>CM069139.1:894795-953962 GCA_035221665.1 Okamejei kenojei
GAAATGCGAGGGATATAATTGGACCATTAAAACCAGAATGACAGCTATCTCAAGCCAAAAGATATGGGGAGATATTGAACAATTTTCTTTCTTCGTCTACAACCAAGGCGAAGCTGATATTGAACTATTTAGGTAAGGGAAAAAAGTATAGTACTTATGGAAACTATGAGATTCAAAGAGGAGAAGTACTCGACACTTTTGGAAATATAAAAGTTGTGATCAGTCTCCAGTCCTGACAGGATTTTCCTCTTAGGACATTGAGGGAAGTTAGTGTATGAAATAGCAGGATCTCGATGACAGAAATATTTTCAAATGTCCCTTAAAAACGAATAGGTCGGAGGATTGGCGTACTGCACATGTTGAACCATGATTAAAAAAAGGGTTCAAAGAAAAAACCTAAGCAATTATAGACCTGTTATTTTGACGGTCAGATGGTTGGGCAAATTTAATGGAAAAGGAAACTTAGAGATAATATATATAAGCATCAGGATAGAACAAGGGTCTGAATCAGGAACATCAACATGGATTTAGTGCCTGAATGTCATGTTGACAAACCTTGTAATTTTTTGAAGCGGTAACTAGGGAAATTGATGAGGGTAAAGCAGTGGATGTTGTACTATATGGATTCAGTAAGGCCCTTTGACAAAGTTCCCCCTGGAAGGTATATATTTTAAGAAGGTTACAATGTTAATGGCGGAGTAGCAAAGAAAGATTCCAACATTGTCTGAAAGGGAGAATGTCAGCGAGTAATGGTGGATGGCTGTTGTCAGTATTGGGAAGCCGGTGACCATTGGGGTGCCCTCAGGATCAGTGTTGGGTCCACGATTTTTTTTTTTTTTGTACATCAATGATCTGGATGATGGTGGAAAAATTGGATAAGTAAGTATGCAGATGAATACTAAGATAGGTGGTGATTGTGGAAAATGAAAGTAGATTTTCAAAGTCTACAAGGATATGGGCCATTTGGAAAAGTGGCTGAAAGATGGCAGATGGAGTTTAATGGCAGATAAGTGTGCAGTGCTACATCTTTTGCAGACAAATCAAAATAGGAACGTACATGTTAAATGGTAAGGAATTTGAGCATGCTGTGGAACGAGGGATCTAGGAATAATTGTGCAATAGTTCGCTGAAGGTGGAATTGCAAGAGTTAGGGTGTAAAGACAGCCTTTGTTGTGGTGGGCCTTTATAAATCAGAGCATTGAATATAGGAGTGGGGAAGCAATGTTAAAATTGTACAAGGCATTGGTTAAGACCAATTCTGGAGTATGTGTAAATTTATGGAGTCGCCTAAAAATAGGAAGGATGTCAACAAAATAGAGAGAGTCAGAGGAGAATTTCAGCATGTGCCAGGGTTTACCAGCAACTATGTTACAGAAGGAAAGGATGAAACAATAGGCTCCTAATCTGAGCGCAGAAGGTTAAGGGGTGGACTTGATTGAGGTCTTAAAAATGATGAAAAGAGGATAACAAAGTTGGACGTGATAAAGCTTATCCATTGAGGTAGGGACGATTCAAACAAGAGCATGACATGATAATTAAGAGGCAGGAAGTTTAGGGGTAACTGAGGGGGAACTTTTTTACTCACAGAGGGTGTGGCTGTGTGGAATGAGCTTCCAGCAGAAGTGGTGAGGCCAGGATACGATTTTAACGTTAAAACTAACCAGCCTTATATTACAAGTAAAGTGGATAGGTAAGATGGACTGAAGGGAATTGAGGGTGTATGGTCAGATGCAGTTAAGATTGGAATTAGGGGGCAAACAAATAGGTCTTCCCATGGACTGGAAGTGCCGAGAGGGCCTGTTTCCCGTGCTGTAATTGTTTATGGTTATATGGAGTTTTATTAATGCCTTTAATGTTTCCATCCCTAGCTGCTAAACGTTATTCCTTCTTTTTCGCCCGTATCATTTTTAAAATCTGCATCTCTTTTGTCCTAGGGGTCAATAATAGAGCCAATGGTTCAGTTCGACAGACCCACCTACACCCAAACTCGAATAGACCCAAATTTAAGACCCTTGAATGTCTCCTCACGTGTATATCTCCTTTGACCAATTTTATAACCCATTCCAAACTGAAAATAATGATAGATTTATAAAATAGAGAAGAAAAGAGGATAGGTTAAGAAATTAGTATTGTGCACAAAGAAGAAAAAACTACATCAGTATTAGTGTAGTTAGTGCTCCTAGCCATACTAGCATGGCTAACCATCTATCGACTGATAATATTACCGCAGTTGATGTTACCAACTTAACCAGCTCCTTGGTTTCTTGGAATTTTTATTCCATAGCAGATTTTACCAGGGGATATTCAATTTTAAAATATTCGGGTTCCAATATCGGGAAATGTGAGGATACATATATTTAAAACTTGTTTTGAAAATCTAATTTAAAAACAACGAAAAGAAAAGTAAAAAAATAAAATAAAAATGAAAATCACTAGTAAAAAAAAAGGTTTCCAAAGAGGGCAAATGAAAATCAAACTCTATATTTGACTCTAATCATTCCATTATAAGTAAGTATTAGTCATTAGTGGATAATTATTAACTCTGATTAGTAAAAATACCAAGCTATAATTTTTTGTATTTATTCAGTTAATTTGTATTAGTAGTAGCAGTTATTCTAATTATTATTATCCTTGGGAGAGTTTCCGATCCACATCTTTCTCCAGCTTCCTTAGTCTATCACTCTCCCCTCATTCCATCCAGTCCTGCAAAGTCAGTTTTTAATCAATGGTGAGGCTCAGTTTTAAAAAAATATTATTCAAGCATCCTCTAGAGCCTAATCTCTGGGCAAGTCCAATGCTTCCACAGATTGGTGAAAAACTGTTCCTTCTTGTTGTACGGACTCTTAGGGTAGCTGGAAGCTCAGACCATGATTTTCAAAATCTCCACTTCCCCTCAAGATATCTTTAGTCTCATTAAATGCTTTTTGTTTCTGGAGACCTCTGCTGGATAGTCCTCGATAAATACTGAACCTGTGTCCTTCAAAGCAGATTTCTGTTTCTTGATATTTTTTTTGCATTATCTCCTCCAAAACGTGTCGGTACTGACTTTTATTATCATGTGTTTTCTTGGGAGTTTGGTCTTGTCCGAGGTCTCTATCCCTCCTGTGTGCATCGGCTAGTAAAGGCTTTTTATCAAGATAAAACTTTTTTGCAGTTACATTTGCAGTGAATTCTCGGGGATCTTGATCTTTCCACTTCCCCTTCTGGAATACCCGCAATTCTTAGGGGGTTCTGCTTCTTCCTCTGGCGACCTTCCAATTCAGTTACATTTCTCGTTATTTTGCCGCAGTAATTCAGTGTAGACGTTTGATTTTCTGTGATAAGACTTTTGCTGTAGTCGGGCACTTGTTTCGGCTAGTTCCTTCAAGGTAACCCTTATCTTATGGCAAGCCGCTGGTTTTCAGATGCTGTTCCACCAGGATTCAGAGCCTTTTCTTCAAATCAGTTTTCACATTTCTGATGTTATCATTCGTCTCATTTGTCAGACCAATCAATATATCTCAATTTCTTTCTTCAATTCATCCGATGTATTCTTAGTCATGGTATTAATTTCAAGCTTTAAGTCCTTCATTTTCCTCCTATTGATTTTTTTTATTTCTCACCAACATTCCAACATCTTATTTCTTCCCTTAATCCATCAATTTCACATTGCATAAAGTTTTAAGTTCATCACCTTCCCGAGTTTCCTCGTTTTGTTTTTTCGACACATCTTCTTGGATAACATCCTACCTGAGCCCGAGGCTTCAGTTGGCCTTCACCCCCGTTTCAGCCTGGTAGCCCACTTTTCGGTTTATCTGGGGCTGGCTGCGCTGTGTCGACATAGGTGGGTCCACGAGCCTGATGACGTCCACTCACACACTTGGTGCACAGACAGAAGGCAGCAGGTAGGTCGGTTTACTCCCCCCCCCGATTTTCTCCCGTTTTTTACGAGGAGCTGGCTGGCTTACCACCCCTAAGCCCTCCATAGCGCCACCGAAGTCCTTCACAGACATTTTTTACCTTCCCGTAAGCAACACTCCTCCATGCCAACGTGCCTGAAAACCACCACTATCATCCCGGTGCCGAAGCAGACAAACATCAACACCCCAATGACTACAGGCCCGTTGCTCTTAGCATCTGAGTCTCCAAGCGCCTTGAAAGGCTGGTCCTAGTCACCTTAAATTAACTCTCCCCCCCCTCCACGCGACCCACACCAGTAGATGCATATAGGGCTAATAGATTCTACAGAGGATGCCATAAACACTGTCCTCCACTTGCTGCACTACAACACCTAGTAGGAGAAGGGTCATATGTCATGATGCTTTTGTTGATTACAGCTCAGCTTTTATACAATCATACCCACAAGACAATCACAAAAATGCTAGACCTTGCCTCAGCAGTCAACAGTGTCGGTGGATATTGGGCCTTTCTCAGTGAACGCACCACAGACGGGGAGACTTGGACCCTACACCTCGACATCCCTGCCCCCTCAGCACAGGATCACCGCAGGCTCTGTGCTCAGTCCGCTCCTCTACCCCATACACTACATGACTGCTTTGCCCCATCACCTCCCAAATTCAATCATAAAATTTGCAGACGATACAACTGAGGTGGGGCTCATCTCAAATGGAACGAGGTCGCCTATAGAAGAGTGCACAGACTTTCTGAGTGGTGGCTCACAACAATCTCTCTCTGAAGACCTAAAAAGACAGGAGATCAATGCACTGATGTTCAGCGACATAGAGCGGAGCCACAGGCCACGTGGAGATAGGGGGCGAGGCAGATGGAGAGGTGCCTAGTTTTTTAAATTTTCTGGGACAAAATCAGTGAGGATCTTAAATGTCTGTGAACTCTGTCGTAGTTGTAAAAAGGCGCAACAGAGACTGTTACTCTTCCTCAGAACTCTGAGGAAAGCCCATACGTCTGCTAAACTGTTGGAGTCTGTCCTACGCTGTTCGGTAGAAAGCATACTGACCTTACTGCCGTAACTGCCTGGTTTGGGGAACTTGTTCAGCAGCCGACAGAGCGGCTTCTTATAGGTGATAGAAACTGCCCATGTATCATGGACTTCCCCCTGCCCACATCTGGAGGACATTTACCACTCCAGATACCGCAGCAGAACCTGTAAATATCGTGAAAGGGACATTACACATCCTTGTCACCACACTTTTCACACTGCGGCCCACAGGAAAAAGGTACAGTCGTTAAAGTCACGCCAACTGCTAGACTCAAGAACAACTTTTACCCATCAGCAATCTTGGAACTAGAACTGTCTCGGGAGCGGTTATGGTGAAGGAGGGGGGTGGGAGACAGTGTAATTTATGTAAATGTGAATGCATGGGTGGGTTTGGGGAGGGAGGAGTGTAAAAGTATGAGTATGTGAATGTTTGAAGTTCTTTTAAATGGAGAGACACAGTAAACTCTCGTTGCATGTGGACACATGCAATGACAATAAAGCATTCTAATCTTCTAATCTACTCCTGATCTAAAGAGTTTTAAAAAATTACGGCTAACCTGAATTTAATTCAGTTCTTTCTCTCATTTGACACCCGGCGATCCGCTGCTATTTTCTGGCAAATTATTTATGTCTTCCGTTATGAAGACAGAACCAAAGTAGTTATTCAAATGTTTTTTACCCTTGTTGCATGCATTTTCTAATTTCCTGTTTGAATGCCATTCCAACTCCACACTACTGTTAAATGGCCTGTACACAACACCCACTAGCGTTTTGTCTGCCCCTTAATGTTTTAGCATCTCCCACCCATATCGATTCCACATCTCCAAGCTAATGTCCTTTCTATTGCGTTAATCTCCCTCTCTAGCCAGCAAACGCTACCCCACCCTCCTTTCCTCTCTGTCTATCCCTCCTGAATATTGAATATCCCTGGAACGTTCAGCTCCCAGCCTTGGTCACCGTGAGCCATGTCCCTCCGGGAAACCAACTATATTCAACAACATTAATAGCTCTCTGCACATTTCAAATTCATCCACCTTATTACGAATGCTCCTCCGCATTGAGACACAAAGCCTTCAGCTTGTTTTACAACGCTCTTGCCCCTTTTACAATTATGTTTGAAGAAAAGTGGGTCCCTTTTTGATTTTTGCCCTGGATTTGTCTGCCTGCCACTTTTCCACCTTGCTACCTATTGCTTCTATCCATCATTTGTACCCATGATCAATTCACGCCGTTCTGACTGCAAGGGACCTACATTTGTTTTAACTATCTTTTTCGCTTCACATATCGATAAAACTTTTGCAGTCAGTTTTTATGTTTTCCTGCCAGTTACTTTCATAATCATTTTCGCTTTCCTAATTAAGCCCTTTGTTCTCCTCTGTTGACTCTGAAATTTCTCCCAGTCCTCTGTAAGCTGCTGTTCTCTTGGCTAATTTGTGCTGCTTCATCTTTTTGCTTTATACTGAGCCCTGATTTCCCTTGTTATCCACAGATGCACCTACCCTTCCCTGATTTTATTCTTTTGCCATACTTGATAAACAATTGTTTGTTGTTCATCTATTCAGTCTTTAAATGCCTTCCATGCATAGTCCACGTCAACCTTTCAAGAAGCAATTGCCAGTCTATCTTGCCGATCATGTCTGATACCTCCTCAAAGTTACATTCTTTAAGTTCGACCAGTGGTTCCTGATTAACAATGTCATCTCTCATCCTACATGAAAGAACTCAACCATATTTATGGTCACATCTTGCCCCAAGGGGCCACGCACACAAGGCTGCTAACTACACCCTTCCGTCATTACACAATACGCCGTCTAGAATAGCCTCTTGAAGAAGGGTCTCAACCCCGAAATGTCGCCTAGCTCCTTCGCTCCTTAATGCTGCCTGCACCCTGCTGCGTTTCTCCAGCCTTTTGTGTACCCTAGAATAAGCCTGCTCGCTGGCATGGTTCCCTCTACGTTGGTTTAGAAAACAATCCACATACATTCCTAGAAATCCTCTTCCTCAGCAACCCCTGCCCATTTGATTCACCCATCTATATGTAAGAGTGAAGTCACCCATTATAACTGTTTCACCCTGTGCACGCATTTCTAATTTCCTGTTTTATGCAATCCCCAACTCCACTAACTAACTGTTAGGTGGCTGTACACAACACCCCGCTAGTGTTTTCTGCCCCTTAAAGTTTTAGCAGCTCCACCCATATCGATTCCACATCCTCCAAGTAATGTCCTTTCTATGGCGTAATCTCCTCTCTAACCAGCAACGCTACCCCACCTCCTTTCCTCTCTGTCTATCCCTCATGAATATTGAATATCACGGATTTTCCATCTCCCAAGCCCCTTGGTCACCGTGAGCCATGTCCCGTGATACCAACTATATCATCATCATTAATGCTCTCTGCACAACCTTCAATTCCATCCACCATATTACGAATGCTGCCTCGCACTTGAGACACAAAGCCTTCAGGCCTTGTTTTTACAACCTACAATATGTGAAAGGTGGCCCTTTTTGATTTTGCACTGATTTGTCTGCCTGCCACTATTTCACCTTGCTACCCTATTGCTTCTATCCTCATTTTACACCCCTCTGTCATCTCTGCTACACACATTTAAGAAACACCTCCACCTCTTATTCTGTTTATTATTATATTTTCTTTCCCCTACTGTTGCGTCTACTAGCTTCTCCTTCTCTGCCCCTGCCTCACCCCCCCACGGACTACTTTCTTTCTCTATTTGAGTCAACTCCCCCAACCGATCTAAGTTTAAATTCTCCCCAGTAGCCTTTGCAAATCTCCCCGCCAGATATTGGTTCCCTCGGGTTCAAGTGCAACCCGTCCTTTTTGTACAAGTTCGGAGACGTTCCTCAAAAGAAGTCCAAATGAGCCAGAAACTTGAAATCCCTGAACCTCTTGCATCCAGTCCTTTAGCCACGCCTTTATCCTCCACCTCGCTCCAATTCCTATACACTGTCGCGTGCACAGGCAATAATCCTTAGATGTTAGATCATATATGGAACTATGATCAGAGGAGATGTTCATACTATGATGGGCGACTAAAGATTGTCAATGTAACTCACATAGCATTGCTATAAATGGGAAGGTGTTGAATGGGTATCATAGAAACCTAGAAAATAGTCAGGAATATGGCCATCGACCTTCGAGCCTGCACCGCCATTCAATATGATCATAGGCTGGATCATCCAAACTCAGTATCCTGTACCTGCCTTTCTCTCCATACCGCCGTCCCCTAGCCACAACGCCACATCTAGCTCCCTCTTAAATAAAGCATGAACTGCCTCACTACCTTTGTCCATATACGAACTTTTGACAAATTGAGTCAAGGTGAGGAATGATCACACAAAACCAACTGATACTGTATCGGCGGACCGAATTAATCACTGGGCCTCTGCAATGCAGGAGTAGAACATAATAACTCAAAACTCCGAGATGGCATCCATCCAGGGAGGAACAATAATGTAATGTCCAGAAGCGCATGATCTTATCAAAAGTATGTTACCATGTTGCCAGCACCTCTTTGCGTCAAGTCATCTCTTCAGGTTCCTCCAGTAAATCCTGCCCCTCTCACCTTAAACATGAGATATCGATTTTTTTGACTGCACCATCATGGTAAAAAGACTGCATTCATCCTACCCTTATCCTCTCATGGTTTGTAAACACCTGAATATCCCACCACGCAGTTTCCTCGCACCAAGGAATAAATTCCTCACTGCGCCCTCCAGCTCAGACCACAAGGAAAGAGTAGAAACAGACCCTGCTATAAGCTACTGACGGGAGGATAACCACATGTGAAAAATTTGCAGAACTGACTAAGTGTCAGATCGTCATACAACAAAGAAACAGGCCCAGCAACTCTCTGTGGTACAATGTATCCAAATTACAGAATCACATTTAGATGACACATGACAAACTGGCAAGGGGAACATAAAAACTGACTGCAAAAGTTTTTATAGATATGAAGAGAAAGAGGTTAGTTTAAAACAAATGTAGTCCCTTGCAGTCAGAAACAGGTTGAGTTGATCATGGGGAACAAGGATATGGGCGGACCAATTGAATACTCCTTTGGTTCCGTCTTCACTAAGGAAGACATAAATAAAACTGGCTGAAAATAGCAGGGACTGTGGTCAAAGGAGGAATTGATGAAATCCAGGTCAGTCGGGAGTTATGGTGTTGGGTAAATTGAATAGATTAAAGGCCGATAAATCCCAGGGCCAGATAGGCTGCATCCCAGAGTACTTAGGAAGTAGCTCAGGAAATAGATGGATGCATTAGTGGATTAATCCTTTCAAAACTCTTTAGATTCCTGGAGTAGTTCCTGAGGATTGGCGGTAGCAAATGTAACCCCTCTTTTAAAGGGAGGAGAAGAAAACGGGGAATTACAGACCAGTTAGTCTAACATCGTATGGGGAAACTGCCTAGAGTCAGTTTTATTAAAGATGGGAATAGCAGCACATTTGGAAAGTGGTGAAATCAATTGGACAAAGTCAGCATGGATTTACAAAAGAGTAAATCATGTCTGACGAATCTTGTGGAATTTTTCGAGGATGTAACTAGTAGCGTGGATAAGGGAGAACCAGTGATGTGGTATATCTGGTCTGACTTCAAAGGCTTTCGACAAGGTCCCACATAAGAGATTATATATACAAACTTAAAGCATACGTATTAGGGGTTCAGTATTGATGTGGATAGAGAACTGGCTGGCAAACAGGAAGCAAAGAGTAGGAGTAATCACAAACGGGTCCTTTTCA
The DNA here is from genome assembly GCA_035221665.1 of Okamejei kenojei. Classification (NCBI taxonomy): domain Eukaryota; kingdom Metazoa; phylum Chordata; class Chondrichthyes; order Rajiformes; family Rajidae; genus Okamejei; species Okamejei kenojei. The sequence continues at coordinate 904,493 of CM069139.1, forward strand.
CAATGGCAGCGCAGTAACTAGTGGGTACCGCAGGGCTCAGTGCTGGGACCCCAGCTACTTTAACAATAATATATTAATGATCTGGATGAGGGAATTGAAGGCAATATCTCCAAGTTTGCGGATGACACTAAGCTGGGGGGCAGTGTTCGCTGTGAGGAGGATGCCTAGGAGACTGCAAGGTGACTTGGATAGGCTGGGTGAGTGGGCAAATGTTTGGCAGATGCAGTATAATGTGGATAAATTGAGGTTATCCACTTTGGTGGCAAAAACAGGAAAGCAGACTATTATTTAAAATGGTGGCCGATTAGGAAAAGGGGAGATGCAGCGTTGACCTGGGTGTCATGGTACACCAGTCCATTGAAAGTAGGCATGCAGGTGCAACAGCAGTGAAAAAAGCGAATGGTAATGTTAGCTTTCATAGCAAAAGGATTTGAGTACAGGAGCAGGGAGGTTCTAACTTACAGTTGGGCAGGGTCTTGGTGAGACCACACCTGGAGTATTGCGTACAGTTTTGTCTCCAAATCCGAGGAAGGACATTATTGCCATAGAGGAGTGCAGAGAAGGTTCAACCAGAACTGATTCCTGGGATGTCAGGACGTGTCTTATGAAGAAAAACGACTGGATAGACTCGGTTTTACTCTCTGGAATTTAGGAGATTGAGAGGGGATCTTATAGAAACTTACAAAATTTCTTAAGGGGTTGACAGGCTAGATGCAGGAAGATTGTTCCCGATGTTGGGGAAGTCCAGGACAAGGGGTCACAGCTTAAGGATAAGGGGGAAATCCTTTAAGACCGAGATGAGAAAGACTTTTTTTCACACAGAGAGTGGTGAGTCTCTGGAACTCTCTGCCACAGAGGGTAGTTGAGGCCAGTTCATTGGCTATATTTAAGAGTGAGTTTGGATGTGGCCCTGGTGGCTAAGGGGATCAGAGGGTATGGAGAGAAGGCAGGTACGGGATACTGAGTTGGATGATCATCGGCATGATCATATTGAATGGCGGTGCAGGCTCGAAGGGCTGAATGGCCTACTCCTGCACCTAATTTTCTATGTTTCTATGTTTCTATGATCCACAGAGTATTAAGCCTTGCCCCTATCTCTTTTAAAGGTGATATTTTTGAAGCAATGTAGAATCAGAAGTCCAGATTTATTACTCGAATCACGTGACTGTGAAACGACGGCCGCTTGACCAGATCCGCTCCATTGTGCAGTTGGTAAGCAGAACATCGATGCAACATCCAAGAGGGCACATCAATGCCTCTACTTCATGAGGAGACGGTGTACGTTTAGCATGTCTCCAGTGACCCTTACAAGCTTCTCGGGATGTACTGTAGAAAGCATATTGTCGAGTTCCATCAGAGACTGATTGGGAACAAGTCTGCCAAGACTTTGAGAAATTGCAGAGTTATTAACGCAGCCCAATCCATCACATACCAGACGTCCCTGCATTGACTCCATCTACACTTTACGCTGCCTCAAAAAAGAAAACACCAAACGTAATCAGACCTGTCCAGACCGGTCAGTTCTTCTTTCCCGACAGAGGTCCCGCACAACGTACAGACGTTTGAAAGTGAGTACCACCGGATTAAGGAATAACTAATTTTCATCCGTTAACAGGCTTCTAATGGTCGCTGCTTGGACTAGTGTACTGATCAATTTGTTTCTACCCATTGAGGATATAAGACATTGTCTCAGTAACTGATGCACTGCAATACACTGCAATCCTGCGAACTATATTGTGCACTCTGTATCTTCGACATTGCTCTATCTATTGTTATAGAGCCATCGGGTCCTACATGGTAAACATAGAAACATAGAAATTAGGTGCAGGAGTAGGCCATATCAGCCCTTCGAGCCTGCACCGCCATTCAATATGGATCATGGCTGATCATCCAACTCAGTATCCCATACCTGGCCTCTCTCTCCATACCCCCTGATCCCCTTAGCCACAAGGGCCACATCCAACTCACTCTTAAATTATAGCCAATGAACTGGCCTCAACTCACTACCCTCTGTGGCAGAGAGTTCCAGAGACTCACCACTCTCTGTGTGAAAAAAAAGTCTTTCTCATCTCGGTCCTTAAAGGATTTCCCCCCTTATCCTTAAGCTGTGACTTGACCCCTTGTCCTGGACTTCCCCAACATGCGGGAACAATCTTCCTGCATCTAGCCTGTCCAACCCCATTAAGAATTTTGTAAGTTTCTATAAGATCCCCTCTTTAATCTCCTAAATTGCCAGAGAGTATAAAACCGAGTCTATCCAGTCTTTCTTCATAAGACAGTCCTGACATCCCAGGAATCAGTCTGGTGAAACCTTCTCTGCACTCCCTCTATGGCAATAATGTCCTTCCCTCAGATTTGGAGACCCAAACTGCTCGCAATACTCCAGGTGTGGTCTCACCAAGACCCTGTACAACTGAAGTAGAACCTCCCTGCTCCTGTACTCAAATATCCTTTTGCTAATGAAAGCTAACAGAACATTACCATTGCGTTTTTTTCACTGCATGCTGCATCCTGCAATGCCTACTTTCAATGACTGGTGTACCATGAACACCCAGGTCTCGCTCTGCATCTCCCCTTTTTCCTATCGGTCGGCCACCATTTTAAAAAATAGTCTGCTTTCCTGTTTTTGCCATCCAAAAGTGGATAACCTCACATTTATCCACATTATACTGCATCTGCCAAACATGTTTGCCCACTCACCGGAAGCCTATCCAATGTCACCTTGCAGTCTCCTAGCATCCTCCTCACAGCGAACACAGCCCCCCAGCTTAGTGTCATCCGCAAACTTGGAGATATACCTTCAATTCCCTCATCCAGATCATTATAATATATATTGTAAATAGCTGGGGTCCCAGCACTGAGCCTGCGGTACCCCACTAGGTTACTGCCTGCAATTGTGAAAAGGACCCGTTTACTCCTACTCTTTGCTTCCTGTTTTGCCAGCCAGTTCTCTATCCACATCAATACTGAACCCTAATACCGTATGCTTTACAACGGTCCTACATGTCGCTGCATGGTAATGGGACTTTCGACCCATCTTGCCCAGGCCGACCAATGTGCCCTTCTGCACCAGTCACTCACACTACCTTTCAGCCACATTACTCTACATCGTTCATATTCATGAGGCAGTCTAATTGTCTTTGAACGTTTGTCATATTTTCCGGGGCAATCACTTACTTTCGGTGCAGAGATGGGGTCAATATTTATCTGCGGTGGAAGAGGCTGTTAAAGGAACAACAATTGAGGAGATCCTCCACTCTGTGCCAGGCCCGTATGAAGCTTTTCAAAAACGGGGGTGGCATGACAGGATTCCAAAAATATTATGTGAAATAATGTGCACACAGCGCACATCACAAGCGGGAAGCCCCTCATTATGCACCGAATTTATGACCAATATTTCAGAAATAATTTTGGTTGAGTGAAGAGAAATGAGTGGGTGGAATGGGATGATTGGAGTCATTGTTGTATAATTTTTTTTTAATTAAAAATTGTTGTCCTTGTTTTAATAATCCAGTTGTACTGTTGTAAAATGTTATGTAAAATGTTATAAAGGAGCATGCAAAAACTGCAAATAAAATATTGTAGGTTTTTGCAGTAAAGAAAACCTTTTTTTAGAAAATGTTCTGTGTGTTGATTTGATTGCCAGTTACTGTTACACTGTGTTAGTGTGTGCCTTTAATGGTCCTCCTGACCTAAAAACTTCACATCACATCAATTTCAACATGAAATAGTTCCGTTTTCCGAAATGTAAAAGCAAAGTTATTCACTACTTTGTCCAAGTCATAGGCAAAGTCATAGTGAATGTGCATTGAGGCGAGTGCAGACAGCCTGTCATTGCTCATGGAAGTCCTGGCGTTGTGATGCGGGTGACTGACACTCATGGCATGCCTGCTATTATTGCCATTTAGCCATAAATCATGTTTTCCACTTCCATTTTCCAAGAATGTAACTGCGCAAACATATTCATGACTTTGTCCAAGTTATGGGCAAAGTCATAGTGACTGTGGATTAAGGCAATTGCAGACAGCCTGTAAATGCTCATGGAAATGCTGGTCTTTCCTTCTTTGCGGATGTGAAAACGTGTTTGTCCTCGTTGGCTGGATCAAAGTAAGATGCCGAGCGAGATCGCGCCCATTGCAAGCTTGCCGCGTGAGGCGAGCATCTCTTTGGCACTCAGGCTCATGTCCAAAGGTCCCGGCTACCTCCGCGGTCAAATGGAGGGGGACAGAGAGCTGTGGAGAGACTGGCTGCCGACAAGGCCAAGCACTTGAAGAGCCAGACGGCGAGGGGGTGCAAAGTGGAGCTCAATGGTTTGGGCAGCTCTGCCTCTGAGGAAGGCAGCGGCAGCGGGGCCAGCAGCAACATGAAGACTTACCTGGCTTCCGGCAGCCCCCAGCAGAGCGGGCAGCTGGGGCTCCCGCCTGACTTTCTGCCTTGCTCCAGATCCAAGAGACAGCTCAGGACCGACTCACTGGTCGTACCGGCAGAAGTGCGAGTTTCAAGGGCATTGGCAGCCTGGTCCGTTGGCTGCTGCCTGGCTCTAGTGGCCGGGGCGAAAAACAGCAGGGGCGGGCAATGGGAACAGCAACGTCAGAAGGGGGAGAATTAGCAGAGGGTACAGAGGCTGCAGCACCCCAGAGACCACAAGTAACCACACCAGCAGTACTCCAGAGACCACAAGTAACCACACCAGCAGTACTCCAAGGTTCACAAGTAACCACACGAGCAGCAATCCAGGGAGAAACAGCAGCCTCGCCAGCAACACCCCAGGGTGCACAAGTAACTACGCCAGCAGCACCCAAGGGTGCACAAGTAACTACGCCAGCAGCACCCAAGGGTGCACAAGTAACTACATCAGCAGCACCTATGGGTGCATAAGTAACCGCTCCAGCAGCGCCCCAGGAGGCATTAGTCGCCATGCCAGCAGCATCCCACGGTGCACAAGTTACCACACCAGCAGCGCCAAGAGAAGCAGCAGCAGGTCGCCCAAAGGAGCCGCTCAAGCGGCAGGTTGGTGAAGGCAGATTATGGCGCTCGCACTCCGACCTCAGCTGCTGCTTCTCCTGAGCCTGCTCGGGCTTGGACAGTTTCTCCGAGCACTGTGGACTCGAGCCTGAGGTGATTGAGAACCTGGCCAGGGAGAAGTTTGCTGCCGACGCCGTTTTCAAAAGCCTTGCCCTCAAGTTTCGCAGAGTGAAAGACCTGTCCCACTTGGGTGATATTTTCGGCGACAGGTTCAAAATCCGGGGCGACATCTGGGTGTCACATCATGTCGTGCACCCTGTCACATGCTGACATATGCTGTCTTGCGGGTGACGACTGGTTAGGGTTGGGGTTAGGGACCACAGATAGGCTGCAAAGTATTCTTCCTTCAATGCATGGATTTTAAACATTAATACATTAAAATTAATACAATAAAATCAATTGTGCAAATGAAAAGATGTCTGTCCAGTTTTATTTACAGATAATTGGTCCGCTTCCAGATCCAATCACCATCTCTAACTTTTCACAGGGATGGATTCAGTGAGTGTACACTGTACTCCCCTCTCCGCGCCCCCCCCCCCCCCCCCCCACCCCCCCCCACCCCAATCCATATAAACCATATAACAATTACAACACGGAAACAGGCCATCTCAGCCCTTCTAGTCCATGCCGAACACTTAATCTCCCCTAGTCCCATCATTCCCACTTCAGAATTAATGTTAAAATTACAACTGAAATATCTCCTCCGTGTATATGACCGACTGTAGAAGTAAAACCTGGATAAATCCAACATTGTGAATGTTGCTCAATAAATAACTACAGTACTGATACCACTGCAGTTTTAATGTTTCACTTGTTCACAATTTAATTAATCCATCTTTATGGATTAAAACAAATAATAACATTGAGAATTAAAACACATTTGACTGCATTCCATTAACAAACATTGGCAATGTTCGCTCTGAAGACATTTCCAACGCAGTAGGGTCAGGGGGGGGGTGAATTAGTGCGATAGATGGGGGGGGGGGGGGGGGGGGGTGAGAAGGCAATCGATGCGGAATGGATGGATTGAGGCAGGGGAATTAGTGCATGTTGGTTGGAGTATGTAAAACTGTGAGGGGAGAGCACGGGGGATGTCAGTGGGGGAGTACGGGATAGATGGGCGAATCAGTACAGGATGGATGGGGGGTTCAGTATTGGATAAATGGCGGAACAGTACGGGATGAATGGGGGTGGGTCAGTATGGATCGTGGGTCTGTGCTGGTTGAATGGGTTATGTCTGTACAGGATGAATGGGGGGGGGGGCAATGCAGGATGAATTGGGGAACCAGTGTAGGATGGATGGGGGGGGGGAGGGGCAGGAGAATTAATGCGAGGTGATGGCAGATCAATACAGGATGAATATATGGGGGGAGTGGTAGATGGGGAGGGGAGCACAGGGGATGTAAGTGAGGACCAGTGAGGGGTGGAGAGGATGGGTCGCAGGATAAGGGGGGGGGGGTGTGGGGGGGGGCGTACAAGAGAGAGAGGAGAGAGAGAGGAAGGGGCAGAGGAGGTGGTGAGGAATCGAAGGTAAGCGCTCCTCGGAGAACACCAGCACCATCGCCCCGCAGCCCGTCCCTGTCCACCGCCAAAGGGGGAGGCAGTTAGGACCTCCTCTGCCAGCTAACAGTAAGGTGCAGGGCCGAGCGGTGCAGGTATTGCAGACGGCGGAAGGGGGCCTCCCCCTCCTCGGCGTGCAGGAGTGTTTGTTGGAAAGCGGTTATCGCGGTTAACGGCGCGGCACGGCGGCCGCAGTGAGGGTGCAGCGCGGAGTCCGTCATTCGCTCCGACAAAGGCGATTGTTGGCGATGCGAGGGCCCGCGACGCGGGCTCGGCGGCCGGGGGCGGGGCCGGGGCCGGGGGCGGGGGCGGGGCGGGGGCGGCGTCGGGGGCGGGGGCGGGGCGGGCGGGGCAGCGCCTGGTGCCGGGAGAACGGCCGCTGCCAGGACTGGGTTCAGTCCGTCGTTTCTGCTTCCCGCCCAGGCGACGGGAGCGCGGTCTCCCCGGGACGGCCCGCTCCCTGGGCACCAGACTGAACCCCGGCGCCGCGGATAGAGCCGATGGACCGGGCGCGCTGGGTCGCGGCGGGCGCCGCCCACTCACCCACACTGGGCCCGGAGCGTCGCGGCCAGCTCACCCGCCCACTGCGCATGCGCACGCGCAGATCGACCGCGTCATTTTGCGTCTTTGGTCACCAGCCTCCCCCCATTGCGCAGGCGCGGATGGTCGCAATCAGGTACAGGCGCAGCCAAGCAGGAGGAGGTACTGATGGGAATCAGAGAAACAGGTTAGTACACAATTAACACCAGCAGAGGGAGCACATAACACCCCCACCCTAAGTTACTGAATATGTTTCTGAAATAAAGACCACCACCAAATTTCAGAAACTAATTTTAGTAACTGAGACATCACTGGCGCGACAATGCGTCAGCCAAGAGATAATCGCTGCCATGGATATGCCTGACTTCCAGATTGTAGCCCTGCAACTGTAAACTCCAGCTCATTAACCGTCGTTTTTTATTTCTCATCCTATCCAAGAACACCAGCGGATTGTGATCCGTGTATACGATGGGGGGAACATTCGAGGAACCAACATAGACCTCAAAATGATCTAGAGCCATTAACATGGCCAGAGTCTCTTTTTCGATGGTAGAGTACCATTTCTGATGGTGATTAAACTCTTTGGAAAAGTATGAAACTGGATGTTCCACCCCATCCGAACCATCTTGGAGAAGAACTCCACCCACTCCACTGTCACTAGCATCAACTGCCAATTTAAACGGACGCTCAAAATCGGGTGCTGCAAGCACGGGTGCGCGCACAAGAAGGCTCTTTGTCTGTTCAAAAACACACATCTGACCACTCAAAAACGACTTTCGGACTTAATAGATCCGTTAAAGGAGCAGCCACCAGAGAGAAATTTGGACAGAAATCTCTATACTACCCCACCATTGCCAGATAACGACCGAGCTCAGTCCTAGAGGTAGGAGCTGGAAACGCGACAATATGCTCTATCTTTGCCTGGAGAGTGCGAACCTGATCCCGGCCCACCAATTTACCAAGATACGTTACCGTGGCCTGGCCAAATTCATGTTTTCCAAGATTGATGGTCAAGTTTGCCTGAGCGAGTCGTTTGAGTCAAGTAGACGATGTGGTCGATCCACGACCACAAAGTAGGTGCACTCCTGTAAACCAGGGTAAGGGGTGCGCTCCCCTAGACTGGAGCCCAGCACAAGGTGGGTGCGCTGCTGTAATCCAGGGTAAGGGGTGCGCTCCCCTAGACTGGAGCCCAGCACAAGTGGGTGCGCTCCTGTACCAGGGTAAGGGTGCGCTCCCCTAGACTGGAGCCCAGCACAAGGTGGGTGCGCTGCTGTAATCCAGGGTAAGGGGTGCGCTCCCCTAGACTGGAGCCCAGCACCAGGTGGGTGCGCTCCTGTAAACCAGGGTAAGGGGTGCGCTCCCCTAGACTGGAGCCCAGCACAAGGTGGGTGCGCTCCTGTAAACCAGGGTAAGGGGTGCGCTCCCCTAGACTGGAGCCCAGCACAAGGTGGGTGCGCTCCTGTAAACCAGGGCACGGGGTGCGGGTCGATGGAGGGGAGGAGAGGAGGGGTGAAGAGGGGTGCGGTGACAGAGGGGAGGGGAGAGGGGGGGTTAGGTGGGTGGGGGGAGTTGAGGGAAGGGATGGAGAGGGTTTTTGGGGGGGGAAGGGAGAGAGGGGTGGGGAGGATAGGGATGGAGAGGAAGAGGAGAGCTGTGGGGAGGGGAGGGGGTGGGAAGGGTTTGGGGAAGGAGGGGTGGGAGGAGAGAGGTGTGGGGGGAGTGGGGTGTGGAGAGGGGATGGAAGGGGAGAGGAGGGGGGTGAGTAGTAGTGGGGAGGGAGGGGTGTAGAGCGGAGGGAGGGTGGGGGATAGCGGTGGAGGTAGTGGGGGAGGGGGTGAGAGCGGGAGGGGGAGGGGGAGGAATGGGTGGGGGGAGAAAGGGAGGGGTGCTGGAGGAGGGGAGCGAAGGGGAAGGGGTGGGAGAGGAGTAGTAGGGCTGGGGAGAAGGGGGTGGGGAGAGGGGTGGGGTGGGTGTGGGGTGTGGAAAGAGGGGTGGGGGAGGGGTTGTGGAGAATAAGGGTGGTGGGGCTCTACACTGGGGGGGTTGGTTGGGTCGGCTGGGCAGGGGATGGGTGGTGTTAGTGACTTCAGACACAAGTGTGTAGGGGGTGGATTGAGGGTGAATAATTCGTATTGAATGCCATCTACGGTTCCTCCAGCACTTCGTGCCTTGTTTTTCTAAAGAAGCATCTGCGGTTCATTGTGTCTACATTGACTTTAATCCCCTGTATTTACATGTGTGAGCAGGCACATGTGGAGAGGATGAGGCCACATCACCACCAGGTAGACGCGGGCTGTTGAACCCTTTCAGACTAGAGTTACTGACGTATGTACGAGTGACGATTCTCACAGTGCTCTGAAACGCTTGTGCCCGGGCCTCTGTGCCACTCTGTGACTGTAGACATCTGTCTGACCCACTTTATGTTCTCTCTGGCGCAGGGACGGGGTTCAGGTTGGCACGAGCCTGGCACACCACACCAGGCTGGCAGATGATGCAGAGAGGGTGTGTGCCAACCTCACTCACCGTAGCAACACTGCCTCACCCACAGCTCCCAGTGTGTCCATGCCTCCAGATGTCAGTGGCGGTGGAGGATAAGGAGGGGAGAAGGGAGGGGTGGATGGAGGAGTGGGGGGGGGGGGGGAGGGGAAGAGGTGGTCAGGGGAGGGAGGGGGGTGGGGAAGGGGAGCGGGGCAAATCTGGTGATAAGTCCCAAACAGTGGGGGGGGAGAGGTGGGGAAGGGGAGAGGGGTGGGGGGAAGAAGGGGAGAGGGGTGGGGGGAAGAAGGGGTGAGGGGAGGAGAGGGGTGGGGAGGAAAGGGGAGGGGGAGAAGGTAGATGTGGGGGGAGAAAGGAGGGGTGGGTGGGGCAGAGGGGGAGAGAGGTAGAGGGAGGGAGGGGGGGAGAGTGGAGGGGAAAGGGTGGTGGGGGGTGGGAAAAGGAGAGGGGCCTGGGGAGGGTGGGAGAATGGGGGTTGAGGGGAGTGGGATGGGAGTGGAGGGGGTGGGTGGGGGGTAGAGGGGTGGAGGGGGAAGGAGTAGGGGGAGTGGTTGGGTGAGAGTGGGGCAGGGGGTAGAGGACTCGGGAGGGGTGACGAGGGAGGTGTGGTAGGGGAGGGGCTGATGCAGGGGAGAGAAGGGGGATGTGCTGCTCTAAACTGCGCCCTGACTGGTGGGTGCGCTCCTCTACACGGTGGGGGGGGGGGGGGGGGGCGTGTGTGTGGTCGGATCGGCTGGGCTGGTGATGGGTGGTCTTGGTGTATTCAGACACAAGTGTGTAGGGGGTGGAGTGTGGGTGAGTAATTCTTACCGAATGCCATCTGCAGTTCCTCCAGCACTTTGTGCCTTGTTTTTGTAAAGCAGCATCTGCGGTTCCTAGTGTCTACATTGACTTTAATCCGCTGTATTTACAGGTGTGAGCGGACACATGTGGAGAGGATGAGGCCACATCACCCAGCGGGGGGGGGGGGGGGGGGGGGGGTGAGGGTGGGGGTGTAACACAGCGGTAAATGATGACCCCTATCAGACTAGAGTTACTGACGTATGTACGAGTGACGATTCTCAGTCTCTGAAACGCTTGTGCCCGGTTCTCTGTGCCACCCTGTGACCTGTGGACTGTAGACATCTGTCTGACCCACTTTATCTTCTCTCTGGCGCAGGGACGGGGGTCAGGTGGGCACGAGCCTGGCACACCGCAGCAGGCTGGTAGACGATGCAGAGAGGGTGTGTGCCAACCTCACTCGCCGTGGCAATGCTGCCTCACCCATGTCTTCATACTGTGTGGCTCTGACTCTAGAACACTTCCCACTACCTGTGTCAGCCTTGCACTCACAGCCGCTAGTCACACACGCTCACATGTACACACACGCACACACAGTCCTGCACAGACACACTCATGCACACAGACACATTCACGCGCACATATACGCACACACTCTCACACACAGACACGCTCGCACGCTTATACAGACACACTCACGCACAGAGATACACACACTGAGACTTGCACACGCAGAAACACACACAGAACATACATGTACACACGCAGGCAGAGAGACAGACATCCAGAGACGGACACACGGAGACACACTCGCACACGGAAACACACACACAAAGGGACGCACACATACAGAGACACAGCAGAGGAAATCCAAGAGAGGCCCAGGAGCGGTGCAGTGGGAGGAGCCTAAATCCGTAACGTTCCATTTCGCAGCTCGCAGTTCAAAAGAAGTGGGCTTGAGGAAAGCCGCTGATTGGTGGAAGCGGGACTTGAGTCTGCAGCAGCTGACTGGCAGTCAGATCCCTGCTGATTTCTTCCAATACTTTGTAATGTATCCTGGGTAAGGGGGGAGGATGAGTGCCAGGGCAGTTTACTGTTCTGGATGTCAGATGTGGGAGGTCATGCAGTCAGATAGCTCTCCAGACGTCCACATCTGCGCGAGGTGCGTCAAGATGGCGCTCCAAATGGACCGTATTCGGTATCTGGAGCAGCAGCTCGATGACCTCCGTCTGGTCAGGGAGAGTGAGGAAGCCATAGAGAGGAGCTACAGACAGGTGGTCACTCCAAAACCACAGGAGGCAGAAAAGTGGGTCACGGTTAGGAGAGGCAAGGGGCAGAGGCTGGGCTAGAGAGTACCCCGGTGGCTGTACACCTTGGCAATAATTACTCCTGTTTGAGTACTGTTGGGGGGCACAGCCTACCTGGGGCCCCGGGGGTAGCAACAGCGACCGGGCCTCAGTTACAAAGCAAACCGGCCCTGTGCTCACAAGGGTAAGGAAAAGAAGAGGAGGGCAGCAGTAATAGGGGACTCTATAGTTAGGGGGTCAGATAGGCGATTCTGTGGATGCAGTCAGGAGACCCGGATGGTAGTTTGCCTCCCTGGTGCCAGGGTCCGGGATGTGACTGAACGTATGGGAGGGAGAGGAGCCAGAGGTCGTGGTACATATAGGTACCAATGACATAGGTAGAAAAAGAGAGGAGGTCCTGAAAGGAGAATTTAGGGGAGTTGGGAGGAGTGTAAGGAGAAGGACCGCAAAGGTAACAATCACAAGATTACTGCCTGTGCCACGCGATCAGTGAGAGTAGGAATGGAGCAAGGTGGAGGATAAATGCGTGGCTAAAGGACTGGTGCAGACGCAGAGATTCAAGTTTCTGGATCATTGGGACCTCTTTTGGGGAAGGTGTGTGACCTGTACAAACAGGACGGGTTTGCACTTGAACCCGAGGGGAACCTATGTCTGGCGGGGGGAGATTTGCAAAGTCTACTGGGGGACTTTAAACTAGATCGGTTGGGGGGAGGGACTCAAATAGAGAAAGCAAGTAGTCCATTTTGTGAGGCAAGAGGCAGAGAAGAGAAGTAGTCAGACGCAACACGTAGGGGGGAAAGAAGAAAAAAAAATAAACGGAGAATAAGAGTGGAGAGTTTTCTTGAAAGTGTGAGCAGAGAGACAGAGGGGTGTAAAATGAGGATAGGAGCAATTGGTAGCAAGGTGAAAAGTGGGCAGGCAGCCAGGGCAAAAATCAAAAAAGGGCCACTTTTCAACATAATTTTAAAAGGGGCAAGAGCGTTGTTAAAAACAAGCCTGAAGGCTTTTTGTGTCTCAATGCGAGGAGCATTCGTAATAGGTGGATGAGTTAAATGTGCAGATAGCTATTAATAATTATGATATAGTTGGGATCACAGAGACATGGCTCCAGGGTGACCAAGGCTGGAGCTGAACATCCAGGGATATTCAATATTCAGGAGGGATAGACAGAGAGGAAAGGGAGGTGGGGTAGCGTTGCTGGTTAGAGAGGAGATTAACGCAATAGAAAGGAAGGACATTAGCTTGGAGGATGTGGAATCGAATATCGGTGGAGCTGCGAAAACACTAAGGGGCAGAAAACGCTAGTGGGTGTTGTGTACAGGCCACCTAACAGTAGTAGTGGAGTTGGGATGGCATCAAACAGGAAATTAGAAATGCATGCAACGAAGGTAAAACCGTTATAATGGGTGACTTCAATCTACATAAGATTGGGTGAATCAAATTGGCAGGGGTGCTGAGGAAGAGGATTTTTTGGAATGTATGTGGGATAGTTTTCTAAACCAACATGTAAAGGACAATGAGAGAGCAGGCTAGGTATTGAGTAATGAGGAAGGGTTAGTTAGCAGCCTTGTTGTACGTGGCCCCTTGGGCAAGAGTGACCAAATATGGTTGAGTTCTTCATTAGGATGGAGAGTGACATTGTTTAATTCAGAAACACGGGTCCTGAACTTAAAGAAAGGTAACTTTGAGGGTATGAGACGTGAATTGGCCAAGATGGACTGGCAATGATTCTTGAAGGGTTGACGGTGGATATGCAATGGAAGGCATTTAAAGACTGCATGGATGCAACTACAACAATTGTTCATCCCAGTATGGCAAAAAGAATAAATCAGGGAAGGTAGCGCATCCATGGATAACAAGGGAAATCAGGGATAGTATCAAAGCAAAAGATGAAGCCGTACAAAATTAGCCAGAAAAAGCAGCCTACAGGGGACTGGAGAAATTCAGAACCAATCAGAGACCAACAGAGGAGGACGAAGGGCTTAATTAGGAAAGGGGAAAATGGATTATGAAAGTAAAACTGGCAGGAAACATAAAAACTGAAACGATTGCAAAAGTTTTTATCGATATGTGAAGTGAAAAAGATTAGTTAAAACCCCAAATGTACGGTCCCTTGCAGTCATTAAACGGGTGAATTGATCATGGGGAACAAGGTGGACATGGCAGACCAATTGAATAACTACTTTGTTTCTGTCTTCACTAAGAAAGGAAGACATAAATAATTTGCCGGAAATAGCAGGGGATCGCAGGTCAAGTGAGAAGAGGAACTGAATGAAATCCAGGTTAGCCCTTCCCGGAAAGTACCCGTCCCGGTGTTAGGTAAATTGAATGGATTAACCCCAAAGGCCGATAAATCCCCAGGGCAAGATCCAGGGCTGCATTCCAGGATACTTAAGGAAGTAGCCCAGAAATAGCAGATGCCTTAGTGATAATTTTTCAAAAACTCTTTATATTCTGGAGTAACATTCAAAGATCTTTAGATTCGCTTTCTTCACAGTCTGCTGCACCTGCATGCCTACTTTCAATGACTGGTGTACAATGACAGGATTGGCAGGCAGTGACTAGTGGGGTGCCGCAAAAGCTCAGTGCTGGGACCCCAGCTATTTACCAATATACATTAATGATTTGGACGAGGGAATTAAATGCAACATCTCACAAAGTTTGCGGATGACACGAAGCAGGGTGGCAGTGTTAGCTGTGAGGAGGATGCTCGAGATGACTTGGATAGACTGGGTGAAAACTAGTGGGCAAATGCATGGCAGATGCAGTATAATGTGGATCAATGTAAGGTTATCCACTTTGGTGGCAAAAAAGGAAAGTAGACTCCCATTATTTTAAATGGTGAGATTAGGAAAAGGGGAGATGCAACGAGACCTGGGTTGTCATGGTACACCAGTCATTGAAAGTAGGCATGCAGGTGCAGCAGGCTGTGAAGAAGCGAATGTATGTTGGCATTCTTAGCAAAAGGATTTGAGTACAAGAGCTGGGAGGTTCTAGTCTGCAGTTGTACAGAGTCTTGGTGAAGCCACACCTGGAGTATTGCGTACAGTTTTGGTCTCCTAATCTGAGGAAAGACATTCTTGCCCTTAGACGTAGAGGGTGTAACAGAGAAGGTTCACCAGACTGAATTCCTGGGATGGCACGACTTCCATATGAAGAAAGACTGGATAGACTCGGGCTTTGTACTCGCTGGAATTTAGAAGATTGAGGGGGGATCTCATAGAGACTTACAAAATTCTTAAGGGGTTGGACAGGCTAGATGCTGGAAGATTGTTCCCGAAGTTGGGGACGTCCAGACAATGGGGGTCACAGTTTTTAAGGATGAGGGGGAAGTCTTTTAGGACCGAGATGAGAAAATCGTTTTTCACACAGAGAGTGGTGAATCTGTGGAATTCTCTGCCACAGAAGGTAGTTGAGGCCAGTTCGTTGGCCATATTTAAGAGGGAGTTGGATGTGGCCCTTGTGGCTGAAGGGATCAGGGGGTATGGAGAGAAGGCAGGTACAGGATACTGAGTTGGATGATCAGCCATGATCATATTGAATGGCGGTGCAGGCTCGAATGCCTGAATGGCCTGCTCCTGCACGTAATTTCTATGTTTCTATCACAGCATGAGCATGTAACTCACACAAGCACAACACACACACACACACACAAGCACAGAGGCACATGCACAGAGGCACACTCACTTACACACACACACACCAGCACAGAGATACACGCACACACACGCGCCCGCATGCATACACACACTTGCACTCATGCACACACTCACAGACACACACACTAGCACAGAGGCACAAGCACACTTGCGCACGCACACTTGCACACATGCGCTCACACACACCCACTCTAGCACAGAGGGACACACACTCACATGCACGCACACAGACCCACACACACGCACACAGACCCACACACACGCACACAGACCCACACAGACACTACACACTCGCACACACATACAGTGGCTTGCAAAATTTTTCATACCCCTTGAACTTTTCCACATTTTGTCACATTACAACCACAAACGTAAATGTATTTTATTGGGATTTTATGTGATAGATCAACACAAAGTGGCGCATAATTGTGAAGTGGAAGGAAAATGATACATGGTTTACAAATGTTATTACAAATAAAAAACTGAAAAGTGTGGCTTGCAAAAGTATTCTGCACCCCTGAGTCAATACTTTGTAGAACCACCTTTCGCTTGCAATTACAGCTGCAAGTCTTTTGAGGTCTCTAACCGGCTTTGCACATCTAGAGACTGAAATTTTTGCCCATTCTTCTTTGCAAAAAATAGCTCAAGCTCAGTCAGATTGGAAGGAGAGCGTCTGTGAACAGCAATTTTCAAGTCTTGACAGAGATTCTCAATTGGATTTAGGAATGGGCTTTGACTGGGCCATTCTAACACATGAAATATGCTTTGATCTAAAAACCATTCCATTGTAGCTCTGGCTGTATGTTTAGGATCGTTGTCCTACTGGAAGGTGAACCTCCACCCCAGTCTCAAGTCTTTTGCAGACTTTAACAAGTTTTCTTCCAAAATTGCCCTGTATTTGGCTCCATCCATCTTCCCATCAACTCTGACCAGCTTCCCTGTCCCTGCTGAAGAAAAGCATCCCCACAGCATGATGCTGCCACCACCATGTTTCACAGTGGAGATGGTGTGTTCAGGGTGATGTGCAGTGTTAGTTTTCCGCCACACATAGCGTTTTGCATTTAGTCCAAAAACTTCAATTTTGGTCTCATCAGACCAGAACACCTTCCTCCACATATTTGTTGTGTCCCCCACGTGGCTTGTAGCAAACGGGACTTCTTATGGCTTTGTTTCAACAATGGCTTTCTTCTTGCCACTCTTCCATAAAGGATCGATTTGTGGAGTGCACGACTAATAGTTGTCCTATGGACAAATTCTCCCACCTGAGCTGTGGATCTCTGCAGCTCCTCCAGAGTTACCATGGGCCTCTTGGCTGCTTCTCTGATCAATGCTCTCCTTGCCCGGCCTGTCAGTTTAGGTGGACGGCCATGTCTTGGTAGGTTTGCAGTTGTGCCATACTCTTTCCATTTTCGGATGATGGATTGAACAGTGCTCCGTGAGATGTTCAAAGTTTGGGATATTTTTTTATAACCTAACCCTGCTTTAAACTTCTCCACAACTTTATCCCTGACCTGTCTGGTGTGTTCCTTGGGCTTCATGATGCTGTTTGTTCACTAATTTTCTCTAACAAACTTCTGAGGTATTCACAGAACAGCTGTATTTATACTGAGATTAGATTACAAACAAGTGGACTCTATTTGCTAATTAGGTGATGACTGAAGACAATTGGTTGCACTGGATTTTATTTAGAGTTTCAGAGTAAAGGGGGCTGAATACTTTTGCACGCCACACTTTTCAGTTTTTTATTTGTATTAAAATTTGGAAACCATGTATGATTTTCCTTCCACTTCACAATTATGCACCACTTTGTGTCGGTCTATCACATAAAATCCCACTAAAATAGTATGATTAAACAAGAACTTACCAAGTTTGAAGTTTGATTTTTATTTTATGAGGAGTTGCGATGAGGGATTTCGTAAAGACCCCGCCAGCACGCATGCGCGACATTCTTCAAAGCAGCGGTGTGGAATCACAGATAACAACAATGATTGAAGATAGTAAGATTAAACTAGACTTGAACATACCAGTTGACCTAATGATAGAGGGTTGGGAGTGGAGGGCACGAAATCCCTCATCGCAACTCCTCGTAAAATAAAGATCAAACTTCAAACTTTCTAAGTTCTTGTTTAATCTTACTATCTTACTTCGGAGTCACGTGAGTGACTTTGTGAAGATTTCAAAAGCTCTGGTGAGTTCACACCCCTGGACAACGTCCATGCTGTCACACTGCCGCAATACTGATGGAGGAAGGTTGTGAATATATTCCAGACTGAACAAGCTGAAAAAAGTAATGGGTGTTTATTACACAAATAATAACAAAAACCCCCTAATTCGGGAACAAATGATATTACGGAGCGGCTCTCAGCACTGCTTCCGCGAATGTTGCTGGGGCAGCCACCGGCTTGTTGTAGAATCGTTGGAATGACGATTCAGTGGACCCAACCCGCGGTAGCGAGGACATGGTCCATGGGCACCTCCATGGTCCTCGCCGCTGATGTGGATGCAGCCCTGGTAGAGTGAGGTTTAAAAATGTTAGTATCTATACCTGCTGCACCCAACAGACCCTGGCGATGGTCTGCACAGTCACCCGGTGATGTGGTTGCTTGTGGCTGATGAGGAGCCCCTGCTCCATGTTCCTGATGATACATGTAGTCCTGATGTAATGGCGGAGATGGGTGGCTATGCAGAGGGTGGCATCAGAGGGGTACGCCCGGAATTCCAACTGCAGTCCAGTAGACCCAGGTCTATGCTGCTTCAGTAGTTCTTCTACAAATAAAGGTTACCTTCGCAAGTGTTGAGACCATTCTGTCTAGTCGAAGTTTCTGTAAGGTCTGGACTCGTTGTGCTGTTGTCAGTGCCATCAACATTACCACTTTGTAGGTAAATCTATCAAGTGGTAACCCTGTCATGGGAGCCCAGCCTCGGAGTAGGGTCAGTACTATCCCTACATCCCAGGTGATATTGTATCTGGGCCGAGGAGGGTTGGTGTTAAACATTCCCCTCATGAATTTAGATACCAATGGGTGTGTACCCACACCTATGGTCAGGTATGAGGACAGCGCACGCTCCTGGGCGCTGTTGATGGCACTGTAGCTGAGACCCTCATCGTAATGAAGGCCCGCCAGGAATTCCAGGACGTCAGGGATTGTGGCAGAGTTGTAGGTTGTATTTTTACGAGAGCAGTAGGCCTCCCACTTCCTGACCTGGGTTAGGTACTGTATTCTGGTAGAAACCCTGCACGGCGCTGTGATAAGGTCCATGGCCCTGGGTGATATGCCAGCCTCCAATAGTGGCCTTCTTAAAACCTACAAGCCAACAGGTTTAAGTGACCATGACATGGATGACTATCCCCCGTAATGGGGTTGGTAATCAAATGGGGGTGCTTTGCAATTTGTACCCACGGAAATTTTAATATGTGGAGGACCACCGGGTACCATGGGTGTGTAGGCCAGTCGGGTATGATCAATATGCCTATTGCAGAATCCATTTGAATTTTCTGCAATACCCGACTGATGAGGCAGAACGGGGGAAATGCGTAGCAGAACCATTTCCCCCAATGGAATGAAAAAGCATCTATTGCTACTGCCCCAGGGTCTGGTTCCCAAGACGCATACGTTGGTATCTGATGGTTCAACCTTGACGCAAAGAGGTCGATATCTGGTGTACCAAATTTAGCTATAATTTCAGCAAATATTTGGGGGTTCAACATCCACTCGATGTTATCATTGAATACTCGTGACCTGGTGTCCGCCACTGTATTGAGCTTCCCCAGGAGGTAGGTCGCTGATATCCAAATATTTCGACTTCCGGTGGCGCTATGGAGTGAATGGAACTCGCGCCATTCAGCTCCGTCAAAACTGTATAAAAAACGGGGGTAAAAGGGGTTAATTGAAACCACTTACCAGAGGAGAACATTTCTGAACGGCTCCGGTAGCGTTGAAAAGGTGCGTGACGTCATCAGGCGCGTGACTCTAATAAGAAAAATGTCGCTGCAACCACTCCCCCCCCCCCCCCCACCAAGGGAAAAAGCCTGTGAAAAGGGAAGTAGGCCTCACTGGAGCCTCGGGCTCGAGTTTGAGTGCCTCCCAGGAAGATATTTTAAAGATGGACGACCTCAAAAAAAATCATTATGGGTGAGTTGAAACAAATGCTTAAAGATATGAAAAAAGAATATAAAGAAGAAATAAAGACTGTAAGAGCCGACATCTTGGTGTATCATGAGAATTTTAAAGAAGATTCCAAAAAAGGAAGTTATAGCAGCTGTAAAGACTATGATGGACGAATGGAAAGATAAAGCGGATACTGCTTTGCAACAACAGATGGATGTTGTAAACCGTAAAACTGGTGAGATGGAGGTGCTGCTGGATACCAAGTTGGAACCGATTATAACTTCACTTAACCAACAAAAAGACGTAATCAAAGAACTGACTGAATCAGCCGAAAAGCGCCTTGCCGAGAACAAGCGTTTATCAGAATTATTACATAAAGTAACTGAGAAATGCATTGACTTGGAAGGACGTCAGAGGCATAAGAATCTGCGTATTGTTGGGTTGAGTGAAGGCCGAGAGGGAAATCAAGACCCTCAAAAATTTGCTGCAAAACTTTTAAAAGATATTCTGAACTTGGACCAAGAACCTCTGCTGGGCCGAGCACACAGGGCATTGAGACGTACCCCTAGGAAGGATGCTCCCCCAAGACAGATGATTGTGAAGGGTGGCTTACGATCATGTTTTTGAAGATATGATGAAGATAATAATACGACAGAAAAATCTCAAATATGAGGGAGACAACATCAGTATTTTTAGAGATTACCCTGCGGAAGTGGCCAAGAGAAGATCTTTATTTACAGAAACAAGAGGTATCCTGAGGAACATAAAGAATCTGAGATATGGCCTGATGTACCCGGCAACATTAAGGGTAACTTATAATAATAAGGAGCACCGCTTCACCAAACATACAGAAGCTCGAGATATTCAGAAGAAAACTGGAAGAGGAAGGAGGAGAGGAAGAAGAAGATGAAGATGAAGGACACTGAATATTACTGATCACCTACTTGATGAGACTGATTAACGATCACTTATCTAATGATACTGTCCATCCACAGAAAAGGAGGAGGATTTGCATTGGAGGACTCGCAGGGAAGGAGGCGGAACAATGGACATGGACTCTATCTTGGGGTCAAGGAGGGATGGATGGATTATTAATAAATATAGTTTTGTATTAACTACGCCTCAAAAATGTATGTTAGCTCTCCTAATATAGTGCTATGATACTAATTGTAATTGATATTAGTAGTATTATTAATCACTAAGTATATAAATTTAATACCCCGCCCCGACATATATAGCCCTTAAGGCAAAAACGGAGCTGGAATTATTAACATCTTTTTTTTCTCACGGAAGTCCGTAGATTAGTAGCCACGCTAGTGTGGCTCATACTAACACTAACTACACTAACTATAGTTGTAGTCACTTTTTTTTTCCCCTTTACACTTTATTAACATCACCTACTTTACTTACATTTTTTATTATTATTTTTATATTATGTATTTTATTTCATATTATATACTATATGGATTTGAGTATGATTGGTATTATATAGTTAGTTCAAGGAGACGTGTGTATAAGATAATGTCACAGATATTAAATTTCATCGATCTGATGTCTGGGTATAGGATTGGGTTGGATGAGCTGAGACATCTACTCCATTATAAACCACCTTAATAATAAAATGTATGATATAAACACTCGGATTGGGGGTGATGGAATCACCTTCTGTAGTTGGAATGTTAAGGGAATTAACGAACCAATTAAAAGAGGTAAGGTTTTAGCTCAATTAAATAGATTGAAATCTGATATTATTTTTCTCCAAGAGACACACCTTGAAAAAGACACGCAGCATAGATTAACAGCAAAATGGATTTCCAAAGTATATCACTCTTCATTTACACATAAGTCTAGAGGGGTAGCAATAATTATTCGTAAAGGTATACCTTTTAAACAAAGCTCAACAATAGAAGATGTTGAGGGTAGATATATAATAATTACAGGTGAATTAGATTCTAAAAAAGTAATCCTTATGAATATATATGGTCCTAATTTTTGATAATCCATTATTCTTCAAGAAAATATTTAACAATATCCCTATATCCACTCAACATAATCTAATAATTGGAGGAGATTTTAATTGTACCTTAGATAATTATTTAGATAGATCATCAACGAAAAGGAAAACCACTTCTAAGTCAAGTACATTTATAAATTATTTTTTTAACACAGCAAACGTAAAGGATATCTGGAGAACTGATAACCCATCTGGTCGAGAATATTCATTATTTTCACCTGTATTTGGAACCTACTCGAGGATAGACTATTTTTCTAATAGACTCAAAAACTAATCCCATTTACATATGACTCAAAATATCATAATATTATTATCTCGGATCATGTTCCATTAACATTTAAGATAAAATTAAAAGATATAATTATTAAAACCTCTAACTGGAGACTCAACCCCCAAATATTAAAGGATAGGGCTTGTTATGATTACTTGGTAAACAGATTAAATTATTTTTTGAAACTAATGACAAACCTGGAATTTCACCATCATTGCTCTGGGATACATTTAAAGCATTTATGCGTGGTGCGATAATATCAGCACAAGCATATTTTAATAAAGAAAATCGAAAGACTAGACTTCCGGTGGCGCTATGGAGGGCTAGAGGACAACGCCAGCCAGCTCCGTGAAAAAAACGGGAAAAACGGGGGATTAACGGACCTACCTGCTGCCTGCTGCTTGCTGCCTGCCGTTTCTGCACTGATTGTTGTGAGTGGCGTTATCAGGCGTGTGACTAGTTATGTCTACAACACGCAGCCCTACCGATAAACAGAAAAGTCGACCAACCCGGCAGAGACTGGCAGAAGGCCCAACTGAAGCCTCGGACTCAGGTAGGACCTCATCCCAGGAAGATGTATCGAAAAGAACAGGGAAAAAAGCGGAAAGTGAAGAATTGAAAACTTTCATTTCTCGCGAGATTGCTGGTTTAAGGGAAGAAATAAACCAGATGAATACTCAAATGAAAGAATTTCAACAGGAAACGAATTCAAATATTAATAATAAGACCAAGAAAATATCGGAAGATTTGAAGAAGGAAATTACAGAAATGATGAACGAAATGAGAAAGGAGATGGATAATAAAATTGAAAAGGTCAAAAATGACTTTGAAAAAAGGCTGAATCCTATGGAAAAGGTACTGGAACAACAGACGGTCGGTATAAAAGGCCTTGAAGAACTAGCTGCTACCAGTGCTATGACTACAGCAAAGCTGATTACAGAAAACGAACGTCTAACGAACTTACTGGCTAAAATATCTGAGAAATGTACTGAGCTAGAAGGTCGCCAGAGAAGACAAAACCTAAGAATTGCAGGTATTCCTGAAGGACGAGAGAAAGATGAAGATCCTCGAGAATTTACTGCGAACTTATTACAACATGTTTTATCTCTGGAACAAAAGCCTTTATTAACCCGTGCTCACAGAGTCAGAAGACGTCAGACAAGAGCAAATGCCCCTCCAAGACAAATGATTATAAAGCTACAATACGACTTTGTCTTGGATGAGATAATGCGGAAATCCTCGAGAAATAGAAACCTGGAATTTGAAGGTCACAGGATCAGTATCTACCGAGATTATCCTGCAGAAGTTTCCAGGAAACGGAAAGCATTCAACGAGGCTAAAAGTCTTATGAGAGGAGTGGCACACTTGAAATATGGCCTGAATTATCCAGCTATTCTAAGAGTTACCTTCAAAAACGAGGAGCATTTCTTTTCCAACCCAGCAGCAGCAATGGACTTTGCGCGCCCAGATCCAGACCTGAGAAGCATCTACTTTCAAATATATTGACTCTTAAGAATGCTACAAGAATCTCCAAGACTTTGCAGGACTCCACAAAACAATGCAGATTGGACTGAACTGGGCAACATTTGGATGGAAGTCGGAGAAAGAAGTGGATCGGAAAACATCACGTGGATACTAATAACTAACATCATTACACTACTAATATAAATAACTAACACATATTACAGACACACACCGTGGTATTTTTACTAACACCATTTTTACTAATTAATATTAATCACTATTACTAATAATTAATGATTTTCTATGTTGGAATGAATAGAGTTAAAATTAGGGATTGATTTCATTTGGAGATTTTTCCTTTTTGCCAGCAATTTTTCATTTTCATTCTTAATTTCTGTTTTCTTTTTGTTGGATGGATTTTTTTCTTTTTTCTTTTTATCTTTTTGTGTTCTTTCTGTTTAAAATTGTTAGATTTTTAATTAAGTTTTAAATATGTATTTTGATATCTTCTTTTTTTGTTCCTCTTGTTTATAATAATTAGATTTTTAAAAATAAGTCTTAAATAATTGTATTTCTATACCTTTAATTGTTATAATTTAAATATGCCTTTACTAAATGTCTTTATTTTTACCGCTCTTTTTTCCCTTTCTTTTTTTTTTCTAATGCTACACCCCCGGTAAAATATTTTTATGGAATAACAATTCCAAAAAACCTGGGAGCTGGTTAAGTTACCAACATCAACGACAGAAGTCGGTAGATGGTTAGCCATGCTAGTATGGCTAGCACTAACTGCAACAACTCTAGATGTAGTTTTTTTTCCTCTCTTTTTGCACATTACTAACCTCTTAATCTATCCTTTGTTCTTTTCTCATATAATCTATTATGGTTTTTTTTCAATTTGAATGGAGTTATATATTGGATCAATGGAGATATATACGTGAGAGACATGTACGAGACTTAAAATTCATCTATTCGATGTTCGGGTGTAAGGTCGGGTCTGATGTGCTGAACCATAGACTCTATTGCAGACCTCCATAGTCAAAAGATGCAAGACTCGAAAAGAAATACAAGGAATGAGGGAATAACGTTTTGTAGTTGAAATGTTAAAGGTATTAATGAACCGATTAAGAGAGGAAAAGTTTTTGCACATTTAAAGGCAAATAAAGCTGATGTAATTTTTATTCAAGAAACCCATCTAAAAAAAGATGCTGAACATAGATTGAAAGCTAAATGGATAGATAAAATGTATCACTCTTCTTTTACGCATAAATCAAGAGGCGTAGCAATATTATTTCGTAAAGGTATTTTATTTAAACATACATCAACTATAACTGATAAAGATGGAAGATACATTATCGTCATAGGAGAATTAAATACACAAAAAATGATTTTTGTTAATGTATATGGACCAAATTTCGATAGCCCATTGTTTTTTTAAGAAGGTATTTAATAATATCCCGGAATTAACACAACACAATCTAATAATTGGAGGAGATTTTAATTGTACACTAGATCCATACTTAGATAGATCTACAAGGCAAAGGAAAACTAAATCACATTCTAGTGATTTATTAAATGCATATATGGAAACTACTAATATCAAAGATGTTTAGAGAATTAAAAACCCTACTGGACGAGAATACTCTTTTTACTCGTCAGTACATAAAACTTACTCAAGAATAGATTATTTTTTGGTGGACGCTAAACTTATCTCACTTACTTATAAATCCAATTATCATAATATTATAATTTCAGATCATGCACCATTAACATTCAAGATCAAAATAAATGGCAAACTACAAAAATCAGAACAGTGGAGATTTAACCCACAAATATTAGAAAATAAAACTACTCAGGAATATATCACAGAACAAATTAAGATTTAAAAAAAAATAAATGATAAACCGGAAATATCCTGTTCCTTATTATGGGAAACATTTAAAGCATACCTCCGGGGAATCATGATTTCCTCTCAAGCATTTTATAATAAAAAGAATCGTAAGGATCAGCAAGATTTGGAAAAGGAGATTAAACAATTAGATATACAGAATGCAATGAATCCAACTACTATGTTACATAATAAAATTGCAGCATTGAAATATAAATTAAATCAAATATTTACAGACCAAGTCGTTAAACTTTATCAACATACTAAACAATTACAGTTTGAATTCGGTGATAAACCTCAAAAATTATTGGCTCGTCAACTAAGGAAAATGGAAGCTGAAAAAATAATCCATAGGATTAAATCACATAATGGCGAATTGTTAACACAGCCTAAAGATATTAATGAAAGATTTATGCAATATTATAAAAACTTATACACTGCGAAAACGACAGATAATAAAATAGGAATTGAAGCATTCTTAAAATAATGTAACCTGAAAGGGTTGGATTCACAAAATATAGAGTTACTGAATGCTGATATCACGATAAAAGAAATCCAAGAATCTATCAGATCATTAAAAAAGGGTAAAACACCGGGACCAGACGGCATTGGCTCGGAATTTTATAAAATATTTTATGATCAGATTGTACCACGTTTGAAATTATTATATGAACATACATATATACAGCAAAAACTACCAGAAACATTAAATTAATCTACTATAACACTTTTACCTAAAATAAACAAAGACTTGGATGAACCAGGGTCATTTAGAGCAATAGCTCTTCTAAATACTGATCAAAAGATATTAACTAAAAATATTAGCACAAAGGTTAAGTTCAGTTGTTAATAAATTAGTTCACCCTGATCAAACAGGATTTATACCAAAACGATACTCTTCATATAATTTGAGACGGTTATTTAATATTATATACTCGAAAAGAGATATTAATAAAGATTTAGTAGTTATTTCGTTAGATGCAGAGAAAGCCTTCGATCAAGTGGAATGGCCTTATTTGTTCTCGGTTATGGAAGCTTTTAAATTGGGAGAAAAGTTTATTACCTGGATCAAATTGCTATATACAAATCCGACAGCTAGAATAATAACAAACCAAATGTTATCACCTAAATTCAATTTATCTCGAGGTTGTAGACAAGGTTGCCCTTTATCCCCTTTATTGTTTGCACTGGCAATAGAACCACTAGCTCTGAGGGTGAGATCACATCCGGAAATATATGGATACGATACTAGAGACACTAAAAAATAAAATTTCTTTATATTCGGATGATGTGCTACTTTACATCACACAACCAGAAACTAATATTCGTAATTTGTTAAAATTAATAACTGAATTTGGATCCTATTCAGGATATAGTATTAACTGGAATAAAAGTGAACTTATGCCAATAACGGTAAACAATTTACACATATTACAGCAATTCCCTTTTAAGATAACAAATGAAAAAAATTAAATATCTTGGAATTTTCGTAACAAAAAGATTTGACTCATTATTTAAAGCTAATTTCCCATTATTATTGAACAAATTAAATAAGAATATTTTATATTGGAAAACTTTACCTATTTCAATGATAGACAAAATTAATTTAATAAAAATGGTGTTTCTTCCACAATTATTATACCTTTTCCAATCAATCCCGATATATCTCCCTAAACATTTCTTTAAAAAGGTGGACTCCTTAGTCACTAACTTCATTTGGGATTATAAGTGCCATAGAATAAATAAAAAACATTTATGTAAATCAAAAATAAACTGAGGTCTAGCTCTACCAAATTTTTATGTTTTATTATTGGGCAGTTAACATTAAAAATATGAATTTTTGGTTAGAAGAAATAGATAACCAACCAACTTGGTTAAATATGGAAAAAGAAGATTGTTCTCCTTTTGAAATTAGTTCTATAATATTCGTTAATATTAATCTAGCTAAGAAAACTTATAGAGAAAAACCCTATAATAGGAAGTGGAATACGTATTTGGAAACAAATAAAGAAAACACTAAAACTAAAATCTATACCACTATCTCTTAGCATTGTAAATAATGTTACGTTTAAACCTTCAATGATGGATACAGCTTTTTTACAATGGAAAAAATAATGGAATTATTAAGATTGGTGATCTCTATAGGAAAAACTCCTTCCTTTCATTTCAAGACGTAACAACAAATTTATGGACTACACTCTAAAGATTACTTTAGATATTTACACATTAGAGATTATGTTAAAGCAAATACGCAAGAACTCAGAAATAGAAAGACAGAAATATTAGATGAATGTTTGAATAAACATCAGAATACAGAAAAAAATGATTTCATATATATATAACATCTTATTGGAAGGTGATGTTCCATCAACAGAAATACATAGACAATCTTGGGAAAATGAATTATGGCAAACTATTAGACCAAAAGTATGGGATGATAGTTTACAACATATACATCATTGTTCGCTAAATGCTAAACACTCTCTTATACAGTTTAAAATATATTACATAGTCTATATTATTCAAAATCCAAATTACATAATATGTTCCCAAAAGTATCTCCTATATGTGATAAATGTCAACATTTAGAAGCCAATTTGTCACATTCATTTACAAACTGTATAAAAATTACAAAATTCTGGATTGAAATATTTAGGATAATTTCGAATGTTGTTAATATAACTTTGACACCTGATTCAAAGCTAAATAATACTAGGAATACTGGAAACAGAACAATTAGTAACAACAAATCAAAGAATTTTTATTGATTATGGGTTAATAATTGGGAAAAAATTAATATTAAAATTTTGGAAAGGCCCTACATCCCCTACAATCAAAATGTGGAATACAGAAATGTCGGAGACTCTTCATCTGGAGAGATTGAGGCTTGTCCTAATGGATAGGTTAGATCTCTTCAGAGGGATATGGTCTCCATATATTGAATATTTACAGAGTCATAATGGCTCGGTACGAGGGCTTGACTGAGGCCTGAATATTAGAATGGATGAAGAAATATATATAATAAATCATGCCTATATCTCCAATTACGGATTAATGATTTAATACTCCATTCGCTTTCATATTTTCTTCATTATTTATCTCTATCTTTTTCCCACTTTATAAAAAAATAATTAAAAAAGCGTATAGAAGCATACAGTCCTAAATTTTAATATTAGTAATAATATCAATATTATTAATATTATGAAAGTATATCATGATGTATTTTCGTTTATGTAAAACATTGTAATTTTCATAAATATGTTTCTATAATAAAAATATTTAACAAAGAAAATATTTAACAAAGACTCAATAAAAGTTGGAAAATGAAATAAAACTATTAGATATTGAAAATGCAATATCCCCTTCTAAAGGATTAAGTAATAAAATTGCATCATTAAAATACAAGCTAAATAAAATATACTCAAATCAGATTATAAAACTTTTTCAACAGAACTAAACAAGTACATTTTGAATTTGGGGATAAACCACAGAAATTACTGGCACGACAGCTTAGAAAATTAGATGAGGAGGAAAATGATACAATAAAAATTAGATCTGATCAAGGAGAAATATTGACTTTACCAAAAGATATCAATGATACATTTTTACAATATTATCAAAATCTTACTTATCTAAACTAGCAGGACAATCAGATGGAATGGAAAACACTCCTACAAGAATGTCATGTTAATAGTTTAGATCAGGAGGTAGAGACTTGTTAAACGCTGATATATCAGTAAAAGATATTGAAGAATCAATTGGATCATTAAATAACGGAAAAGCTGCAGGCCCTGATGGCTTAGGTGTTGAATTTTATAAGAAGTTTCATGATCTGATCTCTCCACGCTTACATACAATATATAAATATGCTTATGAACAAGGAAAGTTACCAGAATCATTAAATGAGTCTACAATTACACTTATCCCTAAAGCTGATAAAGATTTGGAGGACCCTGGATCATACAGAGCAATAGCTCTTTTAAATACTGATCAAAAAAAATACTAACTAAAATTTTATCTTGGAAGCTAAGTTTAGTGATTAATAAATTAATACATCATGACCAAACAGGTTTTATTCCAAAACGCTATTCATCCTATAATCTGAGACATCTATTCAATGTCATGTACTCAAAAAGAGTGAATGATACTGAACTAGCTGTCATATCCTTAGATGCTGAAAAAGCATTTGACCAGGTTGAATGGCCATATTAATTTAAAATAATGCAGAAATTTCAACTGGGGGATATATTCTCCAAATGGGCAAAAATCAATATACTCGAATCCAACTGCAAGAAAATTAACAAATCAAATGCTATCAGCAAAATTTAAACTCTTTAGGGGTTGTAGACAAGGATGCCCGTTAGCACCATTACTATTTGCTCTGGTTAATAGAACCATTAGTCGAAAAGATTAGATCAGAACCAGAAATCTATGGATATAATACCAAAACTATAATGAATAAAATATCTCTATACGCAGATGACATCTTAATTTTATATTACAAAACTGGAGATTAGTATTCCAAATCTATTTAATGTTATAACTAAGTTTAGTACATTTTCTGGGTATAGAATTAATTGGAATAAAAGTGAAATTATGCCTATAACTGGAATAAAATTAAATATATTAGAACAATTCCCACTTTAAAATAGTCACTGACAAACTCAAATGTCTAGTAATTAATGTATCTAAATCGTATACCTGTCTATTTAAATATAATTACCCTTAATTATTAAATAAACTAAAAAATATATATTTTATATTGGAAAACACTACCTATATCAATGATCGGTAGAATAAATGCTCTCAAATGATTTTTTTTTTACCACAATTGTTATATTTATTTCAAGCATCCCCTTATATCTCCCTAAAATGTTTTTTAAAAATATAGATACTTTGGTTAATAGTTTTATTTGGGTCTATAAAAACCATCGAATAAGTAAAAAACATCTATGTAAATCTAAAATAAATGGTGGACTAGCACTACCAAATTTCCTATATTATTTCTGGGCAGTTCAGATTAAGAATAGAATTTTTTGGTTGGTAAATTTAGATCATGAGCCAAGCTGGCTAAAGATGGAAAAGGAAGACTGTTTGCCTTTTGATGTAGGTTCGATTATTTTTGCACCAAGGGAAGTACAAAAAAAAATGTATGGTAATAACCCTATAATTCATAGCAATAGACGTATTTGGAAACAAATAGTTAAGACCCTACATATGGTAATAATTTGTCATTTTGTTTGCCAATTATGAATAATCCTTGTTTAAGCCCTCTGTATTGGACAAGGGTTTAAACATTGGAATGATTTTAGAAATTAAAAGGATAGAACACCTTTATAAGGAAGGAAAAATTTCTCATCATTTCAAGAGTTACAGGATATCTATGGAGTGCAGTCAAATAACAATATTTAGGTATTTACAAATTACAAATTAATTAAGTCAAATACGCAAGACTATAAAAAATAGAAAACCAGGATTATTAGATGAATTATTTTAATAAACACCCAAATACAGAAAAATTAATAAGCGTATATATATAATACTATTTTGGATAAGGAAATCCCAACTTCGGAAATATATCGACAAACATGGGAAAATGAAATGGGTTTATCTATAACGAAGGAAATTTGGGAAGAAAGCCTACAATGTATACACTCGTTGCTCATTAAATGCTAGACATCTATTGATACAAATTTAAAGTATTACACAGGATTACATTATTCAAAAAACGAAATTAAATAGAATTTATTCTAACATTTCTCCTATTTGTGATAAATGTCAGAACTTGGAAGCTAATTTAACGCATAGTTTTTGTAACATGTATAAAACTTAATTATTATTGGATAGAAATCTTTAGAGTTATTTCTGAAGTTCTTAAAAATTAAACTAGACCCAGATCCAAAATTAATAATGTTAGGAGTTCCGGATTCAAATCTAACATTAACAGTAAACCAAAGAAATTTCTTGGATTTACTGTTTGATAATAGGGAAACAATTAATATTGAAATTTTGGAAGGGAACATTATCCCCACAATTTAAAATGTGGACAGTGGAAATGTTGGAGACGTTGCATTTGGAAAGAATCAGATTTGTCCTAATGGACAAATACGAAACTCTTTGAAACAGATATGGTCTCCATATACAGAAATATTTGAAAGGGTAGCTGTTCTTGGCATGACAACTCAATGGGTACCCGGCAGGATTAGATGAAAATAACTCTCTGCTTTTCTTTTTGATTTGTATACATGTCTCCATTAATATTGCTATTTGAAATTGTTATTCACTATGGTATAATCTTCCTTTTTTTCTATATAATACTTTATTTTAATTAAATACATATAACAAGAATATATACATATACATATATATTTTCTCTCCTCTTT
Organism: Okamejei kenojei; assembly: GCA_035221665.1. NCBI lineage: Eukaryota > Metazoa > Chordata > Chondrichthyes > Rajiformes > Rajidae > Okamejei > Okamejei kenojei. The sequence continues at coordinate 935,989 of CM069139.1, forward strand.
TTTCTTTTTCTCTTTCTTTATAATCAAAATTATTATTTAATCACCACTCTTATTGATTAAAATCTATTATTTTCTTTTTCTACTTTAAAAAAAAAATAGAAGTTTATAAGTACTATTGGTAACATTCGTATACTTATTGAAATAAGTTGGTTGTGTATTTGAAAAGTTGTAATACCGTTGTTATGATGGATTCCTTTTAATAAAAACATTATTACACATATATCTTTCAATGCACCAGTGCCAAATTGTGTTTGCCAATTCTTCACAAGATACTGACCTGATGCCACCCATATGATTTATGTAAGCCACCACCGTGGTATTATCTATTTGCAGGCGGACGTGTGTATGATATGAATTGGTACAGTATACCCGTAGCCCATGGAAAGCACCCAGCATCTCCAAATAGTTTATTCCTTGTGTCTGAAGGAGGGTGGACTCGTGAGGGTCCCATCTGCCACCACAACTGGACGTGGTGTCAGTTACTCCCCAGCCTTGGACACTTGCGTCGGTCTGTAACACGACTGACGGGTTGCTAATAATGATGGGCTTATAACACTCACTAATATTGTTAACCCATCATTGTAGCTCAATTTTAGCCTTGATCAGCAGCCGCATAGGTCTGTCAAAATGTCCAGTACTTGATTTTAATGCTGAAATTTTTGCCCTTTGCAAATTTTGGTAATGTAATGGTCCGAATTGCGCAGCTGAAAACATAGCTACTAGTTTCCCAATTACCTTAGCAGCATGTCTAATCGTCGGTACTCTGGCGCAAGCAAGGGTGTTGCATGCCTATTTTATGGCTGATGCTTTATTGGCTGGGATTGTGACTATCATTTGGTTGGTGTCAATAGTGAATCACAGATAGTCCATAACTTGAGATGGCGTGAATTTGGATTTGTCCGGATGGGTAACAAAGCCTAATGCCTCGAACAGTGATTTAGTAGCTGTGACTGTCAGCTCTGCCAATTCAAGGGTTTGCCCTGCTATGACAATATCGTCCAAGTATGCCATGACAATATAATTTTGTTGTCTTAAGGTTGCCAATATAGGTTTAACGAGTTTTGTAAATAGTCTAGGGGCTGTTGCAATACCATTGGGCAAGGCTTTGTATTGCCATAATTGACCACTCCAGACAAATTTTAAGAATTTCCGATGATGGTCTATGATGGGGACAGTATAGTATGCATAACCATATAATCATATAACAATTACAGCACGGAAACAGGCCCTCTCGGCCCTTCTAGTCCGTGCCGATCATTTGTTTTCCCCTAGTCCCATCTACCTGCATTCAGACAATACCCCTCCATTCCCTTCCCGTCCATATACCTATCCACTTTACTTTTAAATGTTAAAATCGATCCTGCCTCCACCACTTCTGCTGGAAGCTCATTCCACACAGCCACTACCCTCTGAGTAAAGAAGTTCCCCCTCACGTTACCCCTAAACTTCCGTCCCTTAATTCGCATGTCATGCCCTCTTGTTTGAATCTTCCCTACCCAATGGGAAAAAGCTTATCCACGTCAACTCTGTCTATCCCTTTCTTAATTTTGAAGACCTCAATCAAATCCCCCCTTAACCTTCTGCGCTCCAAAGAATAAAGACCTAACTTGTTCAACCTTTCTCTGTAACATAGTTACTGGAACCCAGGCAACATTCTAGTAAATCTCCTCTGTACTCTCTCTATTTTGTTGACATCCTTCCTATAATTAGGCGACCAAAATTGTACACCATACTCCAGAATTGATCTTACCAATGCCTTGTACAATTTTAACATTACTTCCCTACTCCTATATTTAATGCTCTGATTTATAAAGGCCAGCACACCAAAGGCTTTCTTTACCACCCCCATCTCCATGCGATTCCACCTTCAGGGAACTATGCACTGTTATTCCTAGATCTCTCTGTTCCCCAGCATTCCTCAATTCCCTAGCATTTACCATGTACGTCCTATTTTGATTTGTCCTGCCAAGATGTAGCACTTCACACTCATCAGCATTAAACTCCATCTGCCATCTTTCAGCCCACTTTTCCAAATGGCCCAAATCTCTCTGTAGACTTTGAAAATCTACTTCATTATCCACAACCCCACCTATCTTAGTATCATCTGCATACTTACTTATCCAATTTTCCACCCCATCATCCAGATCATTGATGTACATGACAAACAACAGTGGACCCAACACAGATCCCTGAGGGCACCCCACTGGTCACCGGCTTCCAACCTGACAAACAGCCATCCACCATTACTCTCTGACATCTCCCATTCAGCCACTGTTGAATCCATCTTGCTACTCCGCCATTAACACCCAAAGATTGAACCTTCTTAACCAACCTTCCATGGGGAACCTTGTCAAAGGCCTTACTGAAATCCATATAGACAAACATCCACTGCTTTACCCTCATCAATTTCCCTAGTTACCGCTTCAAAAAATTCAAGAAGGTTTGTCAAACATGACCTTCTGCGCTCCAATAAATAAAGTCCAAGCCTCCTCAACCTCTCCACACAGCTCAGGCACTCGAGTTCTTTCTACATCCTGTACCCTCCCCAGCTTAACACAATCTTTCCTTCAACAGGATGACCAAAACTGAACAAAATACTCTGTGAGGCCGCACCAATTTCTTCTCGATCTGTAATATGACCTCCCAACATCTATATTCAACACCAAAAGCCTTGACCACACTTTCTACATGTGACGCCACCTTCAAGGAGCTATGTACCTGCACAGCTGGATTCCTCTCTACTACAACACCCAGCGCTACAAGTCATGCGCTGGTGTGACTTCCGAAAATGCAAAGCTTCACTATTCTCTACATTCAACGCCATCAACAATTGCTCAACCCACCTGCTCAGCTGATCAAGATCCTGCTTTTGTTCTGAACAACTATCATCGCTATCCACCATATCACCACCCTTAGTGACATCTGCAAACTTCCAAATTCTACGTTGTACATTCTCATCCAAATCATTGATATAGGTGACAAACAGCACCGAAACCAGAAGTGTGTAAAAATTATAGACACATAGAAAATAGGTGCAGGAGTAGGCCATTCGGCCCTCCGAGCCAGCGCCCGCCATTCAATATGATCATGGCTGATCATCTCCAATCAGTACCCGGTCCTGCTTTCTCCCCATCTCTTTGATTCCATTAGCCATAATATTTCCTCATTTGAGACATGCTGAATTTCCTCAGGTTCCTGTTGTGTGCTTTATTGGATGTCGCTTCAATATGACCGGTCCATGACAAGTCATTGGTAATATTAATGCAAGCAATTCAAGTTCTCAACCATTTCCACTTTGGCCCCGTTGATGCAGGTTGAGGCAGGGTACTCTAGCAAATTCCATTGAGTGAGAGAGTGATCCCCTGACACCCACCGTGTTGCTGACCTCCCCGTCTTCCTCTAGTGTTTTGTCCAGTCCTTGTTCATGATCCGCGCACCACAGAGTTGTCACCTGCAGACTTGTAGATGTGGTGAAAGCCGCATTTGGGCGCACAGACCTGAGTGTATCACGAGGACTGTAGGGGACTGCATCCGAGCCAGTTGCATTCCACAGATCCACTCTCAGTGCGGCCGAATCTGACGCCTGTCGCAGTAACCGTTGGTACAGGTACACCCGAGACTGATGGAGCAGGAGACATTCCTCCAGACATTATGTTCTAAGCGGGCGGAGAATGCAGGAATCTGTCTCATTGCCTCTGGTCTCCAGCTTGGTCCGGAATTCCCTCTTGCCATCCTTAATGGCTCTGCGACGGCCATTGATATATTTCCTGTGCCGCACGGCATAGTTTGAATTTAACGCTGTAGACTTGGTTCGGCCCCATGGCGCAGCGGTAGAGTTGCTGCTTAAGCGCCAGGGACCCGGGTTCGATGCTGACTACGGATGCTGTCCGTACCGAGTTTGTACATTCTCCCCGTGACCTGCGTGAGGTTACTCCATGCGCCCAGGTTTCCTCCCACACTCCAAACGCGGACAAGTTTGTAAGTTAATTGGGTTGATATCATTGTAAACTGTCCCCAGTGTACATCGGATAATGTTGGTGTATGGCGATCGCAGGTCAGCGCTGACTCTGTGGGCCGAAGGACCTGTTTCCGGACTGCGTCTCTAAACTAAACGAAAGTAAACTTGGGCTTCACCTGGGAGTGGAGCTTACCGTTCACCATGGTTTCTGATTGGTGGATAAACGTATCGCATTATGTGGTCCACAGTCCTCTCCATACTTGCTGATGGAGTCTGTGACAGCGATGGCAATATTCACCAGCTTAGTTGCAGCGTCCATGACTATAGACCAGTCCACTGCCTCAAAACACTCAATGATTCACTTGTATTTAAACTGTCATGCACGTTGGTGCGGGTGACATTATTTGTGTGCATACAATCCAGTAAAGTCAAACTCTGGACAAGCACAAGGATAGAGCAGTACAGGTGTGCAAGTTTCAAGGGATGTGGGGAACAAGCCGGAACGGGGTACTGACCTTTGATGATCCGCCCATGATTCATATTGAATGGCGGTGCTGGCTCGAAGGGCCGAATGGCCCACTCCTGCACCTATTTTCTATGTTTCTGTGATTGTAGTGTAAGTGTACTTGACTTCACCGAGGCTTACACAAATAGTCGCCGCATTTCTGCCGCCAACTTGTGCATTTGAAGTTTCAAAGTTCTTCATGACAGAGAGTCTTATCTTGGCCTTAACGGCCCGTTGTCCGGGCTGCGGCTGTCGGGCTGAGTTGCAGGTGTTGAACTGGCCCGTGTCCTTGTGTGTATTAACCAGCGTCTGCAGTTCTTGGTTCCGAGCATCTGTTTATGTGCTGTGCTGTTCCCTGCTCCCTTTGTTCTGCAGCTCGCTGCATAACTGGTTGTCTGCAGTGAACCCAGGTCTACTCTGCGCCCGACCCCAACTCTCTAACTGAGGCGACGATTGCCGGTAGAGACTGGGAGCGGCGGCAGATTACTGGGAGGGTCGGTGCAGGTTTCCTTTGTGTGGAAATCAAGCTGCGGTGTTGTTTAGCTGCTGCAGGTCCCGCCCAAAGCAGCGATTGCCATTGAAACTGCGGCAGACTGAATCACAGTCCGGAGCGGCGACAATTTGTCCGCGACCACATTGCCCAGTGTGTGGGCAGTGATCGTTTGTGGAGATGCCCCACTGGATAAACCTGTATCCGCAGTATCACTGTTCCTTCGGAATCCCCGAAGACTGAGTCCCCTTTGTTCTGCCTTCTGTGGCCAACATCTGGGCGCCCGGGACTCGGGCTGGAAGGCGACAATGTTGATCCGCTCTATCGCTCGTTTTATCTGGGACGAGCTTACTGCGATTTCCCTGAATATTTTTAATTTTCAAATTCACTATTTTTTACTGGTGATTGGATGATGGATTGTCCCGGCTGATGGATCCTTGGTGGTGTTGAGGGTCTGATTTCTCGACTACAAGAAAAACCGGGAATTCTCCCGTCACTCTCCATGGAACACTGCTCGGAATCTCAACTGATTGGTCGAGAAATGATTCAGAAATTAGTTTGTTTGAGGTAAGGATTTGAATGGGAAGAAAAGGCGGGTAGTTGGGGGTTGGATGCAGAGACAGCAGATGAGTAAATGTTTTTGTGGAGGAAAAAATTGTGGATGCTGGTTTTACAACCGAAGGTAGGCACTTAAAGCTGGAGTAAACTCAGTGGGGTCACGCGGCGGCAGCATAGAAACATAGAAACATAGAAATTAGGTGCAGGAGTAGGCCATTTCAGTCCCTTCGAGCCTGCACCGCCATTCAATATGATCATGGCTGATCATTCAACTCAGTATCCCGTACCTGCCTTCTCTCCATACCCTCTGATCCCCTTAGCCACAAGGGCCACATCCAACTCACTCTAAATATAGCCAATGAACTGGCCTCAACTACCCTCTGTGGCAGAGAGTTCCAGAGACTCACCACTCTCTGTGTGAAGAAAAAGTCTTTCTCATCTCGGTCTTAAAGGATTTCCCCCTTATCCTTAAGCTGTGACCCCTTGTCCTGGACTTCCCCAACATCCGGGAACAATCTTCCTGCATCTAGCCTGTCCAACCCCTTAAGAATTTTGTAAGTTTTCTATAAGATCCCCTCTTAATCTCCTAAAATTCCAGAGAGTATAAACCGAGTCTATCCAGTCTTTCTTCATAAGACAGTCCTGACATCCCAGGAATCAGTCTGGTGAACCTTCTCTGCACTCCTCTATGGCAATAATGTCCTTCCTCAGATTTGGAGACCAAAACTGCACGCAATACTCCAGGTGTGGTCTCACCAAGACCCTGTACAACTGAAGTAGAACCTCCCTACTCCGTACTCAAATCCTTTTGCTATGAAAGCTAACATACCATTCGCTTTTTCACTGCCTGCTAGCACCTGCATGCCTACTTTCAATGACTGGTGTACCATGACACCCAGGTCTCGCTGCATCTCCCTTTTCCTAATCGGCCACCATTTAAATAATAGTCTGCTTTCCTGTTTTTGCCACCAAAGTGGATAACCTCACATTTATCCACATTATACTGCATCTGCCAAACATTTGCCCACTCATCACCCAGCCTATCCAAGTCACCTTGCAGTCTCCTAGCATCCTCCTCACAGCGAACACTGCCCCCACAGCTTAGTGTCATCCGCAAACTTGGAGATATTGCCTTCAATTCCCTCATCCAGATCATTAATATATATTGTAAATAGCTGGGGTCCCAGCACTGAGCCCTGCGGTACTCACACTAGTTACTGCCTTCCATTGTGAAAAGGACCCGTTTACTCCTACTCTTGCTTCCTGTTTGCCAGCCAGTTCTCTATCCACATCAATACTGAACCCTAATACCGTATGCTTTAAGTTTGTATACTAAATCTCTGGGGGGGGGGAGATATGTAGGGGGGGGGGGGACTTTGTCGAAAGCCTTCTGAAGTCCAGATATACCACATCCACTGGTTCTCCCTTATCCACGCTACTAGTTACATCCTCGAAAAACTCCACAAGATTCGTCAGACATGATTTACCTTTTGTAAATCCATGCTGACTTTGTCCAATGATTTCACCACTTTCCAGAATGTGCTGCTATCCCATCTTTAATAACTGACTCTAGCAGTTTCCCACTACCGAATGTTAGACTAACTGGTCTGTAATTCCCCGTTTTCTCTCTCCCTCCCTTCTTAAAAAGAGGGGTTACATTTGCTACCCGCCAATCCCAGGAACTACTCCAGAATCTAAAGAGTTTTTGAAAGATTATCACTAATGCATCCACTATTTCCTGAGCTACTTCCTTTAAGTACTCTGGATGCTGCCTATCTGGCCCTGGGGATTTATCGCCTTTAATCTATTCAATTTACCCAACACCACTTCCCGACTGACCTGGATTTCACTCAATCTCCTCATTTGACCACAGTCCCCCCTGCTATTTCAGGCAGATTATTTATGCTCTTCCTTAGTGAAGACGGAACCAAAGTAGTTATTCAATTGGTACCGCCATATCCTTGTTCCCATGATCAACTCACCTGTTTCTGACTGCAAGGGACCTACATTTGTTTTTTAACTAACCTCTTTCTCTTCACATATCTCGGGGTAAAAAGCCATGGGTAGGTTTCAGCTCGATACCCTTCTTCAGACTGAGAGTGAGAGGAGGGGGAACAAGTGATATGGATGGAACTAGGAAAAAAATAATTCGAAAATATTTTAAAAAGCAGATAATCAACGAAACACCTTCCCTTCCCTCACCCTTTCCATTCACCCTTTCCTCTTCCCCTCCCGCTTCCCCTCCTCTTCCCCTCCTCTTCCTCTCCCTCTGGCCGTCCCTCCCTCTGTCCACTCCCCCCCCCTCTTCCCCTCCCTCTGCCCTTGGGCGGATATTCGGGGGGGGGGGGGGGGACACACACGTCCCCTCCGTGTTTTGAGAGGTGGGGGACAATTCCCACCCCCATGTTTTGTTACCCGGATTTTTAAATTCTGTGAAAAAAAATCTATTAAACCTTTTAAAGCGGGAATGGTGATCGAGGGCGCCGATTGGACTAGAGAGTCGTCAGTCAGCAGGCAGTGGGAGGGGTGCGCGATATTGATATTCAGCTCGATGATTGTAGGCGGAGTTGTCGGTCAGAGTCGGATATGGGGGGGGGGGGGGGGGGGAGGGTGGGACTGAGTATACAGAACGAAAGAACGCGGTAATGAGACGAAGGAGAATGTCCTGGTGGAGCAAAGATGATAGATGTGCGGAGATTGAATCGGCCCGTTTACGGGGGGGGCGTTTCATCGCCCCGGCGCGGTCAATCAATTTCCGCAGAATAAAATCGCCCGCGGTATCTTCCATTGCCCCGCGGTTCAAATTGCGGCGTCGAGGCGATCGAGGCTCCCGATGTTGAAGCCCCCGCCAGGCCTTGGAAGATCCCGCTGCCGATATATTAGCCGTCCGTGCGATGAAAGACCACGCTAACGGCCGATTGAAGCCCGCACGATTCAGGTCGGACGAAGCTGCTGTTGCTGAGATCGGAGTCGGGACACAACCAGGTCAGCTCCCGATGGTTACCGTCCACAAGAGCCCGCGGCTGGATCGCCTCGCGCTGTTGTGTGTGGTGTGTAGTGCATCACCAAGACATCGTGTCCCCCCAATTTTGAAAGCGTGTTTCTTCCCGTGACCCCACACTGCGTCATTCGATCAGTACAAAATGTTGATTACCGGATCTCAAACTCCCCTCTGGCTCAGTCAACAACTAAGACAAACACTAGAATCCTAACCTTATTTATTGGTAAAACAGTACCGCGGGACAGCCCGGATCCGCTCACTCGAGCACTCAGCATTCTCGCGTAAACCCCCCAGAAAACAGAAGGCGAGACAAGTGACAGCCCCAACGAAAGACACCCTTTTAGAACCCCTAATAAACTAAAGGCGCGAAAGTACAGGGGAGGCAACCCCGACAAGTCAGTTACCGAATACCGACGCGAACATACATGGAGGAGGCACTACTTTGCCCAATCACAGTCAGTAACAAATAAAATCCACTTTGCAGCCCACCCTTCCTGGACCCAGCACAAGGTACCCCAGCAGGAAGACACGGAGAGTAAAACATAAAACTCCCTAACCAATCATAAGCATGCATTCACCGTAATTGCAACATATCAGAAACTCGTTAGAACCCAAACATAGTGGCAACAGGTTGGGTCACATGGGCAAAGCTTCTGAAGCTTCTTCAGAGTTTTCCAGACATAGTGGAGCCAGCTGGACACATGGGGTCCCTAGCACCTTGCAAAGCGATGTTCATTATCAATGAAGCCCAATCTCTCACGGACACTTTCATTTTCCAAGTACCCAAACCCAAGCACATTACACCCACAGTGCATCAACTCCATCAATATTACCCCACAGCGTATCACTCCATCAGCACTACCCCAGATTATGTCACTCCATCAGTTCTACTCCACAGTGTCTCCCCATCAATGTAATTAGCTCTATTAGCTAACCCCCCGTAGTCTAGTTCAGTGTAACACTGAGACGAGCACTGATCACCTAAGTTTTATTTCAACACACAATCAATTTCAAATACCTAACACCGCGGGTTTTCCATTCTTGCTTGCAAGCCGACTAGCCTCTTGCAAGCAAAAGGGGGGGGGGGGGGGGGGGGGGGGGGGTTGGGGGCGTCTATGGACCATGCGTCCAAGCGCACCTCCAAAGATCGGCCCCGACCTCATGGGTTGCCTATTTATAGGTAATTCAAACCAGTGGCACGAAACTATATGGGCGCGACCCCCTATAACCCAATCACAAACATATGATCACATCATAGTTATTGACAGCCCTCAACCCAGTTACAAAACATCCCGTCACTGGTCTTACAGAAGTTCAGCAGGTAATTAAGTTAACAGAACTTGCATATGGAATGGCAGCATTTCCCGGGTACTGTAAGCAACTGGACAAGGATCCTCCACCCCAACCAATCCACAAGATTAACAGGCCTGACATTGTCAACACAACTAACAGTTTTGTACAGTTTCCCCCCAATTTTGAACCAACCAATAGCAGGCATGTGCAACACTTCTGAGCCTCTCTGCGAAGTCCTCATGGATATGAACAAAGGAAATAGGCTCTGGACTTCACCTTAGCTTCCCAGGCACCCAGACATTGTGGTCACAACTGGCAAATTTTCCAACAGAGAAAACCCAGCCTGCCTTTTGAAAAACATGACAATTTGGCCCATATTAACATCAAGTACTGCCCGACAGTGCGTTAGCTCCATCCGACCTACCTACATAAGTTATCATGACAGTATTACCCACAATTCACCTTCATCGTGCCATGGCGAGGGTTGTCACTGCATCAGGTCGACCCTAAAGGTGGTCATTAGTGCTACAAGGCTGTTATACGTACTACTCTCCCGAGCAGCGTGGCATTACATGTGCAACACACACAATGCGTCACTCCATCATAAAGCACCAGAGTGTGTCACTCCCATCAGTACTATCCACAATGTGTCCCCTCCGATCAATTCTCCCCTCAGTGTTCACTCCATCATACTGTCCGCACTGTGTAATTCCATTTTTACTACCACACAGTGTAATTAACCATCATACTACCCACCCCGTGAGTCAGTCAAAAGTTACTACCCAGATTGTCACTCAACATACTGCAGCAAAGTGTGTCACTCCGTCATATGTTACCACTCCTTCAGTGCTACCCCACAGTGTGTCACTCATTCAGCACACGTCAACGTTTTGTCACTCATCAGGACTGCCCTACAATGTGGTCAGTCCCATCAGTTGCTGCCATATATTGACACACTTCATCAGCACTACCCCCCCCATAGTGTGTTCTGTCCCAGTATAACCCGATAGTGTGTGACGTTTGTCACTCCCATCATGACTACTGCAGTGTGTCATTTGATCAGTGCTACCACAAATGGTGCGCGACTCCATCAGTGAGGCCCCGAGTTTTTCTAATGTCACTCCATCTAATTTACCACATTGTGCTCAGTCCATCAGTATAACCCAATGTAGACAAAAATGCTGGAGAGACTCGCGGGTGAGGCATATATGGAACGAAGGACATAGCAACGTTTTGGGCCGAAACCCCTTCTTCATATTATGTGAGGGTGGGGGGGAGGGGGGGTAAAAGAAGAGTAGCCAGAGGGCTGAGGAGGAGCTGGGAAGGGTGGAGACATTAAGGACTACAGGAAAATTTGAGGTCAATGTACAATAGAAACATAGAAAACATAGAAAAATAGGTGCAGGAGGAGGCCACGGCCCTTTGTGCCAGCACCGCCATTGCATTAAGCATTGAGATAATAATCGCCCCCTTGTTTTTGCTACCAAAGTGGGATACCTCACATTTATCTATATCACACAGCCATCTGTCACACATCTGCCCCCACTATTACTCAAACTGCCCAGGCCCAGTGCAAACCTCTCGACATCCTCTTCACAGTTCACACTGACAACCAAGCTTTTGTGTCATCCGCAAACTTGCTAGTGTATGCTCCTAATTCCCTCTTCCAAATCATTAATATATAGTGGTAAAACAGTAGCAACCCCAACACCGGCCTTGCGCCCCCACTCGCCACTGCCTGCCAATTCTGGAAAAGGACCCGTTCACTCCTACTCCTTTGCTTCGGTCCTGTCAACCAATTTTCTATCCATGAACACCCTACCCCCAATTCCATGTGCTCTAAATTTTAGTCCCCAGTCTCCCGTGCGGAACCTTATTCAAAGCTTCTGAAAGTCTAGATATACTACATCCACTGGCATCCCTTCATCCATTTTACTTGTCACATCCCTCAAAAATTTTCCAGAAGATTTAGTCCAAGCATGATTCCTTCATAAATCCCTTGTGACTTAGAAACATAGAAACATAGAAAATTAGGTGCAGGAGCAGGCATTCGGCCCTTCGAGCCTGCACCGCCATTCAAATATCACGGCTGATCAACCAACTCAGTATCCTGTACCTGCCTTCTCTCCATACCCCCTGATCCCTTCAGCCACCAAAGCCACATCCAACCCCTCTTAAATATGGCCAACGAACTGGCCTCAACGACCTTCTGTGGCAGAGAATTCCACAGATTCACGCCCCACTCTCTGTGTGAAAACGAATTTTCTTCTCATCTCTGTCTATAAGACTTCCCCCATATCCTTTAAACTGTGACCCTTGTCCTGACTTCCCCACATGGGGGGGGACGGGAAAATCTACCCTGCATCTAGCCTGTCCAACCCCTTAAGGATTTAGTCCATACTTGTAAAATCCTTTACTACTATTCCAAATACCCCACTATTCCTCTTTAATAATGACTCCAGCATCTTTCTCACCACCAAAGTCAGGCTAACAGGTTGTATTTTCTCTCTCACTCCTTCTTGAAAGGTGGATAACATTAGCTATCCTCCAATCACAGAACTGAATCCTGAATCTATTAAACATTGGAAAATGATCTCCCAATGCGTCCACTATTATCTAGAGCCACCTTCCCTGAAGACCCTGGGATGCAACATTCAGGCCCAGGGATTTATCATCCCTTCAGTCCCATTAGCCTACCCAATACGATTCTCGCCTAATGAAAACAATTTATTTCAGTTCCATACTACCCCCTTAGATCTCTGTCCTCCAGATAAACATCTGGGAGATTGTTTGTGTACTCCTTAGTGAAGACATATCTGGAAGTACCTATTCAACTCATCTGCCATTTCCTTGTTCCCATAAAAATTACCGTGGTCTGCCTCAAGGGACCCACATATGACTTTGGCTACATTTTTTCCCTAACATATCTAAAGAAGCTTTACTGTCCTTCTTTATATTCCTGCCATTCCCCTCGTACTTCATCTTTTTTTCAGTCCGTATTGCCCGTTTTGTTCCTTCTTGTCCTATGAAGTTTCCCAATTCCACTGGTTTTTCTCCGCTAACTCTTTGCTGCTTTAACATCATTTCTTTAGTTTTCTTCTATCCCTAACCTCTCTTGTCAGCCACGGTTGCCTCCTACTCCCTAGAATCTGACTTCCTTTTTTTGGAATTGAAATGATCCTGCGTCTACCATTAGCCCAGAAATTCCTGCCATTGCTGTTCTCCGTCATTCCTGCTAGATCCCCTATCCAAGTCCTACCTTGGCCAGCCCCCTCTCAATGCCTTCAATAGTCCCCTTTGTTCAACGCATCACTGCCACTTCCGATTTAGCGTTCTCCTTCTCAAATTGCAGATTAAAACTAATCATATTATGATCACTACCTCCAAGAGTCCTTTACCCTCGAGTTCTCTTATCAAATCTGGTTCATTGGACAACACTAAATCCAGAATTGGTCTTTTCTCCTGATCGGCTCCATACAAGCTGCTCTATGAATCCATCTCGGAGGCATTCTACAACTCTCTTTCTTGGGCCTGAACCAACCTGATTTTCCCAGTCCTACCTGCATATTGAAATCCCCTTCACCATAAGTGGCATTACCTATGTTACATGCAGTTTTAACTCCTGCTGCAACTTGACAACCCTGACATCCCGCACTATTTGGGGTCTGTAAAATAACACCAATTAGTGTCTTCCTGCCCTTTTACAATTCCTCAACTGCAATCCACAGTGACTCTACCTCGTCAGTCCGTATGTCTTCCCTCGCAAGGGACTGAATTCCATTCCTCACCAGCAGAGCTACCCATCCTCCGCTGGGGTACAAACTGCCCAAGCCAAATATGAGGCGCTGCTCCTCTAATTTCAGGTGGCCCTCACGCTAGCTATGAAGGATGAACCAGCAGGTTACTGCTTTTCGAGATCGCCATAAAAGGCTGTGTTATTAGTCTCAGAACTAGAAGAAACAATGGCTGCGTAGGCCAGTCAAGAACTACCAAAATGTCTGAGGCCTAGTCCTGTTTGATCTTAGTCAAGCACTGGCTGATAAGGCAAAATGGGAGAATTGCATATAAAAACATTCCACCACCAATGTAAGCGAGAATGCATCTACCACCACTGCCCCCGTTCTGGTTCCATGAAACATACTTTGGTAACCGCTGGTGTGTCATTTGTATCAAACCAGTCAATCTCTGGTATGCCATACAGAGCGACAACATCATAGAATAATTCATGATTCAACATCCATTCTGTGTTGTCATTGAATTTTCGTGACATGGTGTCTGCCACCACGTTAAATCTACCTGGTAAATAGTGTACCCGATGTTTCTTGTAATACACCGTCGCCAGATAAGGTTAGCCAACTTATCACATGATACCGACTTGATTCCACAGTGATTAACGTGTGCTACTATGTATTTGTTAATCAGAAGCTGCACATCAAAGTCATGCATACTAGTAAAATTAGTAAAGATTAAACGAGAACTTACCAGTTCGAAGTTTTGATCGTTATTTATGAGGATTTATGATGAGGATTACGTGAAGAGCCCGCTCACGCTGGCAAGCTACTTCAAACAGCGGCATGAAAACACAGACACCAAATAGCCGAAGTAACATAGTAAGGCTCATAATAGACTTAGAACTACCAGATTGATCATTATTTTATGAGGGTGGGAGTGAGGGCATTTTTTAATCCTCTCGTAACTCCTCATAAAATAACGAGTCAAACCTTCGAACTGGAAGTTCTCGTTAATCCCTTACTATTTTACTTCGGAGTCACGTGAGTGACTACGTGAAGATTTTAAAGCTTCCTGTTTTTATGTCGTAGAATTAATCATATACATCCGCTAAGTAAATACATACCATGAGAAACCAGACTAATATTATTCTTTCCATAATTACCTTTTTAATGGTTTAAAGAACTATAATAACCCTCCTTAATCCGAGGAATGATCAAGTGATAAAAGATATAAGTGACTACATAACTGGTTATAGTAATCAATAGTATACAAACAGTATTTATATGGAATCCAACACCGCGTGGCCAAAGCTGTCATAGTGTGAACAGGTTTTAATTGAGAACTTTGAAAAAGTTTCCTTCTTTACTCCACCCATGCGATTTTGTAAAATATGCTCGAGTGGTATGTCCCGCACCTTCGCCACGGACGAGCTGCACCCTGGTGAGTGAGATTTGAACACATCAGTGTCTACTCCGGCTAAAAGCAACACCTGTTTCAACCCATTTTGGAGATAGTTGAACTGAAGCTTTTGTGTGTGGCTTTTATGCTAAATCATTAACGTTTTTTCATTCCTCGAAGAGTTTCAGTAACTTTAACATATTGATTCAAATGTTAACCACACACAAAGTAGGATCAATAGGATAAGCTTGAAAGGTTACCTTAGCTCCATATCTCCCTGGGTCTGCTTGTTTGATCAGATCGTAAACCTAGAAAACAATGTTATCTGTAGTCACATGCATACAGTCTAAACACAACATTTGTAAAGTTTGCACACTTGAGCTGAAACCAATGACATTAACTTTATAATTTTCAATGTTTAATCTTTCCAATGAAAATCCCTTACAATTGAGTCCGCTGTCAAGCGTAAGGTAAGTACAATGCTCACATCCCAAATCTCTGTGTATCTAGGTTTGGGTGATTAATGATAAAGATTCTTTCATGAATCTAGATATAGTGGAGTGATCCAATTGATTTCCAGTCAGACATAAGTCTAAATAAAATGATAAGCACTACGTGCAGTGTTAGTGGCACTGTAACTTAAATGTTTGCTCAAAATGCAATTTAGCAAGGAGCTCCAATACATTTTTCATGCAATATCACAGTATCACAATAATCAAACATGCAATATTCCACAGTATCATAAAAATATGTTGACTGATGTGCAAAATTCTTCCCATTTCTTAATATGTGTCATATATTTGTTTTGTGTGTTACTTGCCATGATGCACTATAACTTCCATAGTTTTTGTCCGACAAATCCCAGCTCCTGTAGTGATCTGGTCAAAACCTGCAGCTTAATAAATCATATATGCAATATAATTATAAATTTCTTTGGTTACTGGATTAATCAAAATATCACTACAGTTTAGAATGACATATATGGTTCTTTAATCATAATCAGCATTAATGGGAACCAAGGTTTGTGTTGGTCAATTTGGAACTACCAACAATCCTGTGGCAGAATCTTGTTCTATTTCCTTCAGAACATTGCAGAACCAAAGTAAAAAAGGTGGAAAAGCATAAAACCATATTTCCCCCAGTTCAATGAAAAAAGCATCTACTGCAACTGCATCATGGATCGTGTTTCCCCAGACCACATATTTAGGCGAAAAAAAAAATATATATAAGGGGGATGGGGGGGTTTGGGGGGGGGGGTATAAAAAAAAAAAAATTGATTGATAAGCCTTGTGCAAACAAATCAATTTCTGTAAACCAAATTGGGTTACAATATTCTTAAATATTGCTGGATTAATCACCAGTCTGTGTTATCTTGTAAATATCCTTGATCTTTATCTGCCACCACATGGGCCTTTTACTGGAATGTAGTTTGCTGAAATCAAATTTGGCGATCAATACACCATTGCCATATTTCATGACCAGACACTCCATGATACTGATCTGACTCCCCCCATGTGATTAATATATGCAACAGCCGTTTATTGTCTAACTGTATAATACATGGAGACCCTTTTTTGAACAGACAAATATGCGTTTTAGACCATAGAAAGCACCCAATAACCTAAATAGTTAATACCAAAGTTTGAATGAAACGTATTCTTCTTGGACTTTCATCTCCCTCCACAACTGAGGATGAAAAAATCTGTTAAACCCCCCCCCCCCCCCATCCGAGAGCATTAGCATCTATTTATAAACAATTTCAGGCTGTTTAATCGAATGTTTTTGAGCAGCTTTGTGGGACATATTATCCCACCATGGTAATTCCAACAAAACTTCTTTTTGTTTAATTGCATAGGCCTTCAAAGTGGCCTGCCTCTTGAGAGCTCTTAATTTTGTCCCTTTGAAGATTTTGATAATGTACTGGAACCAACATTCTACTGCAGGAAATGCTGCTACTAGTTTACCAATAGTTTTTCCGCGCAACTTCTCGATGAAGGATAAGTTGTGAATGCGATAATACAATCACCAAAAAATCATCAACTTTATCTTTGTTGGTAAAGTATTAAACATATTTTCTGAGTTAATTACAAACTCCAAATAGTTAATTGATTGTGCTGGCTGCAGCTGGAATTAATTGGATGAATCAAGAACCCTAGCATTTAACAAAGCTTTGTACTGAACTAATTCTCAGCGACTCTTGATTGCCATAAATGATAAGAAAGACCATCGAGCTAAGCCAAACGATGTGTTTTTGTACTCTTAATTGGCCTAAAACTGGTTTCACAGTTTATAAAGAGCCTGGAAGCTAACTCAATCCATTTGGCAAAAGCTTTAAACTGCCTAATTGTCCCCAGCCAATTTAAATTTTAAGTACCTCCTTAAACTAGATTGTATTGTACAGAATAATAGGCGTTTTCAATATCAATCGTAGCCATATAACAACCTGCTGATATTAAATATCTTTGCAGTATAAAATGTTTCCATTTTAAAAGTGTATTCTACCACTTAGTAGGATCTGTAAGGTCCCAGATAATTCACTCCCGCAATCACCATCTTTTTATGTCTTTTGAATATCCATAGACACAATGATGCTCGTGTTCATAAATTTTTTCAATAACCCCATTTCCAGATAATTTGTCAATTTCCACATTAATTTCTGCTTTTCCAATTGCAGTAAACACGAAAGCATAGCAGGTTTATTCTGTACTGGAGGATTAACCCCTTCTTTAAATGTAATAGTGGCTCCAGAAACTGCTTGTAAATAATAAACCGATCAAAGTAATAGTAAGCCAGTCTTTATAAACTTATGTAATCTCCTCCAACTTGGAGATTAATCCGCAGTTTTCTTTCAAGGATAGAACAAGTCTTTGAATACCTCTCCATATTTGAGCGTGTGGTCTCCTTTTCCCATAATACGGGTAGTAATTGGGCTGTTGTCAGTCAATAAGATTTCCTTGACATATTTCTGCCTCTATTTCCAAAATCAAATCCCTTCTGGCGAGAAATACCTTTTTTGTCCTAATACTATCTCCTCTATGA
>CM069139.1:954462-1002935 GCA_035221665.1 Okamejei kenojei
AGCTCAGTCTTTGGAAGAAAGGATAAATTTGCCCATCATGTCCTTTTTCAATGAATCAAAGGATACTGGCCCTTTTATGTGATGGAGAAGAAGCAGTCATCAAGTAGTAGAGGTCACCACCATTTTGGGGACTCGGTATACCACTCGTCCCAGATCGTTAGATTCAAAAAATACCTGGATGATCTTGCACTCTCTTCCCGCCATCTACTTTTGCCATCTCTTTTTGTTCCATGTGTTTAAAACGGGGAAAAAACCACCACTACCATCAGCGTAGTCGAGTGTTCCTTGGAAAATGGCTCTTGAGAAGACAATGCATGAATTTCAGTTTTAAATAGTCGATCTTGGCATATGACCATTGTCCAGTGTTTCAGGCAAGCATCGAGTCTCTGAGAAAACAAACTATTTGTTGTCCTGTAGTGTTACCTGGAGGTTGAAAGGACAGGGGGGTCTCTTCCATGAGTCGGAAATCCAAGGATTTAATGCCATGCTTCTGATGGAACAATGTATCTGCCAGTAAGTACTGTCGACTTTTAGTCATTCCCTGTTAACTCTAAAGATGGTTGATCCACTTACTCCATGGTGTACTTGATGATGTATTTGACTGATACTTTATAGAGCCAGCATATCCTCAACGTTTATGTGACTTTGGAAAAACAACTTCTATAGTTCAGCATTATAGAGTACCAACCCACTCCAGAAAGTGAATATGTCGATGCTGGCGTCCTTCTTGATATCCCTGAAATCCTCACAGGACTGGAGATCTTCTCCTCCATATGAATTATGTCCACACCTTGTGCACGCGATAAATTGTTTTGGGAATCTCTTACTGCATGTCCCTTTCTTCCAACATGGAGAGGCGTGGTTGCAGAACGGTCCATGAATCGTGTGCTTGAGTACCAATTCAGGCAGCTCAGGATCCACTTGCGGGTCTGGTATTTCAGCTCCCACAAATGTGTAAAATAATTTGGTCTTGGCTTAATTGCTTCGTCAAGCCACAGCAGACAGTGCTAATAGGCAGGCCCTCTCCTCTCTGATATTTCACAGTGGAGACAAAAGCTATACAGTTGCCAATAGAGCCCATTTGGTCAGTGACGTATTATGGAATATCTTCCTTTTCAGATTCAAGAACTCTTGCAATTAAATCTGGTCTATCACAACGGCTGCAAAGTGAAAACAGCGACTTTTGTTGTTTTGTTTGTTTGTCGGATCTCGGGTCGGTTCTGATTGGCAAGTCATTGTAATGAAGAATGAAGCACTGCAATACTTCCGAACGTACATCATGGCGTCCTGGCAATTGTTCCATCTTGTATCTTGGTCCAACCGACAAATGTCGAAGAGAGGATGATCGCGGCTTCCGATGTTTTCTAAATCATCATTATCGTTTAGTGCATACATAAGGCCTTTGTAAGTTGTTGATCTCAACGATGCTTGGTTCATACGAAAATAATTCAATCTCTCTGCCTCAATCTTCGCTGCCATATCGACAACATATTGTTGAAAGAGTCGTCCTCCTCTCAAAAGGTGATTGAATTAATTATCACGATTCATGATCCTATCGGCATAATATCACATTGCTGACAATTTCCTGTGGTTTCTCATTTGGTAATGCCATCCATCATCTCCATGTAGAAATAAAAGGATGTATTGAAAACTATCATATGACCTATGAGACTCTGAAATGGTTTGCAGGCCTCCTCCTCTTTCAACACACTGTGCCGTGATGTTGCCCAAGGGTCATTATCTTTTGGTATTATGACACCAACTTTGTTGGCAATTTGTGCGTTAAACTGCCTTTCATGTTCCAAAGCCGGCCTGGTGATTTGGATCTATGATGATTGATGCCTCGGGTATTCTTTTCTTTGCCATTTTAAGTGTTTCAATGTAAGGGTTGTTTTGTCTTATCAGGCGTTCAAGCATTGCAACAATTTCCCTTTGAATACCAGCTTTTTGCAGTATACCCATTCGCAATTCAATGTTATCTTGGGGGTCCATATAAAATGATCTGCAAGAATCGACTTGTGTGTGTGTGGTCTGGGTCAGGCATCAACGAACCAAGTGTGCTGATGAATCTGGCCTTGCACATGATCTGAAGGATTCCATCGTGGTGGCACCATTTCCTTGCGCACTGATTGAATAACAGTTGAAAATAAAACAGTTGTATTGTTAATATGCTTCTGAAGCACAGGAGCGAGCAATGTTCACATCACTATTCATGACACGGTACGCTCGACAGCTCAGATGTGAGGGCAAACCTTTGTCATTTGCCCCCCACCCACATCAGAAGAAATATTCTCCTTTTTTCCAGAGTATGTGCATTTTGCCATGTTGTATTTGGCCTGTCTGTTCGCCAGTCTTTTAGTTTTTTATCTCCTATCTCTTGAAGCCTTCTTGCTTTGCGATCCTCTCTTTCCGGTTCAATGTGTAAAATTTTTTTAAACCCATGAGAAACAAATTTGAAAACCATTTTCACAACACTCACACATTCACTCACCACTCACGCATTCACTCCACACATTTCACAACCCACATACTAAAATGGCAAGTTACTTCAGGTGTTGAATATACAGGTGTTTAAAAACGAATCTTTAAAGGTCTGCTGTACAGGCTCTGCTGCTGCTTGAAGAAAAAACGTTAACAAACACTAACCGTAGGCAGTAAACTAATGGAATTATTCAGCAGCGCCTGCACTCACCGCCAAAACCGCTGCCCTGCCCGAACCGCAAATGACGATCTTCGGTGGTCACAGCATGCCGCGAACCAGAAATGACGTCATCTGCAAGACCCATCTTGCAACCAACCCGAAAATCAACAGGAGATGATGCCACAATTTTAAAATTAAAACACAGTTCTGATCTAGTAAAATGTTTATTTCATGGCATTATTCATCCGAAAAACATGTTGTGCAACAATTTTTTTTTTAAACACAAGGGGGGAGAAACAAATATGCTCACCTTTACAACCAATACAATGTGTAAACTTTTTTTTTAAACCAAAGATAAACAAATTTGCAAACACTTTACAACGAATACAATATCACTTTGTCCGTAAACATCTTCTGTTTACAAACCAAGACGAAACAAATTTGCAAACCACTTTACAACCAATATGTTTAGTGTTATTCGCAGCTCAGAGAGCCGTGAGCCATGACCCTCTGGCTTCCTGGGTCTGGCAGAGTCTGTGTGTGAGGCGAGTCTCTTCCGGGATGGTTTTTATTGTTCCTCCCCCCTGACGCCAGCCCTGGAGTGGGCAAGGCCAGAGAGAGATATGTGGGGAATATATTAAAAACATTATTATTTCTCTCATTTTTCTAATCCATTGGGGTAAAATCCAATGGGCGTGGCAGGCGGAGGAAGGTCTCTGAGCGAGATGGGGCCTCAAAAATGTGGACGGTGTGCGTTGTTCTTCTCGGGAAATCGCAGCACAACGGGCACAAAGCGGTTCAAGATCAGGTCTTTTAGTAATATAGATATGGACACACTGATCTGTTTTGTAGTCAATGCCTACTATGTTCTGTTGTGCTGAAGCAAAGCAAGAATTTCATTGTCCTATCAGGGACACATGACAAAAAACTCACTGGAACTCACTTGATCTTGAACTGTTTAAGTATCCAGAAAAAAACGTTTATTTTAGTAGAGAGGAAAAAACTTTTATTTAGGAAAAAGTAATTTATATAGAAAAGATGACTAGGACTATGTGGGACCTGTTGGGTCCCATGTTCACACAGGAGGGCTAGTCCCCCAACGCAATATTCCACCTCTCCACCAATTCCAATATTGGTGGCCAGTTGGGGGGTGGGCACTTTTCTGGAGCCCTGGTAAGGGTGTTGTTGGCTAGCAGGGACGCGGGAACTGGTTCTTGTCCCAGTGGCTAGTTTTTTGTAGCTTATGGACATTGTGGGCCAAATGGATTCAGTGGGGCTCAGTCCCTCACGCTTGATGTGCTGGCAGCTCACTACAGCAGCTCACTCACAGCTGGTGGGGCTAGGCCAGTTGACTCAGATACCATTTTTGAAATTCCATTTCAAGCAGAGTGCAAGGCCACCAAATTCTAAGTGCTAGTTTCTTACTCTTTGAAGCAGGGTTGCAAG
Organism: Okamejei kenojei; assembly: GCA_035221665.1. Classification (NCBI taxonomy): domain Eukaryota; kingdom Metazoa; phylum Chordata; class Chondrichthyes; order Rajiformes; family Rajidae; genus Okamejei; species Okamejei kenojei. Next base: position 958,550 of record CM069139.1, read on the forward strand.
GCCACAAAATCCAAGTGCCAGTTTCTTTACATCTCTAAAGCAGGGTTCAAGCGCTTCCCCCAAAATTCAAGTGCATTTTCATACTATTTCAGGTGGGTGCATAGAATTCCACATTCAAATCCAGTTTTATACCATTTCATGCAGAGGTTACTAGCAAGGCCAACCAATTCATGTTGCAGATTCATGACATTTCATGTCAGGGTGCAACGACACCACATTCAAATCGCTGTTTATACCTTTTCATGCAGAGTGCAAGGCCACCACATTTCAAGGGCGTTTCTTACCATTTTTCAAGCAGGTTTTTTAATTTTTTTTAAAACCACCTTAAAAACACACAAAAACACCAAAATCACTGTTCAGTAGACGTTCAGTGTGTTCAGTTGATTACAGCTCAGACAGAGGTCGTGGCGTGTGATTCACAGGAGATGTTTGTGGGAAGAGATTTCAACATTTTTACACTCTAATAACCACTTTTTTATTCATTGAGGAAATAATCCTCATGCACTAAATGAGGCGCACGCAGGGGGATGAGGAAGATGGCCAACATAATCACAGCCGTTTAAGTGTAGAAGTTTTTTCTAAAATCAATATAGTGCAAACAGGAAGTTGTCAAGTTTAGCCAAACAGCCATTTGCGTGCTTTCCACTTCAACCAACCCCTCCTCCCCCACAAACCCTAGCCATTTGTCAGTGGGTCTGAAAAAGTGGTAGGGTCTCGACCCCGAATCCGTCGCCTATCGCCTTCGCTCCTTAGATGCTGCTGCAACCGCTGAGTTTCTCCAGGCATTTTGTGGAATCCCTCGTTTCTCCAGCATCTGCTCAGTTTCTTCGGGTAACACATTTGCAGTGTTTTTCTATCTTCTTTACTGGGGGTGTTTAACGGTGGGTATGCAACGCCGACCAGTCACAGCGCGCTTCCGCCCGGAAGACTCGGGGCGCTGCCCGGCTTAAAGGGGGACACTTTGGCAAGCGGACCGCAGACCTCGGGGGGAAGGTTAGCAGGAGGGGGCAGCGAGAGCGGGGCAAACGGGCGAGGAGAGAGAGGCAAAGGGGAGTAGTAAGAAGAAAAGAGAGAGAGAGACGAAACAGAGGGAGACACAAAAGACGCGAAAGAGAGGGAAGAGAGGGGGAAAAATAGAGTAGAGAAGAGAAGGGCGAGAGGAGAAGAGAAACGAGAGGATAAGCCGCAGAGAGCAAAAGAATAGAGAGAGCAGCAAGAGAAAGAACAAGATAGGAGAAGAGAGGAAGCTAAGACAAAAAAAAGAGGAGAAACAAAGAAGAGGGAAAAAATGGGGAAAGATAGAGAGAGAGAGAAGAAGCGAGAGTAAAAAACGAGCGAAGAGCAAAGAGAGGAGAGAAAAGGAGAGCGATAGTGCAAGAAAAACGAAGGGAGAAAAACAGAGAAGACAGAGAGGAGAAAAAGAGGAGAAGAGCAGACAGGGAGAGAGAGCGAGAGAGAGAGAAAAGAGCGAAGGGAAGGGGAGAGAGAAAAGAGAGCAAGAGAGGAAAGAGAGGGAAAAAGAGGGCAACAGAGGGGACAAGGAGGGGAACTACAAAAAGAGAGAAAGAAAGAAAGAGAGAAGAAATGGAAGCAGAGAGCGAGCGATGAAAGAGAGGCGGAAAAAATAAAGTAAGATCGAGAGAGAGAAGGAGAGAAACAAAGGAGCGAGCGAAACTTCCCTTCTTTCTCGTTCCCTCTCCCCCTCCTCTCTCTTCTCCCCCCTCTCTTCTCTCCCCCCTTCTCTCTCTCCCACCTCTATCTCTCTCTCCTCTCTCTCTCTCCCCCTCTCTCCCCCTTCTCTCTCCCCCCCTCCTCCTCTCTCCTCTCCCCCCCCTCTCTCTTCTCTCCCCCTCTATCTCCCCTCTCTCTCCCCCTCTCTCTTCTCTTCTCCCCACACACTCTCTTCTTCTCTCCCCTCTCTCTCTCTCTCCCCTCTCTCTCTCTTCACCCCCCCCTCTCTCTCTCCACCCCCTCATCTCTCTCCATCCCCTCTCTCTACCCACCCCTACCTCACACTCTTTCTCTCCACCCTCTCTCTCTCTCCACCCTCTCTTCTCCACCCTCTTCTCTCCACCACCTCTCTCCTCTCTCTCTCCACCTCTTCTCTCCCCCCTCTCCCCCCCTCTCTCCCCCCTCTCTCCCCCCTCTCTCCCCCCCCCCCCCCCCCTCCCCCCTTCTCTTCTCTCTTCCACCCTTCTCTCTCTCCATCTCCATCCCACCTGAATGCACCAAAAAACAACCAAAAAAACACTCCGGGAGCAATGTTCGGCGTTTCGCCACTCCAACCGGAGCCTGAGACCCGCCGTCCAGCTTGCCAGCGCCGGTGCGCCCACCCTAAAGCGTCCCCCTTCACGCCGGAAGCGCCTTTGTGGACAAGAGGGTACACAAAGGGCTGGAGAAACTCAGCGGGTGCAGCAGCGTCTAAGGAGAAGGGGAGACGGCGCCGTCACGGGTCGAGGACCCTTCTTCAGTCGGCCACACCAAGCGGAAGTGGTGCGGGCAATGCAAGCGTTTGAGGGGGAGGTGAGGCAAAGGGGGGGGAGATAAATAACAAATACTACAGATACAAATAGTTTGTAGTTCAGAGCTTATTCGCTCTGTTTAATAGCCTGATGCTGTCAGGAAGAAGCTGTTCCTGAATATGTGTGAGTGTCCGGTGTGTGTGTGAGAGTGGAGTGTGTGAGGTGGATGGGTGGTGTGTGGGGTGTGTGTGTTGGGGTGTGTGTGTCGTGTGTGGGTTGTTGTGTGTGTGTGTGGGTGTGTGTGTGTGTGTGTGGGTGTGTGTGTGGGGTGTGTGTGTGTGTGTGTTGTGTGGGTGTGTGTGTGGGGTGTGTGTGTGGGGTGGTTGTGTGGGGGTGTGTGTGTGTGTGGGGGGTTGTTGTGTGTTGTGTGTGGGGTGTGTGTGTGTGTGTGAGGGGTTGTGTTGTGTGTGTGGGTGCGAGAGTGTGTGGGGTGCGTTGTGTGTGTGTGTGTGTGGGGGGTGTTGTGTATTGTATATGTGTGTGGTGTGGGGTGTGTGTGGGGTGTGTGTGGGGGTGGTTATGTGTTGGGGGGTGTGTGTGTGGGGTGTGTAGTGTGGGTGTGTGTGTGGGGGGTGTGTGTGTGGGTGTCGTGGTGTGGGGGGGTGGTTGTGTGTGTGGGGTGTGTGTGTGAGTTGTGTGTGTGGGGTGTGTGTGTGTGTGTGTGTGGGAGTGCGTGTTTGTGTGTGTGGGGTGCGTTGTGTGTGTGGCGGTGCGTGTGTGTGTGGGGGTGCGTGTAGTGTGTGGGGTGGTGTGTGTGTGGGGTGTTGCGTTGGTGTGTGGGGTGCGTGTGTGTGTTAGGTGGGGTGGTTGTGTGGGTGTGTGGGGATGCGTGTGCTGTGTGTTATTGTGGGGTGCGTGTTGTGTGTGTGTGTGGGGTGCGTTATGAGTTGTTTTGTGTGGGTGTGCTGTGCGTGTGTGTGGAGGTGCGTGTGTGTGGGGTGCGTTGTTTGTGTGTACTGGGGTTGCGTTGTGTGTGGGGTGCGTGTGTGTGAGGTGCGTGTGTGTGGGGTGGTGTGTGTGGAGAGTGCGTGTGTGAGGGGTGCGTCTTTGTGTGTGGGGTGGTTGTGTGTTGTGGGGTGCGTGTTGTGTGGGGTGCGTGTGTGTGGGGGTGCGTGTGTGTGGGGTGCGTGGTTATGTTGTGGGGTGGTTTTTTTTTTTGTGTGTGGGTGTGCGTGTGTGTGGGGTGCGTTGTGTTGTGGGGTGCGTGTGTGTGGCGTGCGTGTGTGTGGTGGGTGTGCGTGTGTGTGGGTCGTGCGTGTGTGTGGGGTGCGTTGTGGTTGTCGTGTGGGTGTGCGTGTGTGTGGGGTGCGTGTGGTTGTGGGGTGCGTGTGTGTGAGTGTGGTGGGGTGCGTGTTGTTGAGGTGTGTGTGTGTGTGGGGTGGTGTGTGTGTGTGTGGGGTGCGTTGTGTGTGGGGATGCGTGTGTGTGGGTTGTGGTTTTGTGTGTGTGGGGTGTGTGTGTGGGGTGTGTGTGTGGGGTGTGTGTGTGGGGTGTGTGTGTGGGGTGTGTGTGTGGGGTGTTGTGTGGCTGCGTGATGTGGGTGCGAGTGTTGTAGAGGGTGCGTGTGTGGGGTGCGTGTGTGTGTGTGTTTGTGGTTGTGTTGTGTGTGTTGTGTGGTGGGGTGTGTGAGGTGTGTGGGAGAGTTGGTGAGTGTGGGGATTTTAGTGTGTGTGTGGGGTGTGAGTGTGTGGGGTGCGTGTGTGTGGGGTGCGTGTGGGGTGCGTGTGTGTGTGGTGGTGTGTGTGTGTGTGTGTTGGTGGTTGTGTGTGTGTGTGGGGTGTGTGTGTGTGTGTGGGGTGTGTGTGGGGTGTGTGTGTGTGGGGTGTGTGTGTGTGGGGTGTGTGTGTGTGGGGGATGTGTGTGGGGGGTGAGTGTGTGTGTGGGGGTGAGTGTGTGTGTGGGGTGAGTGTGTGTGTGGGGTGAGTTGTGTGTGTGGGGTGACGTGTGTGTTTGGGGGTGAGTGTGTGTGTGTGTGGGGGTGTATGTGGTGTGGTGTGTGGGGTGTGTGGGTGTGTGTGTGTGGGGGAGGGGGGAGGGTGGTGAGTGTGTGTTGGGGTGTGTGTTGTGTGTGGGGGGGTGTGTGTGGGGTGTGCGTTTTTGTGTGTGTGTGTGCGTGTGTGTGTTAGTGTGTGTGTGTGTGTGGTGTGGGGGGGGGGTGTGTTGTGTGTGTGTGGTTAGTGTGGGGTGTGGTGTGTGGGTGATGTGTGTGGTGGGGATGTGGTGAGTGTGTGTGGGTGGTGTGTGTCGTGTGTGGGTAGGTGAGAGTTGTTGTGTGTGGGTGGTGTGTGTGTGGGGTGTGTGTGTGTGGTGTGGGTGGTGTGTGTGTGGGGTATGTGTGTGTGTGTGTGGGGTAATGTCGTGTGTGTGATGGGGGTGTGTGTGTGTGGGGTAGTGTGTGTGTGGGGTGTGTGTGTGTGGTGTGGGTGGTGTTGTGTGGGTGGTGTTGTGTTGTGGGTGGTGTGTGTGGTGGGGGGTGTTGTGGGGGGTGTGTGTGGGGGGGTGTGTGTGGGGGGTGTGTGTGTGTGTGTGTGGGTGGTGTGTGTGTGTGTGGGGTGTGTGTGTGGGTTTGTTTTGTGTGTGTGTGTGGGGGTGTGTGTGGGGGGGGGGGTGTGTTGTTTTGTGGTGTGTGTGTGGGTGTGTGTGGGTGTGTGTGTGGGGTAAGTGTGTGTGTGTGGTCTGTGTGTGTGGGGGGTGTGTTGTCTGTGTGTGTGGGGTTGGGTGTGTTGTGTGTTGTGGGGGTGGTGTGTGTGTGTGTGTGGGGGGGGTTTGTGTCTGTGTGTGGTGTGCGGGGGGAGTGTGTGTCGTGTGTGTGTGTTGTGTGTGTGTGTGTCTGTGGGTGTGTGTGTGTGTGTGTGTGTGTGACTGTGTGTGTGTGTGTCTGTGTGTGTGTGTGGGGTGAGTTTGTGTGGGTGTCGTGTGGTGGGGTGTGTGTGTGGGTGGGGGTGTGTGTGGGGGGTGGTGTGGGGCGTTGATGTGTGTGTGGAGTGTGTGGTGTGAGTGGGTGTGGGTGTGTGTGAGTGTGTGAGTGTTTGTTGGTGGTGTGTGTGGCGTTGTGTGTGGTGTGAGAGTGTGTGTGTGGGGTGGGTGTGGGTGTGTGTGTGTGTGGGGGGGGTGTGTGTGAGGGTTTGTGTGGGTTTTTTGGTGTGTGTGGGTTGGTGGTGGTGTGAGTGTGTGTGGTGTGTGGGGGTGTGTGTGGGTGGTGTGTGTGGGGTGGTGTGTGTGGGGGGTTGTGTGTGTGGGGTGTGTGGTGTGGGGAGTGTGTGTGGGGTGTGTGGGTGTGGGGTGTGTTGTGTGTGCGGTGGGTGTGGGGTGTGTGGGGTGTGGGTGTGTGTGGGGTGTGTGTGGGGTGTGTTGATGGGGTTGTGTGGTGGGGTGTGTGGGGGTTGTGTGTGTGGGGGTGTGTGTGTTGGGTATGGTGTGTGTGGGGTGTCGGTGTGGGGTGTGTGTGGTTGGGTGTGTGTGGTGGGTGTGTGTGGTGTGTGTGTGGGGTTTTGTTGTGGTGTGTGTGGGGTGTGTGTGGGTGTGGTGTGGGGGGTGTGTGTGGGGGGTGTGTGTGTGTGTGTGTGTGTGTGTGAGGTGTGTGTGGTTTAATGTGGTGTAATTTTTTGTGTGTTGGTGTGTGTGTGTGTGTGTGGGTGTGTGTGTGGGGGTGTGTGTGTGGTGTTGTGTGTGTGGGGTGTGTGAGTGGGGTGTGTGTGGGGGTGGTGTGTGGGGTGAGTGTGTGGTGTGTGTGGTGGGTGTGTGGTGTGGGTGTGTGTGGGTGTGTGTAGTGAGTGTCTTCGGTTGTGTGTGACAGATGGGGTGTGAGTGTTGTGTGGGGTGTGTGTTGTGTGTGTGTGTGTGTTGTGGAGTGGGGTGTGTGTGGTGGGTGTGGGTAGGGTGTGGGCTTTGTTGGGTGTGGGTGTGGGTGGGTTTGGGTGTGTGTGGGTGTGTGTCGTGTGTGTGTGTGTGGTGTGGGTGTGTGGTGTGGAGTGTGTGTGGGGTTTACGGTGTGTGGTGTGTTTTTGGTGTGTGTGGATAATGTGTGTGGGTGTGTGGGTGTGTGTGGGTGTGTTGTGTGTGTGTGTGTGTGTGGTGTGTGGTGGTGTGTGTGTGTGAGTGGGTGGGTGGGTGTTGGGTGTGGGTGTGGTGTGTGTGGTGTGGCTGTGTGTGGTGTGGTGTGTGGCTGTTTGTGGTGTGTGGGTGTGTGGTGTGTGGTGTATGTGTGGGGTGTGGTTGTGTGGGGTGTGGAGTGTGGGGTGATGTGGTGTGTGGGGTGTGTGTGGTGTGTTTGGTGTGTGGTGTGTGGTGTGTGGTGTGTGTGGTGTGTTGTGGTGGGTGTGTGTGTGTGTGTGTTGTGTTGTGTTGTGTGGTGTTGTGGTGTGTGGTGTTGTGGTGTGTGGTTCGTGTGGTGTGATGGTGTGTGGTGGGTGTTTTGTTGGGTGTGTGTGTGTGTGTGTGTTGTGTTGTGTGTGTGGTGTGTGTGATTGTGGTGTGTTGTGGTAGTGTGTGGTGTGTGTGTGTGGTGTGAGTGGTGTGTGTGGTGTGTGGTGTGTGTGGTGTGTGTGCGTGGAGCGGTAGGGACCGGTCACGCGCAACTCTGCCGTGCGCATGCGCCACGCTTAGCGCCCACCCCGCCGCCGATAGTCATTCACCGCGTGAGAGAGAGAGAGAGAGTGAGAGAGACACAGAGACCAGACAGGGCCTGAGAGTGGACAGAGAGACAGAGCGACAGAGACAGTGAGAGAGAGAATATAGAGAGAGAGAGAGAGAGAGGAGGAGGAGGATGAGGAGGAGAGAGGAAGAGAGAGAGATGAAAGAAGACAGGGTCAGAGACAGAGTGAGACAGTGGCACGGAGGACGGGAAAGAGAGAGACTGCGGGAGGACAGAGAGAGAAGCAGTGAGAAGTAGATACAGAGAGAGAGAGAGAGAGAGAGAGAGAGGGGAATGGCAGGCAGAGAGAAGGAGACAGAGAGAGAGGAGACCTCGTGAGAGATGAGGGAGAGCGGGAGATAGAGAGAGAGAGAGAGAGAGAGACTGGGGAGAGAGAGAGACAGAGAAACAGAAAAAACCGATAGGGACAAGAGACGAGACAGTAAGAGAGGAGAGAGACACACATAACAAACTCCACAGAGAGAGATGGGGGCGACCGGTTGAGCGGCCTCGGAGAAGCGAGACATGTGCCCGAGAAATAAGAGAGAGAAAACGGGGGGGGGGGGGGGGTTAGAGGAGAGAGAGAGAGAGAGAAACGGGGGGGGGGGACGAGGGAGAGAGGAGAGAGAATGAAACGAGAGAGAGAGAGAGAGCTGAGAGATGAGGAGAGGAGAGAGAGATGCGGAAAAGTGCTGCCCCCTCTGTGGAATTTAGGAGATTGAGAGGGGGCTCTTATAGAAACTTACAAAATTCTTAAGGGGTTGGACAGGCTACATGCAGGAGACATGGATTCCCGATGTTGGGGTGGACAGAAGTCCAGGAAAGGGTCACAGGTTAAGGATAAAGGGGGAAAATCCTTTAAGACCGAGATGAGAAAGACTTTTTTCACACAAGAGAGTGGTGAGTCTCTGCGAACTCTCTGCTCTCAGAGGGTAGTTGAGGCAGTTCATTGGCCTATATTTAGAGGGAGTTGGATGTGGCCCTCTGTGGCTAGGGGGATCAGAGGGTATGGAGAGAAGCATGGTACGGGATACTTGAGTTGGATGATCAGCCATGATCATTGAATGGCGGTGCAGGCGTCGAAGGGATCTGAATGGCCTACTCCTGCACATAATTTCTATGTTTCTATGTTCTATGTGGCAGGGAAATTCCATAAATTCACAGCTTCTGGGTGAAAAACGTTTTTTTCTCACCTCCGTCTTAAATGAACTCCCCCTTATCTCAGAATGTGGCCCATGGTTCTGGACTCGCCAACATTGGGAAACATTTTTCTTGTTTAATAGAGAATCATACCTCATCCTTCTAAACTCCAGTGAATACAAGCCTTGTCTTTTCAATCTTTCCTCATATGACAGTCCCGCCATCCAGGGATCATTCTTGTGAAACTACGCACTGCTCATCACAGGCACTTAATTCACCATGGATGTCCTTCCTCAAATTAGGAGACCAAAACTGTACACAATACTCCAGATGTTTGTCTCACCAGAGCCCTATTACAATACTGCAGAAGAACCTTCTTAACTCCTGCATGGAAAATCCTCTTGTATGAAGGGCCACATTCCCATGAGCTTTTCTTCACTGCCTGCTGTTCCTGCACGCCAACTTTCAGTGACTGGTGTGACAAGGGACACCCAGGTCTCGCTGTAACCTCCCCCTTACCAACCTAACCCCCATTGAGATATATCTGCATTTGTTTTTGCCTCCAAGGTGGGACAACCTCACATTCATCTATATTATATACTGCATCTACCATGAATCTGCCCACACTCACCCAACCTGCCCAGGTCCACCCTGCAACCTCCTAACATCCCCCCTTCACAGTTCACACTGCCACCCAGCTTTGTGCCATATCTGCAAACTTGCTGGTGTAGAGAGATATTCCCTCTTCATGAATCATTAAAAATATATGGTAAACAGTTGCGGCCCAACACACGAGCCATGCGGCACTCCCTCGCCACTGACTGCCATTCTGAAAAGGACCCGTTCGCTCCTACTCTTTGCTTCCGGTCTGTAACCAATTTTCTATCAATGTCAACACCCTACCCCCAATACCATGTGCTCTAATTTAGTCACCAGTCTCCGTGCGGTCCCTTATACAAAGGCTTTCTGAAAAGTCTAGATTTACACTACATACACTGGCACCCCTTCATCATTTTTACTTGTCACATCCTCAAAAAATTCCAGAAGATTAAGTCAAGATGATTTCCCTTTTCATAAACCATGTTGACTTGGGAATATTCCTTTTTTACTGCTATCCAAAATGCTCCATGTACCTCTTTAATATTGGCTTCCAGCATTTTCCACCACCAGAAGAGTCAGGCTAACTGGTCTGTAATTCCCGTTTTCTCTCTCGCTCCTTTCTTGAAAAATGTGGATAACATATCTATCATCCAATCCACAGGAACTGATCCTGAATCTATTTGAACATTTGGAAAATGATCACCAATGCGGTCATTAGCGCGCACGCTCGACTCGCACCACCTCCGAGGACCCCTGGGATGCAGACCATCAGGCTCCTAGGGGATTTATCATCCTTCCAATCCCATTAACTTACCAATACTTATTCCCGCTTAATGAAATTTCTTTACGCCTTCTCTACCTCCTTAGATCCTCTGTCATCTAGTACATCTGGGAGATTGTTTGTGTCTTCCTTAGTGAAGACAGATCTGAAGTACCTATTCAACTCTTCTGCCATTCCTGTTTGCCATTATAATTTCACCTGTGTCTGCCTTCGAGGGACCCACATTTGACTTTGCTACACTTTTTCCCTTAACATATCTAAAGAAGCTTTTACTGTCCTTATTTATATTCCTGGCCAGCTTCCCCTCGTACTTCATCTTTTCAGCCTGTATTGCCCGTTTTTCCTTCTGTTGTTCTATGAAAGTTTCCCAATCCTCTGGCTTCTGGCTACTCTTTGCTGTGTTATACATCTTTTCTTTTATTTTTATTCTATCCCTAACTTCTCTTGTCAGACACGGTTGCCTCCTACTCCCCTTACAATCTTTCTTCCTTTTTGGAATGAAACGATCCTGCATCTTCCGGATTATGCTGAGAAATTCCTGCCATTGCTGTTCCACCGTCATTCCTGCTAGGATCCCTTTCCAGTCTACCTTGGCCAGCTCCCCTCTCATGCCTTCATAGTCCCCTTTGTTCAACTACATCACTGACATTTTCGATTTAACGTTCTCCTTCTCAAATTTCAGATTAAAACTAACCGTACAAGGCTCGAAATTAGCGGTTGCCCGGGTGCCATTGACCACAGAAAGTGCCGCCGGGCAACCTAAACTCATTTTGCCCGTCCTGGTATCCAAATACTGGTTTATACCGGGAGACGCAGAAAACTGGAGTAACTCCGTGGGTCAGGCAGCATCTCTGGTGAATAGGAACTGACGGCAGCTATATTCCTCTAGTATCCTCTAGTATGGTTGCGGGGCAAAGATACTAGGTGCAGGGTGACGAAGGGTCGGAGCGAATGACGGGCCCTGAACAGTAGCGGCAGCGGAAGGAGGCCTCCCTCTCCCTCTCTTCCTGCCTCCTCCCAGCATCAGCATGCGAGAGGGGTTGCTTTGAAAGCGCCTTTTGTGGATTTGCCATCAGCGGCCGCTATCGCCCTGATAACGGTCGCTGCTTGTGCTTTCAAATCAACCCGTCTTGCACACCGAGGCCGGGAGGAGGGAGGGAGGGAGGTGGAGGTCTCCTTCCGCCGTCTGAAGCAGCTGCACCAAAGATCCTATAGTTATAGGATCTTTGAGCTGCATCGCTCGGCCACGCACCTTGCTGTTGGCTGGCGGAGGAGGAGGTGGTTGTGAGGAGATCCCAACCGCCTCCCCCTTTGGCGGTGGCACTTTCGGTTGGACAGGGACGGCCAAGGCAGCGGGGCGATGTTGTCCGAGGAGCGCTGACCTTCCTTACTCCCCACCGCTCCAAGGGAGAACAAGCTCCCCCTCCACTCCTCTCTCCCCCCTCTCCCTCTCTCTTCTCCTCTCTCTCCCTCTCTCTCTTCCCCCTCTTCCTCTCTCTCTTCCCCCCCGTCTCCTCTCTCTCCCCCCCTCTCCCTCTTTCTCTCCCTCTCTCTCTTCCCCGTCCTCTCTTTTCTTCCCCCCCTCTCCCTCTCTTTCTCCCCCCCTCTGCCTCTCTTCCCCCCCTTCCCCTGCCTCCTCTGCCTCTCAAAGACTCTCTCCCCCAAAAGACCCTCAAACGGAAGACTGCAAGCTCTACCTCTTCCCCTCTCCTTGTCTTCTTCCCCCCTCCCGAGGCGGAACTTCTTCCCCCCTCCCTCTCTTCCCCCCTTCTCCTCTTCTTCCCCCCCATCCCCCCTCCTTCCTCCCCTTCCTCCCGTCCGAGGAAGAGAGGAGGGACTCCCTTCCCCCCGCGGCCCCTTCTTCTTCCTTTTCCTTCCCCAGAGCCCTCCCCCTCCCTCTTTCTTTTCCCCCTTCCTCTCTTCTTCCCTTCCCCTCCCTTCTTCCTACGGAGGCCCCCCTCCCCCTCTTTCTTCCCCCCTCCTCCCCTATCTCCCTCCTTTCCTTCCCCCCTCCCCCCATGTCTTCTTCCCCCCCCTTCTTCTTCCCCCCCATCTTTCTTCCCCCCCCATCCCTCTCCCCCCCTTCTTCCCTCACTCTTCTTCTCCCCCTCTATCTTCCCCCCTCCCCTCTATTCTTCCCCCCTCTCCCCCCCCCCCCTCCTCTTCTTCCCCCTCCCTCTTTTCTTCTTCCCTCCCTCTCTTCTTCCCCCCCCTTCTCTCTCCCTTCTTCCCCCCTCCCTCTCTTCCTTCCCCCCCTCCTCTCTTTCTTTCCCCACCCCCTCCCTCTCTTCTTCCCCCTCCCTCTCTTCTTCCCCCTTCCCTCTCCTTCTTCCCCCCCCTCCCTCTCTTCTTCCTTCCCCCTCCCTCTCTTCTTTCCACCCCTCCCTCTCTTCTTCCCCCTCCCTCTTTCTCTCCCCCCTCCCACCTTCCTCCCTCTCTTCTTCCCCCCTCCCTCTCTTCTTCCCCCCCCTTCCCTCTCTTCTTCCCCTCCCTCTCTTCTTTTCCCCCTTCCCCCCCCTCTTCTTCCCCCCTCTCTTTCCCCCCCCTTCCTCTCTATCCTGTGACCACTCCTCTCCATCCCGCACTGATTCCCATTCCCTCCTCTATTCAGTCCTCACTGACATCCTCTGTGCTCCTCCTCCCCATCTACCCCCCTCAATCTAGTCATCATCCTACCCACCTCCTATACTGTTCCCCTCATTCATCCTGTAGTGAATTCCCATTCATCCTGCATAGACCCTACGATTCCACACTGTCCTGAACCCCCCCCCCCAATTCATCCTGTACTGATGCCTCCCCCATTCATCCTGTGCTGATCCCCCCCCCCTCCCCATCCATCCTGTAATGCTCTCCCCATTTAAAAAGAAGAATGGGGGGAAAAGTCTGAAGAAGGGTCTCAACCTGAATGGTTCTCGACCTGAAACGAACCTATTTCCTAAGCTCCATTGATGCTGCCTCACCCGCTGATTTTCTCATTGTCTATCCCCATTTATTGTCTTCTCCCCATTCATCCTGTACTGGACCCCCATTCATCCTATACTGAACACCCCCCCCCCCCCCCCCTGCTATTCCGTACTGACCCCCCGTGCTTCTCTCACAATTTTACATACTCCAACCGACACGTACTAATTCACCTGCCTCCATCCATCCTTTCCACACCGATTGCCTTCTCAACCTCTCCCGCCTTCTATCCACCCCGCACTGATTTTTACTCACCCCCTGACCCTATCACACCCCCCCCCCCCCACCATCTATCCACCCTGCTCTGATTCACACCCCCTGACCCTATTGTGCTTCATGGTCTTCAGAGCGAACATTGATTATGTTTGATAACGGAATGTAATCAAATGTGTTATAATTCCCAATGTTATTATTTGTTTTCACACCTATAAACATATTACCAAAAGAACATTTGCTGCAGTTAGGGGGTGCAGCAGCATCTAATGAGCGAAGGAGATAGGCGACGTTTCGGGTCGAGACCCTTCTTCAGACTGGTCAGGGATCAGGGAAACGAGAGATATAGACCGTGATGTGGAGAGATAAAGAACAATGAATGAAAGATATGCAAAAAAGTATCGATGATAAAGGGAACAAGCCTGCTGCTGTTATGTCCTTTGGTCATCTCTTGTCAGTTAGTGTAATGTTTAACCTGTCAGATGGGTATAGTCAGTTTTAACAGCTATTATCATAAAATGCCTTTAGAAATTTCCTTGCAACCTGTATATTTTGTTGTGGATACATTATGTGGGAAGCCAGAGTGTTTCTGTGCCAATAGCATTAACAACCCATGCTATGGCCTTGTCATGGTAATTTACGGTCCTTCACAGAAAACATTTTTGCATCAATCTGTAGTGTGTTTGGTTAAGCATATATGTTACCATGGTCCAGGATTTATTGACACAGGTTGATCATATGCTGAATAATCCAACAACATTTTTGTTTGGAAGTGGAAAGAACTAATAGAAATTGCATTAATTGCAATGTGTAAAAAGAGTTGAGATATTGTATTATAATTTTGCTGCATGTCATTGTGGTATATTTCATGTCTTGATTGGTGAATATGTTTAGTTCGTGAGTTATTTGCAGCTGAAATAATATGTGAATGTAGTCAAAAGTGCTGGAGAAACTCAGCGGATGTGGCAGCATCTATGGAGCAAAGAAAATAGACAACGTTTCGGGCCGAAACCCTTCTTCAGACTGGTGCAGCACCCGCTGAGTTTCTCCAGCACTTTTGTCTACCTTTGATTTTCCAGCATCTGCAGTTCCTTCTTGAACATAATATGTGAATGCTTCATTGTGCATAATTCGGACTGGTAACTACGCACCTCGTCCGAGCACATTATCGCACGTGTCTTGCAGACCGTCTTCAATGACCACCTAAACTGTCATTTGGCAACCTAAAAAGCTGTCAAGGTTGCCCGGCTGGCAACAGGGGAAAAAAAGTTAAGCGCAAGCCCTGCCATATTATGATCACTACCTCCAACCGGTTCTTTTACCTCGAGTTCTCTTATCATATCTGGTTCACTGGACAACACCAAATCCAGAATTGCCTTTTCTCTGGTCGGCTCCATTACAAGCTGCTCTCTTTCAATGAGATCCCCTCATCCTTCTAAACTCCAGAGTGTACAAGCCCAGCTGCTCCATTCTCTCAGCATATGACAGTCCTTCTATCACGGGAATTAACCTTGTAAACCTACGCTGCACTCCCTCAATAGCAAGAATGTCCTTCCTCAAATTAGGGGACCAAAACTGCACACAATACTCCAGGTGTGGTCTCACTAGGGCTCTGTACAACTGCAGAAGGACCTCTTTGCTCCTATATTCAATTTCTCTTGTTATAAAGGCCAACATGCCATTTGCTTTCTTCATTGCCTGCTGTACCTGCATGCTTATTTTCATAGACTGATGTACAAGGACCACCAGATCCCATTGTACTTCCAATTTTCCCAACAATGCCATTTAGATAGTAATCTGCCTTCCTGTTTTTGCTACCAAAGTGGATAACTACACATTTATCTGCATTAAACATTATCTGCCATGCACCTGCCCACTCCCCCAACCTGTCCAAGTCACCCTGCATTCTCATAGCATCCTCCTCACAGTTCACACTGCCACCCAGCTTTGTATCATCTGCAAATTTGCTAATGTTACTTTGAATCCCGTCATCCAAATCATTGATGTATATTGTAAATAGCTGCGGTCCCAGCACCGAGCCTTGCGGTACCCCACTAGTCGCTGCCTGCCATTCTGAAAGGGACCCTTTATTCCCTACTCTTTGTTTCCTGTCTGCCAACCACTTCTCTATCCATGTCAGCACTTTACTCCCAATACCATGTGCCCTAATTTTGCCTACTAATCTATGTGGGACCTTATCAAATGCTTTCTGAAAATCCAGGTACGCTGCATCCACTTGTCTCTCTTGTCCATTTTCCTAGTCACATCTTCAAAAAATTCCAGAAGATTAGTCGAGCGTGATTTCCCTTTCGTAAATCCATGCTGACTCGGACCGATACTGTTACTGCTATCCAAATGTGCGGCTATTTCATCTTTTATAATTGACTCCAGCATCTTCCCCACCACCGATGTCAGACTAACTGGTCTATAATTCCCAGTTTTCTCTCTCCCGCCTTTCTTAAAAAATGGGATAACATTAGTTACCCTCCAATCCACAGGAACTGATCCTCAGTCTATAGAACATTCGGAAATTATCATCAGTGCATCCACGATTTCTAGAGCCACTTCCTTAAGTGCCCTGGGATGCAATCCATCAGCCCCTGAGGATTTATCAGTCTTCAGTCGCATCAGTCTATCCAACACCATTTCCTGCCTAATGTGGATTTCCTTCAGTTCCTCTGTCACCCCAGATCCTGTGACCACACCTATATCAGAAAGATTGTTTATGTCCTCCTCAGTGAAGACAGATCCAAAGTACCTGTTCAACTCATCTGCCATTTCCTTGTTCCCCAGAATAAATTCACCTTTTTTGGTCTTCAAGGGTCCAACTTTGGTCTTAACTATTTTTTTCCTCTTCACATACCTAAAGAAGCTTTTACTGTCCTGCTTTATATTCTTGGCTAGCTTACCTTCATACCTCATCTTTTCTGCCCGTATTGTCTCTTTGGTTATCTTCTGTTGTTCTTTAAACATTACCCAATCCTCTTGCTTCCAACTCATCTTTGCTACGTTGTACTTTTTCGCTTTAATTTCTATACTGTCCCTGACGTCCCTTGTCAGCCATGGTCGTCCCCTTGGAATCTTTCTCCCCTTGGAATCTTTCTTCCTCCTAGGAATGAACTGATCCTGCACCTTCTGTATTATTCCTAGAAATACCTGCCATTTTTGTTCCACTGTCATCCCTGCTGGTGTACCTTTCCAGTCAACTTTGGCCAGCTCCTCCCTCATGGCCCCATAATCCTCTTTATTCAGCTGTAACACTGACTCCTCCATTCTACCCTTCTCCCTCTCCAATTGTAGATTAAACCTTACCATGTTATGGTCACTGCCTCCTAATGGCTCATTAACCTTGAGGTCCTTTATCAAATCCGGTTCATTACAAAACACTAAATCCAGAATTGCCTTCTCCCTGGTAGGCTCCAATACAAGCTGCTCTAAGAATCCATCACGAAGGCACTCTACAAAGTCCCTTTCTTGGGGTCCAGTGCCAACCTGATTTTCCCAGTCTACCTGCATGTTGAAATCTCCCATAACAACCACAGCATTACTTTTACTACATGTCAATTTTAACTCCTGATTCAACTTGCACCCTATGTCCAGGCTACTGTATTGTATCATTAGTGTATTTTTACCCTTACAATTCCTTAGTTCTATCCATATTGACTCCACATGTCCTGTTTCAATGTCACCCCTTGCAAGGGGTGCACCCTCATTCCTCACCAACAGGGCAACCCCATCCCCTCTGCCCGCCTGTCTGTCTTTTCGACAGGAGGTATACCCTTGAATATTCAGTTCCCAGGCCTGGCCGTCTTGCAGCCATGTCTCAGTAATTCCTACAACATCATGTTTGCCAGTTTCTAACTGAGGCTCAAGCTCATCCACTTTGTTCCTTATACTTTGCGCATTCATATACAGTACTTTGACCTCCGTATTCACTCCCCCCCTCGCAATTGGCCCTGACCATACTCTGTTGTCCATTCTCAAGCTTTCCTTCCCATTAATTTGAGAATCTTATGTAATTTTCCCTGTAGCCACTTCCCCTTCAACTCCATCTTTATACTCCCAATTTGTCAATCCCTTCCCCCAACTATTTAGTTTAAACCCACACGTGTAGCCCTAGTAAACCTGCCTGCCATAATGTCGGTCCCCCTCCAGTTAGGGTGTAATCCGTCCCTTTTGTACAGGTCACCCCTACCCCAGAAGAGATCCCAGTGGTCTATAAATCAAAATCCTTGCTCCCTGCACCAGCCCCTCAGCCACACATACGGAGAGACAGACAGAGAGAGATAGCGAGAGAGAGAAGGAGAGAGGGAGAGAGAAAGAGACTAAAAGAGAGAGACAGACACACAGAGACAGAGAGGGAGACAGAGCGACACAGAAAGGGAGAGAGAGACACACACACACGCACACACACAGTGGGAGAGAGAAAGAGAGACAGGCAGAGAGAGAGAGAGACACAAAGACAGAGGGAGGGAGAGAGACAGAGATGGAGAGAGACGGAGAGAGAGATCAAGACGGAGGCAGAGAGACGGAGGGAGAGAGACAGACACTCAGAGAGAGAGAGAGAGAGAGAGAGAGAGAGAGAGAGAGAGACAGAGGGAGAGAGCGAGAAAGGGAGAGACAGAGGGAGAGGCAGAGAGACATGGAGAGAGGGAATGACAGAGAGACACACAGAAAGAGAGAGCGACAGAGGGAAACAGAGAGACAGACAGACAGACAGAGAGAGGGGGGAGAGAGTGAGAAAGAGAGAGAGAGAGACACAGACAGAGGCAGAGTGGGAGAGAGAGGGACAGAGAAAGCGACAGAGAGAGAGCGACAGACAGAATGAAGGACAGATTGAGACAGAGAGAGAGACAGAGACAGAGACAGTAAGAGCTGGAGAGAGACAGACAGACAGCGAGTGGGAGACACAGAGAGAGACAGCGAGAGACAGAGGGAAAGACCGATAGAAACACAGAGAGAGAGAAAGAGAGTGACAGAGCCAGAGAGAGATATGGAGAGAGAGGGGGGGGGATGGAGAGACAGAGAGAAAGACAGCGAGAGGGGGAGAGCGAGAGAGAGAGAGAGAGGGACAGAGACAGAGTGAGAGAGACAGACAGAGAGAGATATAGAGGGAAATAGACTAAGTGGGACCCGTTGGGTCCCAGCATCACACAGGAGGGCTGGTCACCAACGCAATATTCCACCTCTCCACCAATTCGAATATTGCTCGCCAGTAGGGAGGGGGCTTTCTGTTGCGCTAGTATGGGTGTTGTGGGCCGAAGGCACTGGTTTTACAGAGGGCTAGTATAGACATTGTGGGCCGAATGGATTCTTGGGCTGGAAGCCAACTGTTGCAATGATTTTTTAAAAAGGCGAGGCAAACATTCGGGCCGCAGCCACCTGACAACCAAAATCCATTTTGTGAACACAAACTCTGTAAAAAGGCGAGGCAAATAATTTGGCCGCAACCACCTGACAACCAAAATCCATTTTGTGAACACAAACTTTTCAAAGAGGCGAGGCAAACAATTTGGCTGCAGCCACCTGACAACCAAAATTCATTTTGTGAACACAAACTGTTTAAAAAGGCAAGGCAAACAATTGGGCTACGGCCACCTGACAACCAAAATATCAATTTTGTGAACACAAACCTTTTAAAAAGGCGAGGCAAACAATTGGGCAGCAAGCAGCCACCTGACAACCAAAATCCATTTTGTGAACACAAACATTTTAAACAGGCGCGGCAAACAATTTGGCAGCAAGCAGCCACCTGACAACCAAACACCGGCATTCCACAGGGCTGTGTACTGAGCCCCCTCCTCTACTCCCTCTTCACCTACGACTGCACACCTGTACATGGTTCTAGCACCATCATCAAGTATGCAGATAATACAATGGTGATTGGCCTCATCAGCGACAACGATGAGTCGGCCTATAGGGAGAAGGTTCAGCTAGCAGCATGTGCGCTGACAACAACCTGGCCCTTAACTCCAAGAAGACCAAGGAGCTCATTGTGGGCTACAGAAGGTCGAGGGACTGCACGCACACCCCCATCCATATTAATGGGACGGAGGTGGAACGTGTTTCCCGCTTCAGGTTTCTGAGGGTCAACATCTCTGATAACCTCTCTTGGACCCACAATACCTCAACACTGGTCAAGCAGGTTCACCAGCGTGTCTTCTTCCTGAGGAGACTAAAGAAGGTCCATCTGTCTCCTCAGATTCTGGTGAACTTTTACCGCTTCACCATCGAGAGCATCTTTACCAACTGTATCACTGTATGGTATGGCAACTGCTCTGTTTCCGACCGGAAAGCACTGCAGACGGTGGTGAAAACCGCCCAATGCATCACCGGTTCCTCTCTCCCCTCCATTGAGCCTGTCCAAAGCAAGCGATGTCTGCGAAGGGCGCGCAGCATCATCAAGGACTGCTCTCACCCCAGCCACAGACTGTTTACCCTCCTCCCATCTGGGAGGCGCTACATGTCTCTCCGTTCCCAGACCAGCAGGCTCAGGAACAGCTTCTTCCCTGCGGCTGTTACACTTCTTAACTCTGCACCTCTGTGATTGCCAGTCAATTGGGCAGCAAGTAGCCACCGGACAACCAAATTCATTTTGTGAACACAATTTCTTTTTTAAAAAGGCGAGGCAAACAATTGTGCAGCAAACAGCCACCTGACAACAAAAATTCATTTTGTGAACACAAACGTTTTTAAAAAAAGGCGAGGCAAACAATTGGGCAGTAAGCAGCCACCTGACAACCAAAATTAATTTTGTGAACACAAACTTTTTTTTAAAAAAGGCGAGTCAAACAATTGGGTAGCAAGAAGCCACCTGACAACCAAAATTCATTTTGTGAACACAAACTCTTCAAAAAGGCGAGGCAAACAATTGGGCCGCAGCCACCTGACAACCAAAATTTATTTTGTGAACACAAACTTTTAAAAAAAAAGGCGAGGCAAACAATTGTGCCGCAGCCACCTGACAACCAAAATTCATCTTGGGAACACAAACTCTTCAAAAAGGCGAGGCAAACAATTGGGCCACAGCCACCTGACAACCAAAATTCATTTTGTGAACACAAACTTTTTAAAAAAAAAGGCGAGGCAAACAATTGTGCCGCAGCCACCTGACAACCAAAATTCATCTTGTGAACACAAACTCTTCAAAAAGGCGAGGCAAACAATTGGGCCACAGCCACCTGACAACCAAAATTCATTTTGTGAACACAAACTTCTTAAAAAGGCGAGGCAAACAATTGGGCAGCAAGCAGCCACCTGACAACCAAAATTCATTTTGTGAACACAATTTTTTTTTTTCAAAGGCGAGGCAAACAATTGGGCAGCAAGCAGCCACCTGACAACCAAAATTCATTTTGTGAACACAAACTTTTTTTTAATGGCGAGGCAAATGATTGGGCACCAAACAGCCCGCTGACAACCAAAATTAATTTTGTGAACACAAACATTTTTAAAAAAGTAAACAATTTGGCAGCAGCCACATCGAGGGGACTCACCGTGGAGTAGACGTCCGTTCAGTGTTATTCGCAGCTCAGAGAGCCGTGACCCTCTCGCTTCCTGGGTCTGGCAGAGACTGAGTGAGGCACGACACTTCCGGGTTTTATAGTCCCGCCCCCCTGCCGCCAGCGGGGGCAGCAGAGAGAATGGGGAATTTTTAAAAAACATTAATATCTCTCTGATTTTGCATCGATGGGAAAAATCATCTGGTCCAGGAAGGCGGAGGGGGGCTCTGAGCGAGGTGGCCAAAAATGAAGGCCGTAGATGGCGGCGTTCTCTCGGAAATCGCAGCACAGTGGGCCAAAAGCAGTCAAGATCAGACTTTTAGTAATATAGACAGACGGAGAGGGAGAGAGAGACAGAAGGAGGGAGGGAGAGAGAAAGAGACACACTCAGAATGAGAGAGACAGACAGAGACGGGAGAGAGAGAGAAATAGAGAGAGGCAGGGAGAGTGGGAGAGGCAGACAGAGAGACAGACAGGAAGAGACAGATACAGAGAGAGGGAGACAGACAGAGACAGAGAGTGAGTGACAGAGATACACATACACAGAGACAGAGAGTGGGAGAGCAGAGAGACACAAACGGAGAGACAGAGAGAGACAGAGGGAGAGAGAGACTGAGAGTGAGGGAGAGAGAGACAGACACAGAGATAGAAAAACTGAAAAAAGAGAGACCAGACAGAGTGAGAGAGGGAGACAGGGAAAGAGTGAGAGACAGAGAAAGGGAGAGACAGGGAAAGAGTGAGAGACAGAGAAAGGGAGACAGACAAAGAGAGAGATAGTGAGCGACAGACACAGAGAGAGAGAGGGAGAAACAGAAAGAGATGGACAGAGAGAGACAGGGAGACACACACACACACACACACAGAAATGGAGGGACAGAGACACAGACAGAGAGAGAGACAGAGAAAGAGGCAGCGAGAGAGAGAGGGGAAGAGAGATAGACAGGGAGAGAGGGATAGACACAGACAGATGGAGAAAGAAACAGTGAGAGAGGGAGAGAGAAAGACAGGCTCAGAAAGAGAGAGAGCGAGAAAGGGAGAGATAAATTGAGGCAGGGAGAGAGTGAGAGACAGACAGAGATACAGATACAGAGAGAGAGTGAGACAGAGGGAGAGAGACAGAGAGAGAGAGAGAAAAATAGAGAGAGAGAGACCAGTGAGAGAGAGGGAGAAAGGGATAGATACAGAGAAAGAGACTGAGAGAGACAGACACACGGAGAGAGAGAGACACACACAGAGACAAAGTGGGAGAGAGACACACAGAGACACAAAGGGAGAGGGGGACAGAGAGGAGAGAGAGACAGACAGAGAGGCAGTGAGAGACAGGGGGAGAGAGACAGGAGAGTGACATGGAGTGACAGAGAGAGAGAGTGAACAACAGAGTAA
Source organism: Okamejei kenojei (assembly GCA_035221665.1). Classification (NCBI taxonomy): domain Eukaryota; kingdom Metazoa; phylum Chordata; class Chondrichthyes; order Rajiformes; family Rajidae; genus Okamejei; species Okamejei kenojei. Next base: position 980,285 of record CM069139.1, read on the forward strand.
GAGAGGGAACAGACAGAAACAGAGAGAGTCACAGAGACATAGAGAGGGAGAGACAGATAGAAACAGAGGGAGAGAGAGAGAGGAAGAAAGAGGGAGACAGGGAGAGTTAGAGACAGAGAGGTAAAGAGAGACCGAGAGAGTGAGAGAAAGACAGATGCAGAGAGAGAGGCATGGGGAGAGACAGAGAGAAAGACAGACAGACAGAGACAGTGAGAGAGGGGGCCAGCAAGAGAGAGCGAGGGAGTGAGAGATAGGCAGCAAGAGAGAGATGGAGAGAGAAAGAGAGACTGAGAAAAAGAGAGACAGAGACATACAGAGGGAGATAGAGAGGGAGACAGAGAGTGAGTGACAGTGAGAGAGAGAGATGAGATGAGGGAGACAGAGCAAGAGAGAGATAGAGACACACACAGAGAGAGTGGGAGAGGTAGAGAGGCAGAAAGAAACAGGGAGAGACAGAGAGAGACACACACAGAAAGGGAGAGAGAGAGGGACAGACAGAGAGAGAGAGAGACAGGTAAGGGAGAGAGAGAGCAAGAGGGAGAGAGACAGAGATGGAGAGAGAGACAGAAAGAGACAGACAGACAGAGTGCTGGAGTAACTCAGTGGGTCAGGCAGAATCTGTAGAGGGAATGAATGAGTGACATTTTAGGTCGAAACCCTTCTTTGGTTTAGTTTAGTTTAGAGATGTGACACGGAAACAGGTCTTTCAGCCCGCGGAGTCGGCGCCGACCAGCGATCACCCCGTACACTAGCACTATCCTATGCACATTAGGGACAATTTAACAATTTTGCGGAGGCCGATTAATCCACAACCTTTAACGTCTTTGAAATGTTGGAGGAAACTGGAGCACCCAGAGTAAAAACCCACGCAGGTCAAGGGGAGAACGTATAAACTCCGCACAGACAGCACCCGTAGTCAGGATCGTACCCAGGTCTCTGGCGGTGAGGCAGCAACTGTACCACTGCGCACTGTGCTGTGCTGAATTACATAACGGTTTCCTCCGCCATAAACGCACCCAATATGTCCTGTTTGCCAGCTTGTTGACCCTCTGTGTTCCCATCCTGCAGGGTTTATGTGGAAGGAGAGACGGGGACGTGAGCGCCCATTGAGGGCTGCAAGGGTGCCGGTGAGCCCCCCCCGGTGTGCGGGCTGAGCTTCGATGGAGGAGCACATGACGGGGCACAACAAGGAGAAGCGTTATGAGTGTGACGTGTGTGGCAAAGCCTGGCAGAGACCGAGCCAACTGGAGATCCACCGGCGGATGCACACCGGAGAACGCCCATTCGACTGCTCGAAGTGCAGCAAGAGCTTCACCCGCTATGGCAGCCTGCTGCAGCACCACCGTGTGCACTCCGGCGAGTGGCCCTTCACCTGCTCCGACTGCGGCAAGAGTTTCAAGATGGCGCACCACCTAAACTCCCACCGGCGGGTGCACACGGGCGAGAAGCCCTATGGCTGCTCCACCTGCGACAAGAGCTTTACCCAGTTGTCGGAGCTGCAGAAGCACAAGTGGGTGCACAACAGTGAGCGGCCCTTCACCTGCTCTGACTGCGGCAAAGGCTTCAAGTCGTCGCCAGACCTGAAGAGGCACAGGCGCCTGCACACTGGGGAACGACCCTACACCTGCAGCAACTGTGGCAAGGGCTTCACCCATTCTGGCACTCTGCTGGTGCACCAGCGCACCCACACCGGCGAGCGTCCGTACACCTGTGCCCTGTGCGGCAAGGGTTTCACCCGCTCCGGCACTCTGCTGGTGCACCAGCGCACCCACACCGGCGAGCGTCCCTACACCTGTGCTCTGTGTGGCAAGGGATTCACCCAGTCCAGTAACTTGCTGGAGCACCAGCGCACCCACACTGGCGAGCGTCCGTACACCTGTGCCCAGTGCGGCGAGGGTTTCGCCCAGTCCTGTAACCTACTGGTGCACCAGCGCACCCACACCGGCGAGCGCCCCTACACGTGCGCCCAGTGCGGCAAGGGCTTCACCCGGTCCAGTCACCTGTTGAACCACCAGCGCACCCACACTGGCGAGCGTCCCTATACCTGCGGCCAGTGCGGCAAGTGCTTCACCTGCTCCGGCACTCTGCTGGTGCACCAGCGCACCCACACCGGCGAGCGCCCCTATACCTGTGCCCAGTGCGGCAAGGGCTTCACCTGCTCCTCCAGGCTGCTGTCCCACCAGCGGGTCCACGTTGGTGACCGTCCCATCCCAAGCCCGGTGTATGGCAAGCGCTTTGCCATGGCCTTCTAAGCTCTGTCTTATCAGCACATGCACACCAGTGGCCAGCCCTACGACTGCCCATACTGCGGTGAGGAGTTTGACAGCTCATAGAATCATAGAAAATAGATGCAAGAGTAGGTCATTCGGCCATTCGAGCCTGCACCGCCATTCAATATGATCATGGCTGATCATCCAACTCGGTATCCTGTACCTGCCTTCACTCCATACCCCCTGATCCCTTTAGCCATAAGGGCCACATCTAACTCCCTCTTAAATATAGCCAATGAACTGGCCTCAACTACCTTCTGTGGCAGAGAATTCCACAGACTCACAACTCTCTGTGTGAAAAAAGATCTTCTCATCTCGGTCCTAAAAGACTTCCCCCTTATCCTTAAACTGTGACCCCTTGTTCTGGAGTTCCCCAACATCGGGAACAATCTTCCTGCATCTAGCCTGTCCAACCCCTTAAGAATTTTGTAAGCCTCTATAAGATCCCCCCTCAATCTCCTAAATTCAGCGATAGCCGAGTCTATCCAGTCTTTCTTCATATGGAAGTCCTGCCATCTCAGGAATCAGTCTGGTGAACCTTCTCTGTACTCCCTCTATGGCAAGAATGTCTTTCCTCAGATAAGGAGACCAAAACTGTATGCAGTACTCCAGGTGTGGCCTCACCAAGACCCTGTACAACTGCAGTAGAACCTCCCTGCTCTTGTACTCAAATCCTTTTGCTATGAATGCCAACATACCATTCGCTTTCTTCACAGCCTGCTGCACCTGCATGTCTACTTTCAATGACTGGTGTACCATGACACCCAGGTCTCGTTGCATCTCCCCTTTTCCTAATCGGCCACCATTCAGATAATTATCTACCCTCCTGTTTTTGCCACCAAAGTGGATAACCTCACATTTATCCACATTATACTGCATCTGCCATGCATTTGCCCACTCACCCAACCTATCCAAGTCACCTTGCAGTCTCCTAGCATCCTCCTCACAGCTAACACTGTCCCCAGCTTCGTGTCATCCGCAAACTTGGAGATGTTGCATTCAATTCCCTCATCCAGATCATTAATATATATTGTAAATAGCTGGGGTCCCAGCACTAGTGACTAGTGGAGCCTTGTGGTACCCCACTAGTCACTGCCTGCCATTCTGAAAATGACCCGTTTACGCCTACTCTTTGCTTCCTGTCTGCCAGCCAGTTCTCTATACACATCAATACTGAACCCATAATACCGTGTGCTTTAAGTTTGTATGCTAATCTCTTATGTGGGATCTTGTAGAAAGCCTTTTGAAAGTCCAGATATAACACATCCACAGGTTCTCCCTTATCCACTCTACTAGTTACATCCTCAAAAAATTATATAAGATTCGTCAGACATGATTTACCTTTCATAAATCCATGCTGACTTTGTCCAATGATTTCACCGCTTTCCAAATGTGCTGCTATCCCATCTTTAATAACTGACTCTAGCATTTTCTCCATTACCGATGTTAGACTAATTCATCTGTAATTCCCCGTTTTCTCTCTCCCTCCCTTTTTAAAAAGTAGGGTTACATTAGCTTCCCTCCAATCCTCAGGAACTACTCCAGAATCTAAAGAGTTTTGAAAAATTATCACTAATGCAACCACTATTTCTGGGGCTACTTCCACAAGTACCCTGGGATGCAGCCTATCTGACCCTGGGGATTTATCGGCCTTTAATCCATTCAATTTACCTAACACCACTTCCCGGCTAACCTGCATTTCACTCAGTTCCTCCATCTCATTTGACCCCCGGTCCCCTGCTATTTCCAGCAAATTATTTATGTCTTCCTTTGTGAAGACTGATCCAAAGTAGTTATTCAATTGGTCTGCCATGTCCTTGTTCCCCATGATCAATTCACCAGTTTCTGACTGCAAGGGACCTACATTTGTTTTAACTAACCTTTTTCTCTTCACATATCTATAAATCTTTTGCAATCCGTTTTTATGTTCCGTGCCAGTTTTCTTTCATAATCTATTTTCCCTTTCCTAATTAAGCACTTTGTCCTCCTCCGACTCCATCAGTCCAAAGAAGGATCCAGACCCTGTCGCCTGTCCATTCCCCTCCAAAGTGCCGGTAGAACTCAGCAGGTCAGCCATCCATGGTGGGAAACGGATGGAGAAGTGTTCCTATTACAAGCTCTCCTTGGCTCTGTCAAGAATGCGGTGTCCATTCTTGTGATGGCATACAAGGTCCGAGCTGACCAGTCATCACAGCCTCCCCCCTCCCCTCGTGGGCCATCTCTTTGTCATTCCTCTGTCTTCTTCGCGCTGGATGACAAGCAGAACCATCTTGGCTTAACAGTAGATGTATCTTCTTCCTTTTGGCCTTTTCGTTTCTTTTGTTTTAGTAAAGGTAGAACCTTTGACAGTTGCGATTGGTTTAGGATCTTGAATACTCCCAGAGCGTAAATTTGACATGAACCGTACTTCCTTTTCTATGAAGTTCTATTCCCCAGATCAGGAAGCATGACCTCTCGACTCTCATTTTCCTCTAACAGACCAGCTTTATCTTTTCTCTAAGTCTATAGGGCAGTTTGAGAGTGATCATTTTCATATTGCTAACAACATTCATTTCTTGCATGTGGTTGGTCTAAGAGGGTAGTCATTTCTTTCATACTTCTAAGAAATATCGCAAACTCCCGCAATGCTTTTGCATCTTCTGGCTGGATAGCTGTCCAAGCCTAGGCCTTCTTCATGAGGATGTCTTTGGATCATGGAAGTTTAAAGGGACTTTTATGTAGTTTGTCGGCAGTGAGCGGCGACTGCGGAGGGTTCAACAGCCCCGACCACGGTGAACAAAAGGGGAAGATGATTGAACTTTATTACCTTCCATCACAGTGAGGAATGTGGATTCCACTGTGGTGGATGTTTATGTTAGATTTTATTTTATGTGGCTGTGTCTTGTTGCTTTTTACTCAGTATGGCTGTATGGTAACTCAAATATCACTGTACCTTAATTGGTGCATGTGACAATAAATTCCAACTTGAACTTGATCAGCTTTCGTCTATATATTAAAAAAAGGATAATGCTGATTGATCGTGCACAATTGTGATGGCTTGATTTCAAAGACAGGACAGGGGCATTCCCTGAGGGATTTGGGTGGTTGTGAGGTTTCATCTGTGTTTTTCCCCTCGGTTGTTGTCCGGGGATGAATGCGGCGGCACTCAGCCCGTTGCACGGGAGGAAGGCTGAGCTTGGATTGAGGCTTGGAAGACTGAGCTCGTCTCTCCTGCCCCGACCCGCATCCGGTCCTCCACGGAGGGGGAAGCGAGCAAACTCCACATGGACAGCGTCGGTGTTCTCCCTGCCTGGAGACCGTCACTTCGGCCCCTCTCATCCGTGCTACCTCGGGCTTTCTGCAACACAAAAGATGGCGGACTGCAGGAGTGGGGCGCAGTTGTGTTGGGCTGCTCTGCCTGCAGTCAGTCCTTTCACCCTTTTTAATTTCTATTTATTTTATTTTTTATTTATTTTTTATTTGAAAACTACGTAATTTATGATGTTTTTAACCTCATATTTTAACCAGTATGACACAGGATTGAACATTTTCCTGTTAAACATCTCCGAATGTTACCTCTTCCATTCCTTCCCCTTTGCTCATAGACTGGCAGCTACCCATTTTTGGACCAAGGTTGTGGTGATGTCTGAAGCAAACTGGTCAAAGCGAACTACTAATTGGGCACTACTGGGTGGATAGTAGTTGAGTAACTGCGACTTGAAATCACTGGTGTGAACAAATTATACCATTTTGCAGGTGATTGGAGGAGGCTGATTGTGTGGTAAGCAACATGATTAGATTTATCCTGCATTTTGTGATAATCCTGGACAATTTTCCACATTATCAATCAGACGACCCATTGTTGTGTAAGAAGCAACTGCAGATGCTGGTTTAAACCAAAGAAAGACACAAAAAGCTGCAGTAATTTAACGGGACAGGCAGCATCTCTGGAGAGAAGGAATGGGTGATGTTTCGGATCTAGACCCTGGTTAGGAATAAGGGAAAGGAGAGATATAGACAGAGAGATAAAGAACAATGAATAAAAGATATGCAAAAAAGTAACGATAACGGAAACAGGCCATTGTAAGATGTTTGTAGAGTGAAAATGAGAAGCTAGTGTGACTTGGCTGGGGAGGGATAGAGAGGGGGAATGCTGGGGCCAGCTGAAGTGAGAGAAATTAATATTCATATCACTGGGCTGCAAGCTGCCCAAGCGAAATATAAAATGCTCTTCTTCCAATGTGCTTTTAGCCTCGCTATGACAATGGAGTAGACCTAGGTCTGTGTGGGTCTGTGTCAAGCAACTGGGAGATCAGGTTGGTTGAGGCTGGCTGAGAAAAGATGTTCCTCGAATTGATCACCCAGTCTGCGTGTGTGGAAACAATGTATTTTTATTTTTAGTCCTGTAAAAACAAAATGTTTGTTGGAGGTCTTTTATGTGGTGGGTGGGGGGAGGAGGGGGAAACTTTATTTCATAGTCCCTACCTGGTCAGAGAGGCGGCTTCCCTCCGAGTTGCTTCTTCGTCCCTTCCTCGCGGCCTACCATCCGACTGGGGCGGCATTTCCTGTCGGGACCGGCTGGGGCACCATCACAGAGCGGGCGATGCCTTACCGGCTGTGAGCGCCGACTCCAATGTCCACGAAGCTTTGGCCATGGGCGTCCAGCCACGGGCAACGCTGGATTGCAAACACCGCAGTGTCTGGGATCGGAGATGGCCAGAGTCGGAGCTCCAGCCAACGCGGCCTGGGGACTACGGGTGCCACAGTATCCAGGAAGGGAACAGACACTCAAAACATTTCCATGCCGCTGAGGAGTGTTCACCCGACGCCGGAGTTCCAGCTTTCCAGCAAGAGGGACTGAAAACATCGGACTGGCTGCGGAGGCCACAATAGGCCCGACTATGGGTGAACAGGGGATGGGACTGGACTTTGCTGCCTTCCCCCACAGTGGGAACCATTGTGGGGGGATGTTTTTATGTTTATTGTTAAATTCTTTTATGTTGTGCTGCATTGGTAAGTCAAATTTCACTACACCATTTGGTGTATGTGATAATAAATGTCCTTTGTATCCTTTGTATTTTCAAGGAGTGACAGATATACATCTGAAGATTCAAAGTTTAATATAGTAATTGTGCTGATACTGACCCCAGTCAACCACAAATGAATATCATCAATTCCGGAGGTTTTATTTTTCTGATGCCATTTAAACTTCATTTGTATTTCAATCACTTCAATGTAAAATTAATTGGGAAAGGGGATCAATGGAACAAAAATTTGCCCTCGGTAGATATTAACTGTAATATAATAAAGTCCCAGGAAGATTGTTCCCAATGTTGGGGAACTCCAGAACAAGGGGTCACAGTTTAAGGATAAGGGGGAAGTCTTTTAGGACTGAGATGAGAAAATCATTTTTCACACAGAGAGTGGTGAATCTGTGGAATTCTCTGCCACAGAAGATAGTTGAGGCCAGTTCATTGGCTATATTTAAGAGGGAGTTAGATATGGCCCTTGTGGCTAAAGGGATCAGGGGGTATGAAGAGAAGGCAGGTACAGGATACTGAGTTGGATGATCAGCCATGATCATATTGAATGGCGGTGCAGGCTCGAAGGGCCAAATGGCCTACTCCTGCACCTATTGCCTATGTTTCTATAGTTGTTACTTATGTCAGATCATTAGGTTAAGTGAGGTTTGGTGAGAATTAATAGTACAGTGAAAAGCGTGTTCATTCAGTTAAGATATGCCATACATAGATACAATCAGTTCTGCAGATGGGGCGAAGAGGAAGATACTGAATTCACATAGTTCATTACATTGAATATCACGCTGAATATTGTTGGTTATTTCCACCAAAACCCTGAATTGTCTTTATGAGAATGAACAAACATTTTCTCAAGTCACATTGCATAATTTCATTCTCCTTAGAACTGGATAAGGGCAGTAGGAGAATTCGTGTTCTGTGAAAACACAAAGCAAATAATTTATGCAACAATATTATTTAAAAGTAAAGTGGATAGGTATATGGACGTGAAGGTAATGGAGGGGTATGGTCTGAGTGCAGGTAGATGGGACTAGGGGAAAACAAATGGTCGGCACGGACTGGAAGGGCCGAGAGGGCCTGTTTCCGTGCTGTAATTGTTATATGGTGTTATATTTAAGCACGCAGAAGTATACATCTGGAACCTAGATACATGGATACATAGCAGGGCTGCCAACATTGGGTGAGAGTTGGGAGAGATTGCGAGAGACCAAGCCTGAGGGAGCGTAGCGACCGAGGGGGGGAAGGTGTTGAAGGGGGGTGTCCCCCTCACATTGGTCCGGAGCATTTGCATTTTTCAGCTTGAAATTGTGCACTCTGGGGCATACTGTAGCGAGTCTTTTAAGTTACATTTGAATACAATATTTATGCTTTAAATTGGATTAGCTATAAGCGGGGCATTAAATCAGCTAAAATGTCCTACAAGGAGAAGATCGAGGACCATTTCAACTCCAGGGATACAGCACGCATGTGGCAGGAAATACATCACCTAACAAACCTCAGGGGCAGCAGGGACCCACCGACAGCTGCAAATACATCGCTAGCAGAGGAGCTCAACCACTTTTTGCCCGTTTCGAGAGAGGTCCGAATGAAAGAACCTCTCTCCAACTGGACCCTGCTGACCAGCCACTTACCCTCCAGTTAGAGGAGGTAAAGCGGGCCCTGGGAACTGTTAATGCTAGTAAGGCTGATTAATGAGATCCCAGGCAGGGTGCTCCGGGACTGCTCACCAGCTCGCTGGGGTATTCACAGACATTTTAATTTTTTTATTTATTAAATATTTTTATTAGACGCAAGTACTACTTCTCACATACATTCGTAATATTATTAATATTAACAATTATGTCTTATTTGTATTTCTATATATTTTTTTAACAGATAGGAAAAGATAGAGAAAAATAAAGTAAAAGTAGAAAATCAAAAATAAAGAAATGAGTGGAGTATTAAAAAAGTTATCCATCATTGGAGATATATCCATGATTTGTTATACATGATTCTTCATCCATTCCATTATTCAGGCTTCAGTCAGGCTCTCGTACCGAGCCATTTTGACCCTTTAAATATTCAATAAATGGAGACCATATCCCTCTGAAAATATCCAACTTGTCCAGTAAGAGAAGCCTTAATCTTTCCAGATGAAGTGTCTCCGACATTCCTGTAATCCACATTTTGATTGTGGGGGATGTAGGACCTTTCCAGAATTTCAATATTAATTTTTTCCCAATTATTAAACTGTAATCAATAAAAATTATTTGATTCGTTGTTAATAATTAATCTGTTTCTAATATTCCCAATATTATTAACTTTGAGTCAGGGATTAGATTCATATTAACAACATTCGAAATTATCTTAAATATTTCTGTCCAAAATTTAGTAATTGTTACACAATTTGCAAATGAATGCGTTGTTAGCTTCTAAGTGCTGACGTTTATCACATATGGCAGATACATTTGAAAAAATACTATGTAGTTTGGATTTTGAATAATGTAGTCTATGTAATATTTTAAATTATATAACCATATACCAATTACAGCATGGAAACAGGCCTTCTCGGCCCTTCCAGTCCGTGCTGACCATTTGTTTTCCCCTAGTCCCATCTACCTGCACTCAGACCATAACCCTCCATTCCCTTCCCGTCCATATACCTATCCACTTTAATTTTAAATGTTAAAATCGATCCTGCCTCCAGCACTTCTGCTGGAAGCTCTTTCCACACAGCTACAACCCTCTGAGTAAAGAAGTTCCCCCTCACATTACCCCTAAACTCCTGTCCACCTTAATTCTCATGTCATGCCCTCTTGTTTGGAGATCTTCCTACCCTCAATGGGAAAAGGCTTATCCACGTCAACTCTGTCTATCCCTTTCATCATTTTAAAGACCTTAATCAAGTCCCCCCTTAACCTTCTGCGCTCCAAGAATAAAGACCTAACTTGTTCAACCTTTCTCTGTAACATAGTACCAGTGGGGTGCCTCAGGGATCTGTGTTGGGTCCACTGTTGTTTGTCATGTACATCAATGATCTGGATGATGGGGTGGAAAATATTGGATAAGTAAGTATGCAGATGATACTAGATAGGTAGTGTTGTGGATAATGAAGTAGATTTTCAAAGTCTACAGAGAGATTTGGGCCATTTGGAAAAGTGGGCTGAAAGATGGCAGAATGGGGAGTTTAATGCTGATAAGTGTGAAGTGCTATAATCTTGGCAGGACAAATCAAAATAGGACGTACATGGTAAATGGTAGGGAATTGAGGAATGCTGTGGAAACAGAGGGGATCTAGGAATAACTGTGCATAGTTCCCTGAAGGTGGATCGCATGTAGATTAGGGTGGTAAAGAAAGCCTTTGGTGTTTTCTGCTGCCTTTATAAATCAGAGGCATTGAATATAGGAGTAGGGAAAAGTAATGTTAAAATTGTACAAGGCATTGGTAAGACCAATTCTGGAGTATGGTGTACAATTTTGGTCGCTCTAGTTATAGAAGGATGTCAACAAAATAGAGAGAGTACAGAGGAGATTTACTAGAATGTTGCCAGGGTTCCAGCAACTATGTGTACAGAGAAAGGTTGAACAGGTTAGGTCTTTATTCTTTGGGAGCGCAGAATGTTAAGGGGTGACTTGATTGAGGTCTTTAAAAATGATGAAAGGGATAGACAGAGTTGACGTGGATAAGCTTTTCCCATTGAGGGTAGGGAAGATTCAAACAAGAGGGCATGACATGAGAATTAAGGGACAGAGGTTTCGGGGTAACGTGAGGGGGAACTTCTTTACTCAGAGGGTGGTGGCTGTGTGGAATGAGCTTCCAGCAGAAGTGGTGGAGGCAGGATCGATTTTAACATTTAAGAGTAAAGTGGATAGGTATATGGACGTGAAGGGAATGGAGGGGTATGGTCTGAGTGCAGGTAGATGGGACTAGGGGAAAACAAATGGTCGGCACGGACTGGAAGGGCCAAGAGGGCCTGTTTCCGTGCTGTAATTGTTATATGGTTATATGGTTATAGTTGCTGGAACCCAGGCAACATTCTAGTAAATCTCCTCTATACTCTCTATTTTGTTGACATCCTTCCTATAATTAGGCGACCAAAATTGTACACCATACTCCAGAATTGGTCTTACCAATGCCTTGTACAATTTTAACATTACTTCCCTACTCCTATATTCAATGTTCTGATTTATAAAGGCCAGCACACCAAAGGCTTTCTTTACCACCCTATCTTTTACTTTCTTTTTTTTTTTTTTATGTTTTTTTACGATTCCACCTTCAGGGAACTATGCCTGTTATTCCCTAGATCTCTCTTTCCACAGCATTCCTCAATTCCCTACCATTTACCATGTACGTCCTATTTTGATTTGTTTTGCCAAGATGTAGGCACTTCACACTTATTCAGCATTAAAACTCCATCTGCCATCTGTCTAGCCCACTTTTCCAAATGGCCCAAATCTCTCTGTAGACTTTGAAAATCTACTTCATTATCACAACACCGCCTATCTTAGTATCATTCTGCATTACTTACTTATCCAATTTTCCATCCCTTCATCCAGATAATTGAGGTGTACATGACAAACAACAGATGGACCCAACACAGATCCCTGAGGCACCCCACTGGTCACCGGCTTAGAGAGAGTGTCTTAGCATTTAACGAGCAAGTGGTGTATATGTTGTAAACTTTCATCCCACACTTCTGGTCTATTAATTTGACCTAATTCGTTTTCCATGATTGCCTATATATTTTCTGTCTTGGGACATCATTTTCCAATAAAATGTTATAAATATTTATGATATCAATTTTTCTGTGTTCGGTGTTGTTTATTTAGAGACATTCATCGAATTTTCAGTCTTTCTATTTCTTAATTTTCTGTGTGTTTGCTTTTACATAGTCTCTAATTTGTAAATATCTATCTATAGTAATCTTTTGAAATATAATCCATAAAATTTGTTGTAATTCTTGAATGAATGGAAGGAGATTTCCCTGTAGAGATCGCCAATCTTATTAATTCCATAGTTTTCCATTGTAAAAAACCTTTGTCCATCATTGAGGGTTTAAATGTAACGTTATTTACAATGGTTAAGGGCTAGTGATATACATTCCGATTTTATTGTTTTCTTTATTTGTTTCCAGATACGTATCCACACTTTCTATTATAGGGTTTTCACTATAGGTTTTCATTACTACTAGTTTAATTAATTGGCGAATAAAATCAAACTAATTTCAAAGGCGAACAATCTTCTTTTTCCATTTTTTAACCAGATTGGTTGTCTATCTGTCTCTACTAACCAAAAATGCATATTTTTATATTAACTGCCCGTATAAAAATCATAAAAGTTTGGCAGTGCTAGACCTCATTTATTTTTGATTTACATAAATGTTTTTTATTTTTTTCTATGGCTCTTATAATCCAGATAAAGTTGGTGACTATAGAATCCACCTTCTTAAAGAAATTTTTTAGGAAGCTATATCGGAATCAATTGGAAAAGATATAGTAACTTGCGGGAGAAAAATCATTTTTATTAAATTAGATCCTACCTAGCATTGAGATAGGTATGTTTTCTATATAAACTGTTCTTATTGGTAATTTTTTCATAAAAGTGGAAAATTGTTTTAAATAAAGGAATCGAATCTTTTTGTTACATAAATTCCAAGATATTTGATTTTTTTCGTTTGCTATTCTTAAAAGGAAATTGTTGTAATATATGTAAGTTATTTTCCATTATTGGCACGGAGTTCACTTTTATTCCAATTAATTACTATTATCCGCAATAATCCAAATTCAGTTATAAATTTTTGTAAATTGGGATACTAATTTCCGGCTTTGTAATATAAAGTAATCATCATCCACATATAAGAGATTTTATTTCAGTTATCTCTGGTGTATACCCATATATTTAGGGAGTAATCTCACACGTTGAGGCTAATGGTTCTATTGCAAGTGAAACTGTTAGCGGGGAGGATAAAGGACAACTTGCTGCTGTGCCTCGAAATAGATTAAAATTTAGTTGATTGATTTGATTGGATTAGTGTATAAATAATTTAACCAAGTAATAAACTCTCTCCCAACTTAAAAGTTTCCATAACTGAAACAAGTAAGACCAATCCACCTGGTCAAAGGCTTTACTCCGCTCTAACGATGTAATTACTAGGTCCTTTATTAATACCTCTTTTCAAATAGTATATATTGTTAATCGTCTCAGGGTTATATGAGGATTTTCGTTTTTGGTTAAATCCTGATCTTGATGGGGTGAATTAATTTATTAATAACTGTATAGTCCTTTGTGCTAATATTTTGGTTAGTATCTTTTGATCGGTGTTTAAAAGAGCTAAAGGTATATGTTGGATCCTGGGTCATCCAAGGTCTTTGTTCTATTTTTGGTATATGTGTTATAATAGATATCATTTACGTTTCTGTAGTTTCTGGTGGGTATAAATGTGTTATAGAGTATCTTCAAACGGTTTTTGCGTTGCAATCAGATCATAAAAAATGTTTTATAAATTTCCGAGAATATTTATCTGGTCCCGGTGTTTTACCATTTTTTAATGCTCTGCGATAGATTCTCTCGATTTATTTTACTGAAAGTTCAGCATTTAGTGATTCTCTATTTTGTGAATGCCAACACCCATTCAGATTACATTTTTTTAATGCTTCTATTCTATCCTGTTTCTGTCGTTTTAGCTGAATATCAAATATTTGTAATATTGCAAAAATCTCTCATTAATATCTTTGGGTTGTACTAATGGTATCGCCATTATATGATTTAATCCTATGGGTATTTTTTCTCCCTCCATCTTCCATTAATTGATGAGCCAATAATTTTTGAGGTTTGGTCTCCAAATTCAAATTGTAATTGTATAGTGTATTGGATAAAAGTTTTACACAATCTTTGATTGTGAGTATATTTAATTTAATTTATATTTCAGGTGCAGCGATTTTATTATGTGTTGTTATGGGTGGATTAAGCAGCGTTCTCTGTGTCTTTATTGTTTAATCTCCTTTTCCTCAATTCCTGTTGTTCCCTCCGATTTTCTTTATTATAAAAATGCTTGAGAAGAAATTCATAATTCCACGGGGCATATGCTTAAAAGTTTCCATATTAGGGAAGATGAATATTCCGGTTTATCATTTTATTCTAAGAAAATCTTGATCTGCTCTATAATATATTCCTGTGTTGCTTTGTTTTTTAAAATTTGTGGGTTAAATCTCCATTGTCCCCGTTTTTCCGTTTTACCATTTATTTTATTATATAAATGTTAAAGGTGCGTGATCTGAGCTTGTAATATGTGGTATTTTGAATTATAAGTGAGATAAGTTAGCGTAACACAAAAAATAAACTATTCTTGCATAGGTTTTATGTCCAGGTGATTATAAAATGAATATTTCTCGTCAGTTGGATTTTTTACTCTTCCAAACATCTTTAAATGTTACTATTATCGCATATATGCATTTAATATGTCACTGGAATGAGGATTTGGTTTTCCGTTGTCTTGTGGATCTAATCTAAATTAGTATTCTAATGTACAATTTAAATTTCCTCTATTATTAAGTTTATGTTTGTGCTATTTCAGGGATGTTGTTTAAATATTTTCTTAAACAAGTGGACTATCAAAGTTTGGTTCCATATACATTGACAAAAATCATTTTGTTGTGCATTTAATTCTCCTATTACAATAATGTATCTACATCATTATCAGTTATAGTTGATGTAATGTTTGAATAAGTGCCTTTTACGAAATAATATTGTACGCCTCTTTGATTTGTGTGTTGTAAAAGAAGAATGATATGTTTTATTATCTATTTTAGTTTCAGCCTATGCTCGGCACTTTTTTTAAAAAACATGTTTCTTGAATGAAATCACATCAGCTTTATTGCTTTTAAATGTGCTCAATACTTTACCTCTCTTTAATTTGTTAATTATTAACACTTTTTAGGGGTGTACTATAGACCGCCAATGGGGAGCTGATAATTGGAAGAGCATATATGTAAGGAGATAGCCAGATATTAGAAGTAAGCACAAATGTAGTGATTGTGGGAGAATTCATTTTCCATTAATAGACTGGGTAACACATGCTGTAAATGGGCTGGATGGTTTGGTGTTGTTAAAAATGTGTGCAGGCTAGTTTTTTTGCAGCAGTTACATAGAGGTATGACCAGATGAAGGGGCAGTGCTGGACCTCTTGTTAGAAATGAGGCAGGTAGGTGGCTGGAGGGGTATTGCGTTGGTGAGCACTAAAGTCAGAACTGGCCTAGGAGTGGAGATTTTTTGATTGAGAAAGGCTAACTTTAGGGAATGCGTAAGATTTTAAAGGAGTGAATTTGGGGACACTTTGTTTCATGGGAAGGATGAAGAAGGAGAATATGGAGGGAATTTAAAGGGGAAAGTTTAGAGTACAGACTCTTTATGTCCCTGTTAGGTTGAAAGGAAATAGTAAACAATTGGAAAGAGGACTGGTTTTCAAGGGAAATTGGACATTGTTTCATAAAAAGAGAGATATCTACATAATTTAGGAGGCATTGGAGTAAAATGAGGTGCTAGGGAGTATAAAGAATGTAAAAGAAACTTAAGAAAGAAAATTAAGAAGGCTAAAAGAAGATATGAGGTTTGCTTGGCAAGAAAGGTGAAAGTAATCCAAAGGGTTTCTACAGCTATATTAATAGCAAAAGGTTAAACGAGGGATAAAATTGGACATTAGAGAAACAGATATGGACAGCCTATCTGCAGAGCCAAAAGAGATGGGGGAGATTTGAACAAATTTTCTTTTCTTCGGTATTCACAAGGAGAAGGATATTGAACTCTGTGAGGTATAAGGGGAAAAAAGTAGAGTAGCTATGGAACTATGAGATTCAAAGAGGAGGAAGTACTGACACTTTTGAAAAATATAAAAGTGGATAAGTCTCAGGTCCTCACAGGATATTCCCTAGGGCATTGAGGGAAGTTAAGTGTAGGAAATAGCAGGAGCCTATGACAGAAATATTTCATAATGTCATTAGAAAAGGGGGGAATAGTGCGGAGGATTGGCGTACTGCGCATGTTGTTTCATTGTTTAAAATTGGGTTTCAAAGAATAAAAACTTAGGCAATTATAGACCTATAAGTTTGACGTCAGTGGTGGGCAAATTATTGGAAAGGATACTTAGAGATAATATATATAAGCATTGGATAATCAGATCTGGATCAGGATCGGTCAACATGGATTTGTGCCTGGAAGGTCATTGTTTGGACAAACCTTCTTGAATTTTTTGATGAAGCGGTTTAACTAGGAAATTAATGAGGGTAAAGCAGTGGATGTTGTCTATTATGGATTTCAGTAAGGCCTTTGACCACAGTCCCCATGGAAGGTTGGTTAGAAGGTTCAATCTTTGGGTGTTAATGGCGTGAGGTAGCAAGATTGGAATTCAACAGAGGCTGAATGGGAGATGTCAGAGAGTAATGGTGGGATGGCTGTTTGTAGGCTGGAAGCAGGTGACCAGATGGGGTGCCTCAGGGATCTTTGTTGGGTCCACTGTGTTTGTCATGTACATCAATGATCTGGATGATGGGGTGGATAAATTGGATAGTAGTATGCAGTGATACTAGATAGGTGGTGTTGTGGATAATGAAGTAGATTTTCAAAGTCTACAGAGAGATTTGGGCATTTGGAAAAGTGGGCTGAAAGTGGCAGAAGATGGAGTTTAATGCTGTTAGTTGTTAAGTGCTACATCTTGGCAGGACAATACAAAATAGGACATACATGGTAAATGGGTTAGAGAATTGAGGAATGCTGTTGTAACAGAGGGATCTAGGAAATACAACTGTGCATAGTTCCTGAAGGAGGAATCGCATGTCGATAGGGTGGTAAAGAAAAGCCTTTGGTGTGCTGGCCTTTATAAATCAGAGCATTGAATATAGGAGTAGGGTTGTAATGTTAAAATTGTTACAAGGCATTGGTAGACCTAATTCTGGAGTTATGGTGTACAATTTTGGTCGCCTAATTATAGAAAGGATGTCACAAAATAGAGAGAGTACAGAGGAGATTTACTAGAATGTTGCCAGGGTGGCAGCAACTATGTTACAGAGAAAGGTTGAACAGGTTAGGTCTTTATTATTTGGAGCGCAGAAGGTTAAGGGGGGACTTGATTGAAGTGTTTAAAATGATGAAAGGGATTGACAGAGTTGACGTGGATCAGCTTTTCCATTGAGGATAGGGAAGATTCAAAAAAAGGATGACATGAGAATTAAGAGGACAGAAGTTTTCGGGGGGTAATTTGCTACGGTAACGTGAGGGGGAACCTCTTTACTCAGAGGGTGGTGGCTGTGTGGAATGAGCCTCCAGCAGAAGTGGTGGAGGCAGAACCAAAGTAGTTATTCAACTGTTTTACCCTTGTTGCATGCATTTCTAATTTCCTGTTTGATGCCATTACCCAACTCCATTACTACTGTTATGGTGGCCTCGGTACACAACACCCACTAGCGTTTTCTGCCCCTTAATGTTTAGCAGCTCCACCCATAACGATTCCACATCCTCCAAGCTAATGTCCTTTCTATTGCGTTAATCTCCTCTCTACCAGCAACGCTACCCCCCTCCTACTTTTCCTCTCTGTCTATCCCTCCTGAATATTGAATATCGGACGGGTTCCACCCTTCAGCTCCAGCCTTGGCACCGTGATGGAGCCATGTTCCTTCCGTGATACCAACTTATCCATCTCATTAATAGCTCTATGCAATTCAATTCATCCAACTTTATTACGAATGATCCTCGATTGAGGACACAAAGCCTTCTGGCTTGTTTTATACAACGCTTTTGCCCCTTTTAAAATTATGTTGAAAGGTGGCCCTTTTTGATTTTTGCCCTGGATTTGTCTGCCTGCACTTTTCACCTTGCGACCTATTGCTTCTATCCTCATTTGTACCCCATGATCAATTCACCCGTTTCTGACTGCAAGGGACCTACATTTGTTTTAACTAATCTTTTTCGCTTCACATAGCGAATAAAATACTTTTGCAGTCAGTTTTTTATGTGTTCCTGCCAGTTTTACTTTCATAATCCATTTCGCTTTCCTAATTAAGCCCTTTGTTCTCCTCTGTTGGACTTTCTCCCAGTCGTCTGGTAGGCTGCTTTCTCTGGCTAATTTTGTGGCTTCAATCTTTTGCTTTGATTACTATCACCCTGATTTCCCTTGTTATCACAGATGCACTTACCTTCCATGATTTATTATTGCTGCCTACTTGGATAAACAATTGTTTGTAGTTAGTTCATCTATTCAGTTTTTAAATGCCTCTCATGCATATCCACCGTCACCTTTTCAAGATCATTGCCAGTCATCTTGGCCGATTCATGTCTGATACCCTCAAAAGTTACCTATTCTTAAGTTCAGACACGTGTTTCTGAATTAACATGTCACTCTCCATCCTAAATGGAAGAAACTCAACCTTTTTATGGTCAACTCTTGCCCAGGGCGGCCACGCACAACAAGGTGCTAACTAACCCTTCCTCATTACACAAATACGCAGTCTAAGAATAGCCTCTGGAATAAGGGTGCTGACTCGAAATGTCCGCCGATTCTCCTTCGCCCCTTAGTATGCTGTGCACCCGTGAGTTTCTCCAGCTTTTGTTTTTTTGTGTACCCTAGAATAGCCTGCTCTCTGATTGGTTCATCTACGTTGGTTTAGAAAACAATCCCAATACATTTCAAGAAATCCTCTTCCTCAGCACCTGCCCATTTTGAATTCACCATCTATATGTAGATTGAAGTCACCCATTATAACTGTCTTTACCCATTGTTTGCACGCATTTCTAATTTCCTGTTTGATGCCATCCCCAACTCACTACTACTGTTTTAGGTGGCCTGTACAACAACACTACTAGTGTTTTCTGCCCCTTAATGTTTAGCAGCTCCACCCTATCGAATTCCACATCTCCAAGTAATGTCCTTTCTATTGCGTTAATCTCCTCTCTAACCCAGGCAACGCTACCCCACCTTCCTTTGCTCTCTGTCTATCCCTCCTGAATATTGAATATCCTGGATGTTCAAGCTCCAGCCTGGTCACCGTGGAGCCATGTCTCCGTGATACCAACTATATCATCATCATTAATAGCTCTTGCACATTAAATTCATCCACCTTATTACGAGATGCTCCTGCATTGAGCACAAAGCTTCATGGCTTGTTTTTACAACGCTCTTGCCCCCTTTTACAATTATGTTGAAAGGTGGCCCTTTTGGATTTTTGCCCTGGATTGGTCTGCCTGCCACTTTTCACCTTGCTACCTATTGCTTCTATCCTCATTTTACACCCCTCTGTCTCTCTGCTCACACATTTAAGAACCTCCACCTCTTATTCTCTTTTTATTATTATATTTTTCTTTCACCCTACGTGTTGCGTCTAATTCTTTTTCTTGCCTCCTGCCGCAGCCACGGATCTACTTGCTTTCTCTATTGGAGTCACTCCCCCCAACCGATTAGTTTCACAATTCTCCCCAGTAGCCCTTTGCAAAATCTCCCCGCAGGTTATGGTTCCCTTCGGGTTCAAAGTGCAACCCGTCCCTTTTTTGTACAAGTCAGACGTTCCTCAAAAGAAAGTCCAAATGATCTTAAACTTGAATCAAGACCTCTGCACCAGTCTTTAGCCAGCCTTTATCCTCCACCCTCGCTATTCCTACTCTCACTGTCGCGGTTGGCACAGGGCAATAATCCTGAGATTGTTATGATATATTATGAACTATGATCAGAGAGAGATGTTCATTACTATGATGGCGACTAGCCTAAGATTGTCAATGTAAACTCAACAGCATTGCTATAAACGGGAAGGTGTTGAATTGGGTCATAGAAACATAGAAAAATAGGTGTCAGGAGTAAGGCCATCGGAACCCTTCGAGCCTGCACCGCCATTCAATATGATCATGGCTGATCATCCAACTCAGTATACTGTACCTGCCTTCTCTACAATACCCCCGGTCCCCTTAGCAACAAAGGGCCACATCTAGCTCCCTCTTAACTAAAGCCAATGAAATGGCCTCAACTACCTTTGTGTCATATACGATCTGTTGGACAAAGGTGACGTCAGGTGAAGGAATAGATCACAGTCAAACAAACTGATACTGTATCGCGGAACAGTATTCCTCACTGGGCCTCTGCAATGCTGGGAGTAGTTAGAACATAATATAATCAGGGAAGACTCCGATGGATCCATCCAGGGAGGAAACAATATGTAATGTCAGAAGCGCATGATCGTATCAAAGTAGTTCCATGTTGCAGACCCTCTTTGGTCATCTCTTCAGGTTCCTAGAAATTCATGCCCCTCTCACCTTAAACATGGTGAGATCTGATTTTTTGACCACCTTCCATGGTGTAAAAGGACTGCACTTCATCCTACCCTTTCCTCCTCATGGTTGTGAACACCTTGGATATTCCCACCACGCAGTTTCCTTCGCTCTCCAAGGAATAAAGTCCTCACTGCTCAACTCCAGCTAGACACACAAGGAAAGAGTAGAACAGTCCTGCTATAGCTACTGACGGTGATACCACATGTGGAAAAATGTGCAGAGACTGGACTAAGTGTCATCGTCATACAACAAAGAAACAGGCCCAGCAACTCTCTGTGTAAATGCTATCCAATTACAGAATCAATTTATGAGCACATGAATCCACAGAGTATTAAGCCTTGCCCCTATCTCTTTTAAAGGTGATATTTTGAAGCAGTGTAGAATCAGAAGTCCAGATTTATTACTCGAGTCACGTGACTGTGAAACGACGGCCGCTTGACCAGATCCGCTCCATTGTGCAGTTGGTAAGCAGAACATCGATGCAACATCAAGAGGGGCACAGCAATGCCTCTACTTCATGAGGAGACGGTGTACGTTTAATGTCTCCAGTGACCCTTACAAGCTTCTCGGGATGTTACTGTAGAAAGCACATTGTCGAGTTCCATAAGAGGACTGTTGGGAACAAGTCTGCCAGACTTTGAGGAATTGCAGAGTTATTAACGCAGCCAATCCATCACATTACCAGACGTCCATGCATTGACTCCATCTACACTTTACGCATGTCCTCAAAAAGGAAAACACAAACGTATCAGACCGGGTCCAGGACCGGTCAGTTCTTCTTTCCCGACAGAGGTTCCCACACAACGTACAGACGTTTGAAAGTGAGTACCACCGGATTAAGGAATAACTAATTTTCATCCGTTAACAGGCTTCTAAATGGTCGCTGCTTGGACTAGTGTACTGATCAATTTGTTTCTACCCATTGAGGATATAAGACATTGTCTCAGTAACTGATGCACTGCAATACACTGCAATCCTGCGAACTATATTGTGCACTCTGTATCTTCGACATTGCTCTATCTATTGTTATAGAGCCATCGGGTCCTACATGGTAAGACACGGTCCTACATGTCGCTGCATGGTAATGGGACTTTCGACCCATCTTGCCCAGGCCGACCAATGTGCCCTTCTGCACCAGTCACTCACACAACCTTTCAGCCACATTACTCTACATCGTTCATATTCATGAGGCAGTCTAATTGTCTTTGAACGTTTGTCATATTTTCTGGCGCAATCAC
This sequence comes from Okamejei kenojei, assembly GCA_035221665.1. NCBI lineage: Eukaryota > Metazoa > Chordata > Chondrichthyes > Rajiformes > Rajidae > Okamejei > Okamejei kenojei. The sequence goes on from CM069139.1 coordinate 1,002,096, forward strand.
TTACTTTCGGTGCAGAGATGGGGTCAATATTTATCTGCGGTGGAAGAGGCTGTCAAAGGAACAACAATTGAGGAGATCTCCACACTCTGTGCCAGGCCCGTATGAAGCTTTTCAAAAACGGGGGTGGCATGACAGGATTCCAAAAATATTATGTGACATAATGTGCACACAGCGCACATCACAAGCGGGAAGCCCCTCATTATGATCGAATTTATGACATTATTTCAGAAATAATTTTGGTTGAGTTGAAGAAGAATGAGTGGGTGAGAATGGGTATGATTGGAGTCATTGTTGTTTAATTTTTTTTTGTAATTAAAAATTGTCTGTCCTTGTTTTAATAATCCAGTTGTAATGTTGTAATATGTTATGTAAAATGTTATAAAGGAGCATGCAAAAAACTGCAATAAAATATTGTAGGTTTTGCAGTAAAGAAAACCTTTTTTTAGAAAAATGTTCTGTGTGTTGATTTGATTGCCAGTTTCTGTTACACTGTGTTTGTGTGTGCCTTTAATGGTCTCTGACCTAAAAACTACACATCACATCATTTCAACATGAAATAGTTAGTTTTCCCGAGATTTGTAAAGCCAAAGTTATTCACATACTGTGTCCAAGTTCAATAGGCAAAGTCATAGTGAATGTGCATGAGGCGAGTGCAGACCAGCCTGTCATTGATCATGGAAGGCCTGGGTGTGTGATGCGGGGTGGACTGACACTCACGGCATGCCTGATATTGTTGCAATTTTAGACTTAAATCTTGTTTTCCACTTCAGTTTCCAAGCAATGTAAAACTGCGCAAACATATTCATGACTTTGTCCATGTTATACTACTATCTCTCTATG
>CM069139.1:1003435-1053029 GCA_035221665.1 Okamejei kenojei
GAGGAAGATAAGGAAGATGTGGATGTGAGTGAAATTATAGTTAATGGGTGAGAATAGGTGGATAAAAATAGAAGGAGGAGATGTATAGGGATGGAAGGGTAGGATAATGGAATATAATATGTAGATAGGAAAAATAATTTGTGTTAAGAGGTGGTTGAAGGAGTAAGGTGGTATTTGAATGTGGGAATTTGTGTTGATAGAATAATAGAGATTGATGGATTTGGGAGAGTTATAGAGAGATATTAATTTTGATAAAGAATTAGTGGAAATTATAGGGTGATATTGAAGAATTGGAAGAAGACAGCATTTTCCATGGCTATGACAGGCTGTCTGCAATTGCCCTTCAATCCAACAGTCACGATGACTTTGGCCCTAACTTGGACGAAAGTCATGAATATGTTTGCGCAGATTACATTCTTGGAAAATGGAAGTGGAAAACTGCACTTTATGGCTAAATGGCAATAATAGCAGGGACATGCCATGAGTGTCGTCACCCGCATTCACAACGCCAGTACTTCCATGAAGCAATGACGAAGGCTGTCCCTGCAGCTCGCCTCAATGCACATCACTATGACTTTGCTATGACCTTGGGACAAAGTAGTGAATAACTTTGCTTTTACATCCTAGAAAAACTGAACTATTTCATGTTGAAATTGATGTAATGTAAGTTTTTAGGTCAGTGAGGACCCATTAAAGGCACACACTATCAACAGGCTAACAGTAACTGGCAATCAATCAAAACACACAAAACATTTTCTAAAAAAAAGGGTTATTCTATCTCTTTACCTGCAAAAACCTACAATAATTTATATTTTGCAGTTTTTGCACTGACTCCTTTTAAATTTTACATAACATTTTACAACACAGTGAGCCGACACTGCGGATTATTTAAACAAGGACAACAATTTTTAATTAAATAAAAAATATACAACAATGCTCCAATCATGCCCATTTCCACCCATTCATTTCTCTCTTCACTCAACCAAAATTTATTTCTGAAATATTGTCATAAATTCGGTTGCATAATGAGGGCTTCCCGCTTGTGAATGTGCGCCTGTGTGCACAATTTCACGATAATATTCTATGGAATCCCAGTCATGCCACCCCCGTTTTTGAAAGCTTCGTACGGGCCTGGCACAGAGGGAGGATCCTCCTCAATGGTTGTTACTTTAACAGCCTACTTCCACCGCAGATAACTAATGAACCCCCCGATCTCTGCACCGAAAGTAAGTGATTGCCCCGGAAAATATGACAAACTTTCAAAGACAATTAGACTGCCACATAATATGAACGATGTAGAGTAATGTGGACTGAAAGGTTTTGTGAGTGACTGGTGCAGAACAAAAGGGCACATTGCGAGCCCCCGGCCTGGGCAAGATGGTCTAAAGTCCCATTCATGCTAGCGACATGTAAGGACCGTGTAAAGCATAACGGTATTAGGGGTTCAAGTATTGATGTGGATAGAGAACTGGCTGCAAACAGGAAGCAAAGAGTAGGAGTAAACGGGTTCCTTTTCACAATTGCAGGCAGTAACTAGTGGGGTACCCGCAGGGCTCAGTGCTGGGACCCCAGCTATTTACAATATATAATTAATGATTGGCAATAGGGAGATTGAAGGCAATATCTCCAAGTTTGCGGATGACACTCAGCTGAGGGGGCAAGAGTTTCGCTGTAGGAGGATGCTAGGAGACTGCAAGGTGAACTTGGATAGGGCTGTGGGTGAGTGGGCAAATGTTTGGCAATGCAGTATAATGTGGATAAATCGTGAGGTTATCCACTGGTGGCCAAAAACAGAAAGCAGACTCATTATTTAAAATGGTGGCCGATTAGGAAAAGGGGAGATGCAGCGAGACCTCTGGGTGTCATGGTAACACCAGTTCTCTGAAAGTAAGGCATGCAGGTGCAGCAGGCAGGGAAAAAAACGAATGGTATGTTAGCTTTCATACAAAAGGATTTGAGTACAGAAGCAGGAGGTTCTACTTCATTAGTACGGGTCGTGGTGAGACCACCCACCTGAGTTATTGCGTGCAGTTTTGGTCTCCAAATCTACAAGGAAAGGACATTATTGCCAAAGAGGGACGTGCAGAGAAGGATCACCAGACTGATTCCTGGATGTCAGGACTGTCCTTATTGAAAGAAAGTACTGATATGACTACGTCGGTTTATACTCTCTGAATTTAGGAGATTAAAGGGGATCTTATAGAAACTTACAAAATTTCTTAAGGGGTTGACAGGCTAGCTGCAGGACACAGATGCCTATGTTCCCGATGTTTGGGGAAGTCCCAGGACAAGGGGTCACAGCTTAAGGATAAGGAAGGGGGAAATCCTTTAAGACCGAGATGAGAAAGACTTTTTTTCACACAGAGAGTGGTCGATCTCTGGAATCTCTGCCACAGAGGGTAGTTGAGGCCAAGTTCATTGGCTATATTTAAGAGTGAGTTGGATTGTGGCCCCTTGTGGCTAAGGGGTATCAGGGGGATGGAGAGAAGGCAGGTATGGGATACTGAGTTGGATGATCTGCCATGATCATATGAATGGCGGTGCAGGCTCGAAGGGCAGAATGGCCTACTCCTGCACCTAATTTCTATGTTTCTTCTATGTTTACCATGTAGGACCCGATGGCTCTATAACAATAGATAGTGCAATGTCGAAGATAACAGTGTGCACAATATAGTTCGCAGGATTGCAGTGTATTGCAGTGCATCAGTTACTGAGACAATGTCTTATTGCCTCAATGGGTAGAAAACAAATTGATCAAGTACACTAGTCCAAGCAGCGACCATTTAGACCCTGTTAACGGATGACAAAATTAGTTATTCCTTAATCCGGTGGTACTCACTTTCAAACGTCTGTTTACGTTGTGCGGGACCTCTGTCGGAAAGAAGAACTGACCGGTCTGGACAGGTCTGATTACGTTCGGTGTTTTCTTTTTTGAGGCAGCGTAAAGTTGTAATTAGATGGAGTCAATGCGTCTGGTATGTGAATGGGATTGGGCTGCGTTAATAACTCTGCAATTTCTCAAAGTCTTGGGCAAGACTTGTTCCCAAATCAGTCTCTGATGGAACTCCGACAGTTGCTTTTCTACAGTACAATCCCGAGAAGCTTGTAAGGGTCACTGGAGACAATGCTAATACGGTACACCGCTCTCATCGATGAAGTAAGAGAGGCATTGATTGTGCCCTCTTGGATGTTGCATCGATGTTCTGCTTACCAACATGCACAATCTGTGGAGCGGATCTGGTCAAGCGGCCGTCGTTTCACAGTCCACTGATTCGAGTAATAAATTGGACTTCTGATTCTACACTGCTTCAAAAATCACCTTTAAAGAGAATAGGGGCAAGGCTTAATACTCTGTGGATCAATAGAAACATAGAAACATAGTAATTAGGTGGCAGGAGTAGGCCATTCAGCCCTTCGAGCCTTGCACCCGCCATTCAATATGATCATGGCGGTGATCATCCAACTCAGTATCCCGTACCTGCCTTCTCTCCATACCCTCTGATCCCCTTAGCCACCCAGGGCCACATCCAACTCACTCTTAAATATAGCCAATGAAACTGGCCTCAACTACCCTCTTGTGGGCAGAAGAGTTCAGAGACTCACCACTCTCTGTGTGAAAAAGTCTTTACTCATCTCGGTCTTAAAGGATTTCCCCCTTATCCTTAAGTCTGTGACCCCTTGTCCTGGACTTCCCCAACATTCGGGGAACAATCTTCCTGCATCTAGCCTGTCCAACCCCTTAAGAATTTTTTGTAAGTTTCTATAAGATCCCCCTCAATCTCCTAAATTCCAGAGACGTATAAACCGAGTCTATCCAGTTTTCTTCATAAGACAGTCCTGACATACCTGGAATCAGTCTGGTGACCTTCTCTGCACTCCGCCCTATATGGCAATAATGTCCTTCCTCGGATTTGGAGACCAAAACTGTACGCAATACTTCAGGTGTGGTCTTCACCAAGACCCTGCACAACTGAAAGTAGAACCTCCCTGCTCCTGTACTCAAATCCTTTTGCTATGAAAGCTAACATACCATTCGCTTTTTTCACTGCCTGTTGCACCCTGCTTGCCTACTTTCAATGACTGTGTACCATGACACCCAGGTCTCGCTGCATCTCCCCTTTTCCTAATCGGCCAACATTTAAATAATAGTCTGCTTTCTTCTGTTTTTTGCCACCAAAGTGGATAACCTCACATTTATCCACATTATACTGCATCTGCCAAACATTTGCCCACTCCCATCCCCCTATCAAGTCACCTTGCAGTCTCTAGCACATCCTCCTCACAGCGAACACATGCACCACCCCCCCCCCCAGCTTAGTGTCATCCGCAAACTTGCGGCAGATATTGCCTTCAATTCCCTCATCCAGTTCATATAATATATATTGTAAATAGCTGGGGTCCCAGCACTGAGCCTGCGGTACCCCACTAGTTACTGCCATGCCATTTGTGAAAAGGACCCGTTTACTCCTACTCTTTGCTTCCTGTTTGCCCAGCCAGAATTCCTCTATATCACATCAATACTGAACCCTAATACCTAATACCGTATGCTTTAAGTTTGTATACTAATCTCTTATGTGGGACCTTGTCGAAAGCCTTCTGGAAGTCCAGACTATACCACATCCACTGGTTCTCCCTTATCCACGCTACTAGTTACATCCTCGAAAAATTCCACAAGATTCGTCAGACATGATTTACCATTTTGTAAATCCCATGCTGACATTGTCCAATGATTTCACCACTTTCCAAATGTGCTGCTATCCCATCTTTAATAACTGACTCTAGCAGTTTTCCCCACTACCGATGTTAGACTAACTGGTCTGTAATTCCCCGTTTTTCTCTCTCCCTCCCTTCTTAAAAAGAGGGGTTACATTTGCTACCCGCCAATCCTCAGGAACTACTCCAGAATCTAAAGAGTTTTGAAAGATTATCACTAATGCATCCACTATTTCCTGAGCTACTTCCTTAAGTTACTCCTGGGATGCAGCCTATCTGGCCCTGGGGATTTATCGGCCTTTAATCTATTCAATATTACCCAACACCACTTCCCGACTGACCTGGATTTCACTCAATTCCTCCTTTGACCCACAGTCCCCTGCTATTTCAGGCAGATTATTTATGTCTTCCTTAGTGAAGACGGAACCAAAGTAGTTATTCAATTGGTCCCGCCATATCCTTGTTCCCCATGATCAACTCACCTGTTTTCTGACTGCAAGGGACCTACATTTGTTTTTAACTAACCTCTCTTTCTCTTCACATATCTATAAAAACTTTTGCAGTCAGTTTTTTATGTTCCCTGCCAGTTAATACTGTGTGGATCATGTGCTCATAAATGTGATTCTGTAATTGGATAGCATTTACACAGAGAGTTGCTGGGCCTGTTTCTTTGTTGTATGACGATGACACTTAGTCCAGTCTCTGCACATTTTTCCACATGTGGTATCACCGTCAGTAGCTATAGCAGGACTGTTCTACTCTTTCCTTGTGTGTCTGAGCTGGAGGGAGCAGTGAGGACTTTATTCCTTGGAGCGAAGGAAACTGCGTGGTGGGAATATCAAGGTGTTTACAACCATGAGAGGAAAGGGTAGGATGAATGCAGTCTTTTACCCATGATGGTGAGTCAAAAAATCAGATCTCACATGTTTAAGGTGAGAGGGGCAGGATTTTCTAGGAACCTGAAGAGATGACTTGACGCAAAGAGGGTGCTGGCAACATGGTACGTACTTTGATAAGATCATGCGCTTCTGACATTACATATTGTTCCTCCCTGGATGGATGCCATCGGAGTCTTCTGAGTATATTATGTTCTACTCCAGCATTGCAGAGGCCCAGTGATTAATACGGTCCGCGATACAGTATCAGTTGTTTGACTGTGATCATTCCTCACCTTGACTTCACATTTGTCCAACAGTTCGTATATGACCAAAGGTAGTTGAGGCCAGTTCATTGGCTTTATTTAAGAGGGAGCTAGATGTGGCCCTTGTGGCTAAGGGGACCGGGGGTATGGAGAGAAGGCAGGTACAGGATACTGAGTTGGATGATCAGCCATGATCATATTGAATGGCGGTGCAGGCTCGAAGGGTCGAATGGCCTACTCCTGCACCTATTTTCTATGTTTCTATGACCCCATTCAACACCTTCCCGTTTATAGCAATGCTGTTTGAGTTACATTGACAATCTTAGTCGCCATCATAGTATGAACATCTCTCTCTGATCATAGTTCATAATATGATCATAACAATCTCAGGATTATTGCCTGTGCCACGCGACAGTGAGAGTAGGAATGGAGCGAGGTGGAGGATAAAGGCGTGGCTAAAGGACTGGTGCAGAGGTCAGGGATTCAAGTTTCTGGATCATTTGGACTTCTTTTGAGGAACGTCTGACTTGTACAAAAAGGACGGGTTGCACTTGAACCCGAAGGGAACCAATATCCTGGCGGGGAGATTTGCAAAGGCTACTGGGGAGAATTTAAACTAGATCGGTTGGGGGGAGTGACTCAAATAGAGAAAGCAAGTAGTCCGTGGGTGAGGCAGGAGGCAGAGAAGAGAAGCAGTTAGACGCAACACGTAGGGGGAAAGAAAAATATAATAATAAACAGAGAATAAGAGGTGGAGGGTTTCTTAAATGTGTGAGCAGAGAGACAGAGGGGTGTAAAATGAGGATAGAAGCAATAGGTAGCAAGGTGAAAAGTGGCAGGCAGACAAATCCAGGGCAAAAATCAAAAAGGGCCACCTTTCAACATAATTGTAGCGTTGTAAAAACAAGCCTGAAGGCTTTGTGTCTCAATGCGAGGAGCATTCGTAATAAGGTGGATGAATTGAATGTGCAGAGAGCTATTAATGATGATGATATAGTGGTATCACGGAGACATGGCTCCACGGTGACCAAGGCTGGGAGCTGAACATCCAGGGATATTCAATATTCAGGAGGGATAGACAGAGAGGAAAAGGAGGTGGGGTAGCGTTGCTGGTTAGAGAGGAGATTAACGCAATAGAAAGGACATTAGCTTGGAGGATGTGGAATCGATATGGGTGGAGCTGCTAAACATTAAGGGGCAGAAAACACTAGTGGGTGTTGTGTACAGGCCACCTAACAGTAGTAGTGGAGTTGGGGATGGCATCAAACAGGAAATTAGAAATGCGTGCAACAAGGGTAAAACAGTTATAATGGGTGACTTCAATCTACATATAGATGGGTGAATCAAATGGGCAGGGGTGCTGAGGAAGAGGATTTCTTGGAATGTATGTGGGATTGTTTTCTAAACCAACGTAGAGGAACCAATCAGAGAGCAGGCTATTCTAGGGTACACAAAAAGCTGGAGAAACTCAGCGGGTGCAGCAGCATCTAAGGAGCGAAGGAGATAGGCGACATTTCGGGTCGAGACCCTTATTCAGAGGCTATTCTAGACTGCGTATTGTGTAATGAAGAAGGGTTAGTTAGCAGCCTTGTTGTGCGTGGCCCCCTGGGCAAGAGTGACCATAATATGGTTGAGTTCTTCATTAGGATGGAGAGTGACATTGTTAATTCAGAAACACGGGTCTTGAACTTAAAGAATGGTAACTTTGAGGGTATCAGACATGAATCGGCCAAGATAGACTGGCAATTGATTCTTGAAAGGTTGACGGTGGATATGCAATGGAAGGCATTTAAAGACTGAATAGATGAACTACAACAATTGTTTATCCAAGTATGGCAAAAGAATAAATCAGGGAAGGTAGTGCATCTGTGGATAACAAGGGAAATCAGGGATAGTATCAAAGCAAAAGATGAAGCGCACAAATTAGCCAGAGAAAGCAGCCTACCAGACGACTGGGAGAAAGTCCAACAGAGGAGAACAAAGGGCTTAATTAGGAAAGCGAAAATGGATTATGAAAGTAAACTGGCAGGAAACATAAAAACTGACTGCAAAAGTTTTTATCGATATGTGAAGCGAAAAAGATTAGTTAAAACAAATGTAGGTCCCTTGCAGTCAGAAACGGGTGAATTGATCATGGGGTACAAAATGAGGATAGAAGCAATAGGTAGCAAGGTGAAAAGTGGCAGGCAGACAAATCCAGGGCAAAAATCAAAAAGGGCCACCTTTCAACATAATTGTAAAAGGGGCAAGAGCGTTGTAAAAACAAGCCTGAAGGCTTTGTGTCTCAATGCGAGGAGCATTCGTAATAAGGTGGATGAATTGAATGTGCAGAGAGCTATTAATGATGATGATATAGTTGGTATCACGGAGACATGGCTCCACGGTGACCAAGGCTGGGAGCTGAACGTCCAGGGATATTCAATATTCAGGAGGGATAGACAGAGAGGAAAAGGAGGTGGGGTAGCGTTGCTGGTTAGAGAGGAGATTAACGCAATAGAAAGGACATTAGCTTGGAGGATGTGGAATCGTTATGGGTGGAGCTGCTAAACATTAAGGGGCAGAAAACGCTAGTGGGTGTTGTGTACAGGCCACCTAACAGTAGTAGTGGAGTTGGGAATGGCATCAAACAGGAAATTAGAAATGCATGCAACAAGGGTAAAACAGTTTGAATAACTACTTTTGGTTCTGTCTTCACTAAGGAAGACATAAATAATTTTGCCAGAAATAGCAGCGGATCGCGCCGGTCAAATGAGATGGAAGAACTGAATGAAATTCAGGTTAGCCGTTAATTTTTTAAAACTCTTTAGATTCTGGAGTAGATTAGAAGATTAGAATGCTTTATTGTCATTGCATGTGTCACATGCAACGAGATTACTGTGTCTCTCCATTAAAAGAACTTCAAACATTCACATACTCATACTTTTTACACTCCCTCCCTCCCCAAACCCACCCATGCATTCACATTTACATAAATTAACACTGTCTCCCACCCCCCTCCTTCACCATAACCCGCTCCCGGGACAGTTCAGTTCCAAGATTGCTGATGGGTAAAAGCTGTTCTTGAGTCTAGCAGTGCGTGACTTTAACGACCTGTACCTTTTTCCTGAGGGCAGCAGTGTGAAAAGGTGATGACAAGGATGTGTAATGTCTTTCACGATATTACAGGTCCTGCTGCGGTATCTGGAGTGGTAAATGTCCTCCAGAGTGGGCAGGGGAGTCCAATGATACCATGGGCAGTTTCTATTACCCTCTAAGAGCCGCTCTGTCGGCTGCTGAACAGTTCCCAAATCAGGCAGTTACGCAGTAAGTCAGTATGCTTTCTACCGAACAGCGGTAGACAGACTCCAACAGTTTAGCAGACGGATGGGCCTTCCTCAGTGTTCTGAGGAAGTAAAGTCTCTGTTGCGCCTTTTTTTTTTTTACAACTACAGCAGAGTTCACAGACCATATTTAAGATCCTCACTGATTTTGATCCCAGAAATTTAAAACTAGGCACCCTCTCCACCTCCTTGCCCCCTATCTCCAGTGGCCTGAGCTCCGCTCTATGTCGCCTGAAAGCAGTGATGATCTCCTTTGTCTTTTTTAGTCTTCAGAGAGAGATTGTTGTGAGCACACACCACTCAAAAGTCTGGCACCTCCTCTCTATAGGCGACCTCGTTCCCATTTGAGATGAGCCCCCCACCACAGTTGTATCGTCTGCAAATTTTATGATTTAATTTGCGGGGTGATGGGGCAAGCAGTCATGTGTGTATAGGGCGTAGAGGAGCGGACTGAGCACAGAGCCCTGCGGTGCCCCTGTGCTGAGGGTCAGGGATGTCGAGGTGTAGGGTCCAAGTCTCCCCGTCTGTGGCGTTCACTGAGAAAGCCCAATATCCACCGACACAGTTGACTGCTGAGGCCAAGGTCTAGCATTTTTGCATCAGCTTGCTGGGTATGATTGTACTAAAAGCTGAGCTGTAATCAACAAAAGACATCCTGACATATGACCCCTTCTCCTCTAGGTGTTGTAGTGCAGCATGGAGGAAAGTGTTTATGGCATTCTCTGTAGATCTATTAGCCCTATGTGCATACTGGTGTGGGTCGCGTGAGGGGGGGAGAGATAATTTAAGGTGACCTAGGACCAGCCTTTCAAGGCACTTGGAGACTACAGATGTAAGAGCAACGGGCCTGCAGTCATTGAGGGAGTTGATGTTTGTCTGCTTGGGCACCGGGATGATAGTGGTGATTTTCAGGCACGTTGGCATGGAGGAGTGTGCTAGGGAAAGGTTAAAAATGTCCGTGAAGGACTTCCGGTGGCGCTATGGAGGGCTAGAGGGTAACGCCAGCTCCTCGTAAAAAACGGAGAAAAATCGGGGAGAAACCGACCTACCTGCTGCCTGCTGTCTCTGCACCGATTGCTGTGAGTGACGTCATCAGGCTCGTGACCTACTATGTCTACACAGCGCAGCCCAGCCCCAGATAAACCGAAAAGTCGGGCTACCAGGCTGAAACCGGGGGAAGGCCCAACTGAAGCCTCGGGCTCAGGTAGGATGTTATCCCAAGAAGATGTGTCGAAAAAAACAACGAGAAAATCGGAAGGTGATGAACTTAAAACTTTTATTGCAAGTGAAATTGCTGGATTAAGGGAAGAAATAAAGCTGATGAATGTTGGTGAAGAAATAAAAAAAATCAAGGAGGAAATGAAGGACTTAAAGCTTGAAATTAATACCATGACTAAGAATACATCGGATGAATTGAAGAAAGAAATTGCAGATATATTGATTGGTCTGACAAATGAGACGAATGATAACATCAGAAATGTGAAAACTGATTTTGAAGAAAGGCTGAATCCTGTGGAACAGGCACTGAACCAGACGGCTGCCATAAAAGGCCTTGAAGAACTAGCCGAAACAAGTGCTCAGACTACAGCAAAGCTTATCACAGAAAATCAACGTCTAACTGAATTACTGGGCAAAAAAACCGAGAAATGTACTGAATTGGAAGGTCGCCAGAGAAGACAGAACCTAAGAATTGCGGTATTCCAGAAGGGGAAGAGAAAGATCAAGATCCCCGAGAATTCACTGCAAATGTACTGCAAAAAGTTTTATCTCTGGATAAAAAGCCTTTACTAGCCGAGCACACAGAGTGATGAGACCTCGGACAAGACCAACTCCCCCAAGACACATGATAATAAAAGTACAGTACGACCACGTTTTGGAGGAGATAATGCAAAAAATATCAAGAAACAGAAATCTTGCATTTGAAGGACACAGGATCAGTATTTATCGAGACTATCCAGCAGAGGTCTCCAGGAAACAAAAAGCATTTAATGAGACTAAAAGTATCTTGAGGGAAGTGGAGAATTTGAAATATGGTCTGAGCTATCCAGCTACCCTAAGAGTCACTTACAACAAGAAGGAACATTTTTTCACCAATCCTGTGGAAGCATTGGACTTTGCCAGAAGATTAAGGCTCTAGAGGATGCTTGAATAATATTTTTAAAACTGAGCCTCACCATTGAATAAACTGACTTTGCAGGACTGGATGGAATTGAAGTGATGACTAAGGAAGCTGGAGAAAAGATGTGGATCGGAAACTCTCCCATGGATACAAATAATTAGTATAACTGCACTACTATAATACAAATAACTAATAAATACAAAATTATAGCGTGGTATATTTTACTAATCAGAGTTAATAATTATCACTAATGACTAATACTTACTTATAATGGAATGATTAGAGTCAAATATAGAGTTTTGATTTCATTTGCCCTCTTTGGAAACCTTTCTTTTTTACTAGTGATTTTTTCATTTTATTTTATTTTTTTACTTTCTTTTCGTTGTTTTTAAATTAGATTTCAAACAAGTTTTAAATATATGTATCCTCACATTTCCGACTATTGGAACCCGAATATTTTAAAATTTAATATCCCCGGTAAAATACTGCTATGGAATAAAAATTCCAAGAAACCAAGGAGCTGGTTAAGTTGGTAACATCAACCGCGGAAGTCGATAGATGGTTAGCCATGCTAGTATGGCTAGCACTAACTACACTAATACTAGATGTAGTTTTTTCCTTCTTTGTGCACAATACTAATTTCTTAACCTATCCTCTTTTCTTCTCTATTATAATCTATCATTATTTTCAGTTTGAATGGAGTTTAAATTGGATCAAAGGAGATATACACGTGAGAGACATTCAAGGGTCTTAAAATTTGTCTATTCGGAGTTTGGGTGTAAGGTCGGGTCTGTCGAACTGAACCATTGGCTCTATTATAGACCCCCATAGACAAAAGATGCAAGATTTAAAAATGAATACGGGGAAAGAAGGAATAACGTTTAGCAGCTGGAACATTAAAGGCATTAATAACCATATAACCATATAACAATTACAGCACGGAAACAGGCCCTCTCGGCCCTTCCAGTCCATGCCGACCATTTGTTTTCCCCTAATTCCATCTACCTGCACTCAGACCATACCCCTCCATTCCCTTCACGTCCATATACCTATCCACTTTACTTTTAAATGTTAAAATCGATCCTGCCTCCACCACTTCTGCTGGAAGCTCATTCCACACAGCCACCACCCTCTGAGTAAAGAAGTTCCCCCTCACGTTACCCCTAAACTTCTGTCCCTTAATTCTCATGTCATGCCCTCTTGTTTGAATCTTCCCTACCCTCAATGGGAAAAAGCTTATCCACGTCAACTCTGTCAATCCCTTTCATCATTTTAAAGACTCAATCAAGTCCCCCCTTAACCTTCTGCGCTCCAAAGAATAAAGACCTAACTTGTTCAACCTTTCTCTGTAACATAGTTGCTGGAACCCTGGCAACATTCTAGAAAATCTCCTCTGTACTCTCTCTATTTTGTTGACATCCTTCCTATAAATTAGGCGACCAAAATTGTACACCATACTCCAGAATTGGTCTTACCAATGCCTTGTACAATTTTAACATTGCTTCCCCACTCCTATATTCAATGCTCTGATTTATAAAGGCCACCACACCAAAGGCTTTCTTTACCACCCTAATCTACATGCAATTCCACCTTCAGGGAACTATGCACAATTATTCCTAATCCCTCGTTCCACAGCATTCCTCAATTCCTTACCATTTACCATTGTACGCTCCTATTTTGATTTGTCCTGCCAAGATGTAGCACTTCACACTTATCAGCATTAAACTCCATCTGCCATCTTTCAGCCCACTTTTCCAAATGGCCCAAATCTCTCTGTAGACTTTGAAAATCTACTTCATTATCCACAACAAACCACCTATCTTAGTATCATCTGCATACTTACTTATCCAATTTTCCACCCCATCATCCAGATCATTGATGTACAACAGTGGACCCAACACAGATCCCTGAGGCACCCCACTGGTCACTCGGCTTCCAACCTGACAAACAGCCATCCACCATTACTCCTCTGACATCTCCCATTCAGCCACTGTTGAATCCATCTTGCTACTCCGCCATTAACATTGAACCTTCTTAAACCAACCTTCCATGGGGAACTTTGTCCAAAGGCCTTACTGAAATCCATATAGACAACATCCACTGCTTTACCCTCATCAATTTCCCTAGTTACCCGCTTCAAAAAATTCAAGGTTTGTCAAACATGACCTTCCAGGCACAAATCCATGTTGACTGTTCCTGATCAGACCCTGTTTATCCAGATGCTTATATATATTATCTCTAAGTATCCTTTCCATTAATTTGCCCCCACCACTGACGTCAAAATAACAGGTCTATAATTGCTAGGTTTATTCTTTGAACCCTTTTTAAACAATGGAACAACATGTGCAGTACGCCAATCCTCCGACACTATTCCCGTTTCTAATGACATTTGAAATATTTCTGTCATAGCTCCTGCTATTTCTACACTAACTTCCCTCAATGTCCTAGGGAATATCCTGTCAGGACCTGGAGACTGATCCACTTTTATATTTTCCAAAAGTGTCAGTACTTCCTCCTCTTTGAATCTCATAGTTTCCATAGCTACTCTACTTTTTTCCCTTACCTCACATAGTTCAATATCCTTCTCCTTGGTGAATACCGAAGAAAAGAAATTGTTCAATATCTCCCCCATCTCTTTTGGCTCTGCAGATAGCTGTCCATTCTGGTTCTCTAATGGTCCAAATTTTATCCCTCGTTATCCTTTTGCTATTAATATAGCTGTAGAAACCCTTTGGATTTACTTTCACCTTTCTTGCCAAGGCAACCTCATATCTTCTTTTAGCCTTCCTAATTTCTTTCTTAAGATTCTTTTACATTCTTTATACTCCTCTAGCACCTCATTTACTCCATGCCTCCTATAATTATTGTAGATATCTCTCTTTTAGAAACAAGTGTCCAATTTCCCTTGAAAACCATGGCTCTTTCCAATTTTTACTATTTCCTTTCAACCTAACAGGGACATAAAGATTCTGTACTCTTACAATTTCCCCTTTAAATGTCCTTCATTTCTCTTCTTCATCCTTCCCATGAAACAAAGTGTCCCAATTCACTCATTTTAAATCTTTACGCATTCCCTCAAAGTTAGCCTTTCTCCAATCAAAAATCTCCCACCCTAGGTCCAGTTCTGACTTTCCCATAATTATATTGAAACTAATGGTATTGTGATCACTGGTCCCGAAGTGCTCACCAACGCATACCTCCGTCACCTGACCTGCCTCATTTCCTAACAGGAGGTCCAGCACTGCCCCTTCTCTGGTCGATACCTCTATGTACTGCTGCAAAAAACTATCCTGCACACATTTTACAAACTCCAAACCATCCAGCCCATTTACAGAATGTGTTTCCCAGTCTATTTTTGGAAAATTGAATTCTCCCACAATCACTACCTTGTGCTTACTACTAATATCTGCTATCTCCTTACATATATGCTCTTCCAATTATCGCTCCCCATTTGGCGGTCTATAGTACACCCCTAAAAGTGTTAATAATTAACAAATTAAGAGAGGTAAAGTATTAGCACATTTAAAAGCAATTAAAGCTGATGTGATTTTCATTCAAGAAACACGTTTAAAAAAAGATGCCGAGCATAGGCTGAAAGCTAAATGGATAGATAAAACATATCATTCTTCTTTTACACACAAATCAAGAGGCGTAGCAATATTATTTCGTAAAGGCACTTTATTCAAACATACATCAACTATAACTGATAATGATGGTAGATACATTATTGTAATAGGAGAATTAAATGCACAAAAAATGATTTTTGTCAATGTATATGGACCAAACTTTGATAGTCCACTGTTTTTTAAGAAAATATTTAACAACATCCCGGAAATAGCACAACATAACTTAATAATTGGAGGAGATTTAAATTGTACATTAGATTCTTATTTAGATAGATCCACAAGACAAAGGAAAACCAAATCCCATTCCAGTGACATATTAAATGCATATATGGATACTAGTAACATTAAAGATGTTTGGAGAGTAGAAAATCCAACTGGACGAGAATATTCATTTTATTCACCTGTACATAAAACCTATTCAAGAATAGATTATTTTTTTGGTTGACGCTAACTTATCTCACTTATAATTCAAAATACCACAATATTACAATCTCAGATCACGCACCTTTAACATTTATGATTAAAATAAATGGTAAAACGGAAAAACGGGGACAATGGAGATTTAACCCACAAATTTTAAAAAACAAAGCAACTCAGGAATATATTATAGAACAGATCAAGATTTTCTTTGAAATAAATGATAAACCGGAAATATCTTCTTCCCTATTATGGGAAACTTTTAAAGCATATGCCCGTGGAATTATGATTTCTTCTCAAGCATTTTATAATAAAGAGAATCGGAGGAACAACAGGAATTGGAAAAGGAGATTTAACAATTAGACACAGAGAACGCTGCTAATCCACCCATAACAACACATAATAAAATCGCTGCACTGAAATATATAAATTAAATAAAAATATACTCAGATCAAGTTGTAAAATTCTTATCAATACACTAAACAATTACAATTTGAATTTGGAGATAAACCTCAAAAAATTATTGGCTCATCAATTAAGGAAGATGGAGGGAGAAAAAATAATCCATTGGATTAAATCATATAATGGCGAACCATTAGTACAACCCAAAGATATTAATGAGAGATTTTTGCAATATTATAAAAAATTATATTCAGCTAAAACGACAGAAAACAGGATAGGAATATAAGCATTAAAAAAAAATGTAATCTGAATGGGTTGGATTCACAAAATAGAGAATCACTAAATGCTGAACTTTCAGTAAAAGAAATCGAAGAATCTATCAGATGATTAAAAAATGGTAAAACACCGGGACCAGATTATATTGGCTCGGAATTTTATAAAACATTTTATGATCTGATTGCACCACGTTTGAAGATACTCTATGAACACATTTATACCCACCAGAAACTACCAGAAACGTTAAATGAATCTATTATAACACTTATACCTAAAATAGACAAAGACCTGGATGACCCAGGATCACATAGACCTTTAGCTCTTTTAAACACCGATCAAAAGATACTAACCAAAATATTAGCACAAAGACTAGTACAGTTATTAATAAATTAATTCACCCCGATCAAACAGGATTTATACCAAAACGATATTCCTCATATAACCTGAGACGATTATACAATATTATATATTTGAAAAGAGGTATTAATAAAGACCTAGTAATTACATCGTTAGATGCGGAGAAAGCCTTTGACCAGGTGGATTGGTCTTACTTGTTTTCAGTTATGGAAACTTTTAAGTTGGGAGAGAAGTTTATTACTTGGGTTAAATTATTATACACTAATCCAACAGCCAGAATAATAACAAATCAAATGCTATCAACTAAATTTAATCTATTTCGAGGCTGCAGACAAGGTTGTCCTTTATCCCCGCTACTGTTTGCACTTGCAATAGAACCATTAGCTCAACGGGTGAGATTACATCCTGAAATATACGGGTATGACACCAGAGATACTGAAAATAAAATCTCTTTATATGCGGATGATGTATTACTTTATATTACAAAGCCGGAAATTAGTATCCCAAATTTACTAAAATTAATAACTGAATTTGGATTATTTTCGGGATATAGTATTAATTGGAATAAAAGTGAACTCGTGCCAATAATGGAAAATAACTTACATATATTACAACAATTTCCTTTTAAGATAGCAAACGAAAAAATCAAATATCTTGGAATTTATGTAACAAAAAGATTCGATTCTTTATTTAAATCCAATTTTCCACTTTTATTGAATAAATTAAATAAGAACATTTTATATTGGAAAACATTACCTATCTCAATGCTAGGTAGGATTAATGTAATAAAAATGATTTTTCTCCCGCAATTACTATATCTTTTCCAATTGATTCCGATATATCTTCCTAAAAATTTCTTTAAGAAGGTGGATTCTATAGTCACCAACTTTATCTGGATTATAAGAGCCATAGAATAAATAAAAAACATTTATGTAAATCAAAAATAAATGGAGGTCTAGCACTGCCAAACTTTATGTTTTATTACTGGGCAGTTAATATTAAAAATATGCATTTTTGGTTTAGTAGAGACAGATAGACAACCAATCTGGTTAAAAATGGAAAAAGAAGATTGTTCGCCTTTTGAAATTAGTTTGATTTTATTCGCCAATATTAAACTAGGTATGAAAACCTATAGTGAAAACCCTATAATAGAAAGTGGGATACGTATCTGGAAACAAATAAAGAAAACATTAAAATCGGAATGTATATCACTAGCCCTTACCATTGTAAATAACGTTACATTTAAACCCTCAATGATGGACAAAGGTTTTTTACAATGGAAAAACTATGGAATTAATAAGATTGGCGATCTCTACAGGGAAATCTCCTTCCTTTCATTTCAAGAATTACAACAAATTTATGGATTATATTCAAAAGATTACTTTAGATATTTACAAATTAGAGACTATGTAAAAGCAAACACACAGAAAATTAGAAATGGAAAGACTGAAATTGTAGATGAAATGTCTGAATAAACACCCGAACACAGAAAAATTGATATCATATAATTTATAACATTTTATTGGAAAATGATGTCCCAATGACAGAAATATATAGGCAATCATGGGAAAACGAATTAGGTCAAATAATTAGACCAGAAGTGTGGGATGAAAGTTTACAACATATACACCACTGCTCGTTAAATGCTAGACACTCTCTCTAAGCCGGTGACCAGTGGGGTGCCTCAGGGATCTGTGTTGGGTCCACTGTTGTTTGTCATGTACATCAATGATCTGGATGAAGGGATGGAAAATTGGATAAGTAAGTATGCAGATGATACTAAGATAGGTGGTGTTGTGGATAATGAAGTAGATTTTCAAAGTCTACAGAGAGATTTGGGCCATTTGGAAAAGTGGGCTGAAAGATGGCAGATGGAGTTTAATGCTGTTAAGTGTGAAGTGCTACATCTTGGCAGGACAAATCAAAATAGGACGTACATGGTAAATGGTAGGGAATTGAGGAAAGCTGTGGAACAGAGAGATCTAGGAATAACTGTGCATAGTTCCCTGAAGGTGGAATCGCATGTAGATAGGGTGGTAAAGAAAGCCTTTGGTGTGCTGGCCTTTGTAAATCAGAGCATTGAATATAGTAGGGAAGTAATGTTAAAATTGTACAAGGCATTGGTAAGACCAATTCTGGAGTATGGTGTACAATTTTGGTCGCCTAATTATAGGAAGGATGTCAACAAAATCGAGAGTATAGAGGAGATTTACTAGAAATGTTGCCTGGGTTCCAGCAACTATGTTACAGAGAAAGGTTGAACAAGTTAGGTCTTTATTCTTTGGAGAGCAGAAGGTTAAGGGGGGACTTGATTGAGGTATTTAAAATGATGAAAGGGATAGACAGAGTTGATGTGGATAAGCTTTTCCCATTGAGGGTAGGGAAGATTCAAACAAGAGGGCATGACATGAGAATTAGGGGACAGAGGTTTAGGGGTAATGTGAGGTGGAACTTCTTTACTCAGAGGGTTGTGGCTGTGTGGAAAGAGCTTCCAGCAGCATTTAAAGACTGAATAGATGAACTACAACAATTGTGTATCCAAGTATGGCAAAAGAATAAATCAGGGAAGGTAGTGCATCTGTGGATAACAAGGGAAATCAGGGATAGTATCAAAACAAAAGATGAAGCGCACAAATTAGCCAGAGAAAGCAGCCTACCAGAGGACTGGGAGAAATTCAGAGTCCAACAGAGGAGAACAAAGGGCTTAATTAGGAAAGCAAAAATGGATTATGAAAGTAAACTGGCAGGAAACATAAAAACTGACTGCAAAACTTTTTATCGATATGCGAAGTGAAAATGATTAGTTAAAACAAATGTAGGTCCCTTGCAGTCAGAAACGGGTGAATTGATCATGGGGTACAAAATGAGGATAGAAACAATAGGTAGCAAGGTGAAAAGTGGCAGGCAGACAAATCCAGGGCAAAAATCAAAAAGGGCCACCTTTCAACATAATTGTAAAAGGGGCAAGAGCGTTGTAAAAACAAGCCTGAAGGCTTTGTGTCTCAATGCGAGGAGCATTCGTAATAACTTAGAACTTAGAACTTAGAATCCTTTATTGTCATTGTACAATATACAACGAAATTTCGTTTGGCAGCATCTCCTTCTGTAGCAGCACCAAGCATAAATAGTAAAAAGAGATAGAAATAAATAAATAAATAAAAAGTACAGTAAAAACAGTAAAGTGCAAGTACAGTTAGATAAATGAATGAAAAAAGATTGTGTTTTTTAAGTGCAGAAGTTATTGTCCGTTGGCTGGAAGGTGGTAGTGTGTGTGTGTGTATGTATGTGTGTGTGTGTGTGTGTGTGTGTGTGGGGGGGGGGGAGGGGGTGTCATAGTTTACTGTAGCAGACTCTTCACAGCCATGGGGAAGAAACTGTTCTTCAGTCTGTTGGTACGTGCTCTCATGACACTGAGTCTGCCAGAGGGGAGGATGGAGAATAGAGAGTGCCCTGGGTGGGTGGGGTCATCCTGGATCTTTTTGGCCCGTTGGAGGAGACGGCTTGAGTAGATCTCCTCCAAGCGTGGAAGTGGGGAGCCGATGATCCACTGAGCAGTCTTGATGACCCGCTGCAGTTGTTTCTTCTCGGATGCGGTGCAGCTGGCATACCACACCGTGCATCCGTAGGTCAGGACACTCTCTATTGTGCAATGGTAAAAGTTTTTCCAGCAGAGGTGGAGGGAGTCTGTTTCTCTTCAGCGTTCTCAGGAAGAACAGACGCTGCTGGGCCTTTTTAAGGTGGATGAATTGGATGTGCAGAGAGCTATTAATGATGATGATATAGTTGGTATCACGGAGACATGGCTCCACGGTGACCAAGGCTGGGAGCTGAACATCCAGGGATATTCAATATTCAGGAGGGATAGACAGAGAGGAAAAGGTGGTGGGGTAGCGTTGCTGGTTAGAGAGGAGATTAACGCAATAGAAAGGACATTAACTTGGAGGATGTGGAATCGATATGGGTGGAGCTGCTAAACATTAAGGGGCAGAAAACGCTAGTGGGTGTTGTGTACAGGCCACCTAACAGTAGTAGTGGAGTTGGGAATGGCATCAAACAGGAAATTAGAAATGCATGCAACAAGGGTAAAACAGTTGAATAACTACTTTGGTTCTGTCTTCACTAAGGAAGACATAAATAATTTGCCAGAAATAGCAGCGGATCGCCGGTCAAATGAGATGGAAGAACTGAATGAAATTCAGGTTAGCCGTAATTTTTTTAAACTCTTTAGATTCTGGAGTAGATTACAAGATTAGAATGCTTTATTGTCATTGCATGTGTCACATGCAACGAGATTACTGTGTCTCTCCATTTAAAAGAACTTCAAACATTCACATACTCGTACTTTTTTACACTCCCTCCCTCCCCAAACCCACCCATGCATTCACATTTACATAAATTAACACTGTCTCCCACCCCCCTCCTTCACCATAACCCGCTCCCGGGACAGTTCAGTTCCAAGATTGCTGATGGGTAAAAGCTGTTCTTGAGTCTAGCAGTGCGTGACTTTAACGACCTGTACCTTTTTCCTGAGGGCAGCAGTGTGAAAAGGTGATGACAAGGATGTGTAATGTCTTTCACGATATTACAGGTCCTGCTGCGGTATCTGGAGTGTAAATGTCCTCCAGAGTGGGCAGGGGAGTCCAATGATACCATGGGCAGTTTCTATTACCCTCTAAGAGCCGCTCTGTCGGCTGCTGAACAGTTCCCAAAACCAGGCAGTTACGCAGTAAGTCAGTATGCTTTCTACCGAACAGCGGTAGACAGACTCCAACAGTTTAGCAGACAGATGGGCCTTCCTCAGTGTTCTGAGGAAGTAAAGTCTCTGTTGCGCCTTTTTTACAACTACAGCAGAGTTCACAGACCATTTAAGATCCTCACTGATTTTGATCCCCAGAAATTTAAAACTAGGCACCCTCTCCACCTCCTCGCCCCCTATCTCCAGTGGCCTGAGCTCCGCTCTATGTCGCCTGAAATCAGTGATGATCTCCTTTGTCTTTTTAGTCTTCAGAGAGAGATTGTTGTGAGCACACCACTCAGAAAGTCTGTGCACCTCCTCTCTATAGGCGACCTCGTTCCCATTTGAGATGAGCCCCACCACAGTTGTATCGTCTGCAAATTTTATGATTTTATTTGCGGGGTGATGGGGCAAGCAGTCATGTGTGTATAGGGCGTAGAGGAGCGGACTGAGCACGCAGCCCTGCGGTGCCCCTGTGCTGAGGGTCAGGGATGTCGAGGTGTAGGGTCCAAGTCTCCCCGTCTGTGGGCGTTCACTGAGAAAGTCCAATATCCACCGACACAGTTGACTGCTGAGGCCAAGGTCTAGCATTTTTGTGATCAGCTTGCTGGGTATGATTGTACTAAAAGCTGAGCTGTAATCAACAAAAAGCATCCTGACATATGACCCCTTCTCCTCTAGGTGTTGTAGTGCAGCATGGAGGACAGTGTTTATGGCATTCTCTGTAGATCTATTAGCCCTATATGCATACTGGTGTGGGTCGCGTGAGGGGGGGGGGGAGAGATAATTTTAAGGTTGACCTAGGACCAAGTGCCTTTTCAAGGCACTTGGAGACTACAGATGTAAGAGCAACGGGCCTGTAGTCATTGAGGGAGTTGATGTTTGTCTGCTTGGGCACCGGGATGATAGTGGTGGTTTTCAGGCACGTTGGCATGGAGGAGTGTGCTAGGGAAAGGTTAAAAATGTCCGTGAAGGACTTCCGGTGGCGCTATGGAGGGCTAGAGGGTAACGCCAGCTCCTCGTAAAAAACGGAGAAAAATCGGGGAGAAACCGACCTACCTGCTGTCTCTGCACCGATTGCTGTGAGTGACGTCATCAGGCTCGTGACCTACTATGTCTACACAGCGCAGCCCAGCCCCAGATAAACCGAAAAGTCGGGCTACCAGGCTGAAACCGGGGGAAGGCCCAACTGAAGCCTCGGGCTCAGGTAGGATGTTATCCCAAGAAGATGTGTCGAAAAAAACAACGAGAAAATCGGAAGGTGATGAACTTAAAACTTTTATTGCAAGTGAAATTGCTGGATTAAGGGAAGAAATAAAGCTGATGAATGTTGGTGAAGAAATAAAAAAAATCAAGGAGGAAATGAAGGACTTAAAGCTTGAAATTAATACCATGACTAAGAATACATAGGATGAATTGAAGAAAGAAATTGCAGATATATTGATTGGTCTGACAAATGAGACGAATGATAAAATCAGAAATGTGAAAACTGATTTTGAAGAAAGGCTGAATCCTGTGGAACAGGCACTGAACCAGACGGCTGCCATAAAAGGCCTTGAAGAACTAGCCGAAACAAGTGCTCAGACTACAGCAAAGCTTATCACAGAAAATCAACGTCTAACTGAATTACTGGGCAAAATAACCGAGAAATGTACTGAATTGGAAGGTCGCCAGAGAAGACAGAACCTAAGAATTGCGGGTATTCCAGAAGGGGAAGAGAAAGATCAAGATCCCCGAGAATTCACTGCAAATTTACTGCAAAAAGTTTTATCTCTGGATCAAAAGCCTTTACTAGCCCGAGCACACAGAGTGATGAGACCTCGGACCAGACCAAACGCTCCCCCAAAACACATGATAATAAAAGTACAGTACGACCACGTTTTGGAGGAGATAATGCAAAAAATATCAAGAAACAGAAATCTTGCATTTGAAGGACACAGGATCAGTATTTATCGAGACTATCCAGCAGAGGTCTCCAGGAAACGAAAAGCGTTTAATGAGACTAAAAGTATCTTGAGGGAAGTGGAGAATTTGAAATATGGTCTGAGCTATCCAGCTACCCTAAGAGTCACTTACAACAAGAAGGAACATTTTTTCACCAATCCTGTGGAAGCATTGGACTTTGCCCAGAAGATTAAGGCTTGAGAGGATGCTTGAATAATACTTTTAAAACTGAGCCTCACCATTGAATAAACTGACTTTGCAGGACTGGATGGAATTGAAGTGGTGACTAAGGAAGCTGGAGAAAGATGTGGATCGGAAACTCTCCCATGGATATTAATAATTAGTATAACTGCACTACTAATACAAATAACTAATAAATACTAAAATTATAGCGTGGTATTTTTACTAATCAGAGTTAATAATTATCACTAATGACTAATACTTACTTATAATGGAATGATTAGAGTCAAATATAGAGTTTGATTTCATTTGCCCTCTTTAGAAACCTTTCTTTTTTACTAGTGATTTTCATTTTTATTTTATTTTTTTACTTTCTTTTCGGTTTTTTTTAATTAGATTTTCAAACAAGTTTTAAATATATGTATCCTCACATTTCCGACTATTCGAACCCGAATATTTTAAAATTTAATATCCCCGGTAAAATACTGCTATGGAATAAAAATTCCAAGAAACCAAGGAGCTGGTTAAGTTGGTAACATCAACCGCGGAAGTCGATAGATGGTTAGCCATGCTAGTATGGCTAGCACGAACTACACTAATACTAGATGTAGTTTTTTCCTTCTTTGTGCACAATACTAATTTCTTAACCTATCCTCTTTTCTTCTCTATTATAATCTATCATTATTATTTTCAGTTTGAATGGAGTTATAAATTGGATCAAAGGAGATATACACGTGAGAGACATTCAAGGGTCTTAAAATTCGTTTATTCGGAGTTCGGGTGTAAGGTCGGGTCTGTCGAACTGAACCATTGGCTCTATTATAGACCCCCATAGACAAAAGATGCAAGATTTAAAAATGAATACGGGGAATGAAGGAATAACGTTTAGCAGCTGGAACATTAAAGGTATTAATAACCATATAACCATATAACAATTACAGCACGGAAACAGGCCCTCTCGGCCCTTCCAGTCCGTGCCGACCATTTGTTTTCCCCTAGTCCCATCTACCTGCACTCAGACCATACCCCTCCATTCCCTTCACGTCCATATACCTATCCACTTTACTTTTAAATGATAAAATCGATCCTGCCTCCACCACTTCTGCTGGAAGCTCATTCCACACAGCCACCACCCTCTGAGTAAAGAAGTTCCCCCTCACGTTACCCCGAAACTTCTGTCCCTTAATTCTCATGTCATGCACTTTTGTTTGAATCTTCCCTATCCTCAATGGGAAAAGCTGATCCACGTCAACTCTGTCAATCCCTTTCATCATTTTAAACACCTCAATCAAGTCCCCCCTTAACCTTCTGCGCTCCAAAGAATAAAGACCTAACCTGTTCAACCTTTCTCTGTAACATAGTTGCTGGAACCCTGGCAACATTCTAGTAAATCTCCTCTGTACTCTCTCTATTTTCTTGACATCCTTCCTATAATTAGGCGACCAAAATTGTACACCATACTCCAGAATTGGTCTTAACCAATGCCTTGTACAATTTTAACATTACTTCCCTACACCTATATTCAATGCTCTGATTTATAAAGGCCAGCACACCAAGGCTTTCATTACCACCCTATCTACATGCGATTCCCACCTTCAGGGAACTATGCACAGTTATTCCTAGATCCCTCTGTTCCACAGCATTCCTCAATTTCCCTACCATTTACCATGTACGTCCTATTTTGATTTGTCCTGCCAAGATGTAGCACTTCACACTTAAACAGCATTAAACTCCATCTGCCATCTTTCAGCCCCACTTTTCAAAATGGCCCAAATCTCTCTGTAGACTTTGAAAATCTACTTCATTATCCACAACACCACCTATCTTAGTATCATCTGCATACTTACTTATCCAATTTTCCACCCCATCATCCAGAATCATTGATGTACATGACAAACAACAGTGGACCCAATACAGATCCCTGAGGCACCCCACTGGTTCACCGGCTTCCAACCTGACAAACAGCCATCCACCATTACTCTCTGACATCTCCCATTCAGCCACTGTTGAATCCATCTTGCTACTTCCGCCATTAACACCCAAAGATTGAACCTTCTTAACCAACCTTCCATGGGGAACCTTGTCAAAGGCCTTACTGAAATCCATATAGACAACATCCACTGCTTTACCCCTCATCAATTTTCCCTAGTTACCGCTTCAAAAAATTCAAGAAGGTTTGTCAAACATGACCTTCCAGGCACAAATCCATGTTGACTGTTCCTGATCAGACCCTGTTTATCCAGATGCTTATATATATTATCTCTATAAGTATCCTTTCCATTAATTTGCCCACCACTGACGTCAAACTAATAGGTCTATAATTGCTAGGTTTATTCTTTGAACCCTTTTTAAAACAATGGAACAACAATGCGCAGTACGCCAATCCTCCGGCACTATTACCCGTTTCTAATGACATTTGAAAGATTTCTGTCATAGCTCCTGCTATATTCTACACTAACTTCCCTCAGGTGTCCTAGGGAATATCCTGTCAGGACCTGGAGACTTCTCCACTTTTTATATTTTTCAAAAGTGTCAGTACTTCCTCCTCTTTGAATGTCATAGTTTCCATAGCTACTCTACTTTTTTTCCCTTGCCTCACAGAGTTCAATATCCTTCTCCTTGGTGAATACCGAAGAAAAGATATTGTTCAAAATCTCCCCCATCTCTTTTGGCTCTGCAGATAGCTGTCCATTCTGGCTCTCTAATGGTCCAATTTTTATCCCTCGTTATCCTTTTGCTATTAATATAGCTTAGAAACCCTTTGGATTTACTTTCACCTTTCTTGCCAAAGCAACCTCATATCTTCTTTTAGCCTTCCTAATTTCTTTCTTAAGATTCTTTTTACATTCTTTATACTCCTCTAGCACCTCATTTACTCCATGCCTCCTATAATTATTGTAGATATCTCTCTTTTAGAAACAAGTGTCCAATTTCCCTTGAAAACCATGGCTCTTTCCAATTTTTACTATTTCCTTTCAACCTAACAGGGACATAAAGATTCTGTACTCTTACAATTTCCCCTTTAAATGTCCTCCATTTCTCTTCTTCATCCTTCCCATGAAACAAAGTGTCCCAATTCACTCCTTTAAAATCCTTACGCATTCCCTCAAAGTTAGCCTTTCTCCAATCAAAAATCTCCACCCTAGGTCCAGTTCTGACTTTAGTGCTCACCAACGCATACCTCCGTCACCTGACCTGCCTCATTTCCTAACAGGAGGTCCAGCACTGCCCCTTCTCTGGTCGATACCTCTATGTACTGCTGCAAAAAACTATCCTGCACACATTTTACAAACTCCAAACCATCCAGCCCATTTACAGAATGTGTTTCCCAGTCTATTTTTGGAAAATTGAATTCTCCCACAATCACTACCTTGTGCTTACTACTAATATCTGCTATATCCTTACATATATGCTCTTCCAATTATCGCTCCCCATTTGGCGGTCTATAGTACACCCCTAAAAGTGTTAATAATGAACAAATTAAGAGAGGTAAAGTATTAGCACATTTAAAAGCAATTAAAGCTGAATGTGATTTTCATTCAGAAACACGTTTAAAAAAAGATGCCGAGCATAGGCTGAAAGCTAAATGGATAGATAAAACATATCATTCTTCTTTTACACACAAATCAAGAGGCGTAGCAATATTATTTCGTAAAGGCACTTTATTCAAACATACATCAACTATAAACTGATAATGATGGTAGATACAATTATTGTAATAGGGAGAATTAAATGCACAAAAAATGATTTTTGTCAATGTATATGGACCAAACCTTTGAATAGTCCACTGTTTTTTTAAGAAAATATTTAACAACATCCCGGAAATAGCACAAACATAACTTAATAATTGGAGGAAATTTAAATTGTACATTAGATTCTTAATTTAGATAGATCCACAAGACAAAGGAAAAACCAAATCCCATTCCAGTGACTTATTAAATGCATATATGGATACTAGTAACATTAAAGAATGTTTGGAGAGTAGAAAATCCAATTGGACCGAGAATATTCATTTTATTCACCTGTACATAAAACCTATTCAAGAATAGATTATTTTTTTGGTTGACGCTAACTTATCTCACTTATAATTCAAAATACCACAATATTACAATCTCAGATCACGCACCTTTAACATTTATGATTAAAATAAATGGTAAAACGGAAATACGGGGACAATGGAGATTTAACCCACAAATTTTAAAAAACAAAGCAACTCAGGAATATATTATAGAACAGATCAAGATTTTCTTTGAAATAAATGATAAACCGGAAATATCTTCTTCCCTATTATGGGAAACTTTTAAAGCATATGCCCGTGGAATTATGATTTCTTCTCAAGCATTTTATAATAAAGAGAATCGGAGGGAACAACAGGAATTGGAAAAGGAGATTAAACAATTAGACACAGAGAACGCTGCTAATCCACCCATAACAACACATAATAAAATCGCTGCACTGAAATATAAATTAAATAAAATATACTCACATCAAGTTGTAAAACTTTTATCAATACACTATACAATTACAATTTGAATTTGGAGACAAACCTCAAAAATTATTGGCTCATCAATTAAGGAAGATGGAGGGAGAAAAAATAACCCATAGGATTAAATCATATAATGGCGAACCATTAGTACAACCCAAAGATATTAATGAGAGATTTTTGCAATATTACAAATATTTATATTCAGCTAAAACGACAGAAAACAGGATAGGAATAGAAGCATTTTAAAAAAAATGTAATCTGAATGGGTTGGATTCACAAAATAGAGAATCACTAAATGCTGAACTTTCAGTAAAAGAAATCGAAGAATCTATCAGATCATTAAAAAATGGTAAAACACCGGGACCAGATTATATTGGCTCGGAATTTTATAAAACATTTTATGATCTGATTGCACCACGTTTGAAGATACTCTATGAACACATTTATACCAACCAGAAACGTTAAATGAATCTATTATAACACTTATACCTAAAATAGACAAAGACCTGGATGACCCAGGATCACATAGACCTTTAGCTCTTTTAAACACCGATCAAAAGATACTAACCAAAATATTAGCACAAAGACTAGTACAATTATTAATAAATTAATTCACCCCGATCAAACAGGATTTATACCAAAACGATATTCCTCATATAACCTGAGACGATTATACAATATTATAGATATTTGAAAAGAGTATTAATAAAGACCTAGTAATTACATCGTTAGATGCGGAGAAAGCCTTTGACCAGGTGGATTGGTCTTACTTGTTTTCAGTTATGGAAACTTTTAAGTTGGGAGAGAAGTTTATTACTTGGGTTAAATTATTATACACTAATCCAACGCCAGAAAATAACAAATCCAAATGCTATCAACTAAATTTAATCTATTTCGAGGCTGCAGACAAGGTTGTCCTTTATCCCCGCTACTGTTTGCACTTGCAATAGAACCATTAGCTCAACGGGTGAGATTACATCCTGAAATATATGGGTATGACACCAGAGATACTGAAAATAAAATCTCTTTATATGCGGATGATGTATTACTTTATATTACAAAGCCGGAAATTAGTATCCCAAATTTACTAAAATTAATAACTGAATTTGGATTATTTTCGGGATATAGTATTAATTGGAATAAAAGTGAACTCGTGCCAATAATGGAAAATAACTTACATATATTACAACAATTTCCTTTTAAGATAGCAAACGAAAAAATCAAATATCTTGGAATTTATGTAACAAAAAGATTCGATTCTTTATTTAAAACCAATTTTCCACTTTTATTGAATAAATTAAATAAGAACATTTTATATTGGAAAACATTACCTATCTCAATGCTATGTAGGACTAATGTAATTAAAAAATGATTTTTCTCCCGCAATTACTATATCTTTTCCAATTGATTCCGATATAACTTCCTAAAAAATTTCTTTAAGAAGGTGGATTTCTATAGTCACCAACTTTATCTGGATTATATAGCCATAGAATAAATAAAAAACATTTATGTAAATCAAAAAATAAATGGAGGTCTAGCACTGCCAAACTTTATGTTTTATTACTGGGCAGTTAATATTAAAAATATGCATTTTTGGTTAGTAGAGACAGATAGACAACCAATCTGGTTAAAAATGGAAAAAGAAGATTGTTCGCCTTTTGAAATTAGTTTGATTTTTATTCACCAATATTAAACTAGGTATGAAAACCTATAGTGAAAACCCTATAATAGAAAGTGGGATACGTATCTGGAAACAAATAAAGAAAACATTAAAATCGGAATGTATATCACTAGCCCTTACCATTGTAAATAACGTTACAATTAAACCCTCAATGATGGACAAAGGTTTTTTACAATGGAAAAACTATGGAATTAATAAGATTGGCGATCTCTACAGGGAAATCTCCTTCCTTTCATTTCAAGAATTACAACAAATTTATGGATTATATTCAAAAGATTACTTTAGATATTTACAAATTAGAGACTATGTAAAAGCAAACACACAGAAAATTAGAAATAGAAAGACTGAAATTTTAGATGAATGTCTAAATAAACACCCGAACACAGAAAAATTGATATCATATATTTATAACATTTTATTGGAAAATGATGTCCCAATGACAGAAATATATAGGCAATCATGGGAAAACGAATTAGGTCAAATAATTAGACCAGAAGTGTGGGATGAAAGTTTACAACATATACACCACTGCTCGTTAAATGCTAGACACTCTCTCTAAGCCGGTGACCAGTGGGGTGCCTCAGGGATCTGTGTTGGGTCCACTGTTGTTTGTCATGTACATCAATGATCTGGATGAAGGGATGGAAAATTGGATAAGTAAGTATGCAGGTGATACTAAGATAGGTGGTGTTGTAGATAATGAAAGTAGATTTTCAAAGTCTACAGAGAATTTGGGCCATTTGGAAAAGTGGGCTGAAAGATGGCAGATGGAGTTTTAATGCTGATAAGTGTGAAGTGCTACTTCTTGGCAAAAACAAATCAAAATAGGACATACATGGTAAATGGTAGGGAATTGAGGAATGCTGGAAAGAGAGATCTAGGAATAACTGTGCATAGTTCCCTGAAGGTGGAATCGCATGTAGATAGGGTGGTAAAGAAAGCCTTTGGTGTTGTGCTGGCCTTTATAAATCAGAAACATTGAATATAGGGAGTAGGGAAGTAATGTTAAAATTGTACAAGGCATTGGTAAGACCAATTCTGGAGTATGGTGTACAATTTTGGTCGCCTAATTATAGGAAGGATGTCAACAAAATAGAGAGTATAGAGGAGATTTACTAGAATGTTGCCTGGGTTCCAGCAACTATAACCATAAACAATATAGCACGGAAACAGCCCTCTCGGCCCTTCCAGTCCGTGCCGACCATTTGTTTTCCCCTAGTCCCATCTACCTGCACTCAGACCATACCCCTCCATTCCCTTCACGTCCATATACCTATCCACCTTTAATCTTAAATGTTAAAATCGATCCTGCCTCCACCACTTCTGCTGGAAGCTCATTCCACACAGCCACCACCCTCTGAGTAAAGAAGTTCCCCCTCACGTTACCGACCGAAACTTCTGTCCCTTAATTCTCATGTCATGCCCCCTTGTTTGAATCTTCCCTACCCTCAATGGGAAAAACGTATCCACGTCAACTCAGTCTATCCCTTTCATCATTTTAAACACCTCAATCAAGTCCCCCCTTAACCTTCTGCGCTCCAAAGAATAAAGACCTAACTTGTTCAACCTTTCTCTGTAACATAGTTGCTGGAACCCTGGCAACATTCTAGTAAATCTCCTCTGTACTCTCTCTATTTTGTTGACATCCTTCCTATAACTAGGCGACCAAAATTGTACACCATACTCCAGAATTGGTCTTACCAATGCCATGTACAATTTTAACATTACTTCCCTACTCCTATATTCAATGGTCTGATTTATAAAGGCCAGCACACCAAAGGCTTTCTTTACCACCCTATCTACATGCGATTCCACCTTCAGGGAACTATGCCACAGTTATTCCTAGATCCCTCTGTTCCACAGCATTCCTCAATTCCCTACCATTTTACCATGTACGTCCTATTTTGATTTGTCCTGCCAAGATGTAGCACTTCACACTTATCAGCATTAAACTCCATCTGCCATCTTTCAGCCCACT
This sequence comes from Okamejei kenojei, assembly GCA_035221665.1. Lineage (NCBI taxonomy): Eukaryota > Metazoa > Chordata > Chondrichthyes > Rajiformes > Rajidae > Okamejei > Okamejei kenojei. The sequence continues at coordinate 1,034,811 of CM069139.1, forward strand.
TTTCCAAATGGTCCAAATCTCTCTGTAGACTTTGAAAATCTACTTCATTATCCACAACACCACCTATCTTAGTATCATCTGCATACTTACTTATCCAATTTTCCACCCCATCATCCAGATCATTAATGTACATGACAAACAACAGTGGACCCAACACAGATCCCTGAGGCACCCCACTGGTAACTATGTTACAGAGAAAGGTTGAACAAGTTAGGTCTTTATTCTTTGGAGCGCAGAAGGTTAAGGGGGGACTTGATTGAGGTCTTTAAAATGATGAAAGGGATAGACAGAGTTGACGTGGATAAGCTTTTCCCATTGAGGGTAGGGAAGATTCAAACAAGAGGGCATGACATGAGAATTAAGGGACAGGAGTTTAGGGGTAATGTGAGGGGGAACTTCTTTACTCAGAGGGTTGTAGCTGTGTGGAAAGAGCTTCCAGCAGAAGTGCTGGAGGCAGGATCGATTTTAATATTTAAAATTAAAGTGGATAGGTATATGGACGGGAAGGGAATGGAGGGGTATGGTCTGAGTGCAGGTAGATGGGACTAGGGGAAAAAAATGGTCAGCACGGACTGGAAGGGCCGAGAGGGCCTGTTTCCATGCTGTAATTGGTATATGGTTATACAATTTAAAATATTACATAGACTACATTATTCAAAATCCAAACTACATAGTATTTTTTCAAATGTATCTGCCATATGTGATAAACGTCAGCACTTAGAAGCTAACAATGCATTCATTTGCAAATTGTGTAACAATTGCTAAATTTTGGACAGAAATATTTAAGATAATTTCGAATTTAAGATAATTTTGTTAATATGAATCTGATCCCTGTCTCAAAGTTAATAATTTGGGAATATAGAAACAGATTAATTATTAACAACGAATCAAATAATTTTTTAATTGATTACAGTTTAATAATTGGGAAAAAAATAATATTGAAATTCTGGAAAGGTCCTACATCCCCACAATCAAAATGTGGATTACAGGAATGTCGGAGACACTTCATCTGGAAAGATTAAGGCTTCTCTTAAAACTGGACAAGTTGGATATTTTCAGAGGGATAATGGTCTCCAATTATTGAATATTTAAAGGTCAAAATGGTCTCGGTACGAGAGCCTGACTGAAGCCTGAATAATGGATGGATGAAGAATCATGTATAACAAATCAGGATAAATCTCCAATGATGGATAACTTTTTTAATACTCCACATCATTTCTTTATTTTTGATTTTCTACTTTTACTTTATTTTTCTCTATCTTTTCCTATCTGTTAAAAAAAAAGTATAGAAATACAAATAAGACATAATTGTTAATATTAATAATATTACGAATGTATGTGAGAAGTAGTACTTGTGTCTAATAAAAATATTTAATAAATAAAAAAATTAAAATGTCTGTGAATACCCCAGCGAGCTGGTGAGCACAGTCCCGGAGCACCCTGCCTGGATCTCATTAATCAGCCTTACTAGCATTAACAGTTCCCAGGGCCCGCTTTACCTCCTCTAACTGGAGGGTAAGTGGCTGGTCAGCAGGGTCCAGTTGGAGAGAGGTTCTTTCATTCGGACCTCTCTCGAAACGGGCAAAAAAGTGGTTGAGCTCCTCTGCCAGCGATGTATTTGCAGCTGTCGGTGGGTCCTAAAAGGGATGAGGTCCTACAAGGTGAATTTAGGGAGCTAGGAGATAAACTTAAAAGTAGGACCTCAAAGGTAGTAATCTCCGGATTACTACCAGTACCACGGGCCAGTCAGAGTAGAAATAGGAGGATATTGCAAATGAATACGTGGCTTGAAAAGTGGTGCAAGGGGGAGGGATTCAAATTTTTTAGGGCACTGGGACCAGTTATGGGGGCTGTGAGAGGGAGGTGGGACCGGTACAAACAGGACGGTTTGCACCTGGTATGGAATGGAACCACCATGTTCTTGGGGGAGTGATTTGCTAGTGCTGTTGGGGAGGATTTTAAAACTAATGTGGGCAGGGGGGGGGATGGGTACAAGAGCGTGAGGCAGGTGGGTGTAAAATATGCGGGTAGATAGAATGCCAATAGGTTGCAAGGTGAAAAGTAAATGTGGCATGGCAGACAAAACCAGGGCCAAAAAATCAAAGGGCCACTTTTCAGCAAATTGTATAAGGGGTTATGGTGCGTTAGTAAAGAAAAGCTGAAGGCTTTGTGTCTCAATGCAAGGAGTATTCGTAATAGGTGACGAGTTGAACGTGCTGATAGATATTAATGATTATGATATAGTTGGGAATCATGGAGGACATGGCTCCAGGGTGACGTAGGCTGGGAGCGAAATCATCAGGGATATTCAATATTCAGGAGGGATAGAGAGAATGGAAAAGGAGTAGGGTTAGCGTTGCTGGTTAGAGTGGAGATTAACGCAATGGAAAGGAAGGACATTAGGCCTTGGAGGTGTGTGAATCGGTATGGGTAGAACATTCAAAACACTAAGGGCACGAAAAATCGCTGGTGGGTGTGTGTATCAGGCCACCTAACAGTAGCGAGAAGGTGGGGATGGTATCAATCTGGGAAATTAGATGCGTGCGACAAAGGCAATAACAGTTTTAATGGGTGACTTCCTTCAATCTACTATTGATTGGGTTAATCAAATTGGCATGGGTGCTGAGGAAGAGGATTTTTTTTTGGATGTATGCGGGATAGTTATTCTAAATCAAAATGTAGAGGAACCAACGAGAGAGCAGGCTATTTTAGACTGGGTTTTGAGTAAATGAGGAAGGGGTAGTTTAGCCGTCTTGTTTATGTACGTTGCCCCCTTGGGCAAGAGTGACCATAATATGGTTTGAGTTCTTCATTAGGATGGAGAGTGAACATTGTTAATTCAGAAACAATGGTTCTGAACTTAAGAAAAGGTAAAATTGAGGGTATGAGACGTGAATTGGGCCAAGATTGAACTGGCAATTAATTCTAAAAGGGTTGACGGTGGAATATACAATGGAAGACATTTTAAAGACTGCATGGAGGAACTACAAAAAATTGTTCATCTTCCCAGTTTGGCAAAAGAATAAATCGGGGGGAAGGTAGTGCATCCGTGGATAACAAGGGAAATCAGGGATAGTATCAAAGCAAAGGATGATGCGTACAAAGTAGCCAGAAACGCAGCATACCAGAAGAATGGGAGAAATTCAGAGACCAGCAGAGGAGGACAAAGGGCCTTAATTAGGAAAGGGAAAAATAGATTATGAAAGAAAACACTGGCAGGGAACATAATAAAAACTGACTGCAAACGTTTTTATAGATATGTGAAGAGAAAGAGGTTAGTTAAAACAAATGTAGGTCCCTTGCAGTCAGAAACAGGTGGAGTTGATCATGGGGAACAAACTGTTATGGCGGAACCAATTAATAACTACTTTGGTTCCGTCTTCACTATGGTAGACATAAATAATCAGCCGGAAATAGCAGGGGGGGACTGTGGGTCAAAGGAGGAAGGATTGAGTGAAATCCAGGTCAGTCGGGAAGTGGTGTTGGGTAAATTGAATAGATTTAAAGGCGATAAATCCCCAGGGCCTGTTAGGGCTGCATCCCAGAGTACTTAAGGAAAGTAGCTCAGGAAATAGTGGATGCATTAGTGATAATCTTTCAAAACTTTTAGATTCTGGAGTAAGTTCCTGAGGATTGGCGGGGTAGCAAATGTAACCCTCTTTTTAAGAAGTGAGGGAGAGAGAAAACGGGGAATTACAGACCAGTTAGTCTAACATCGGTAGTGGAGGGAAACTGCTTAGAGTCAGTTATATAAAGATGGGATAGCAGCACAATTTGGAAAGTGATGTGAAATCATGGTGGACAAAGTCAGCATGGATTTACGAAAGGTAAATCATGTCTGACGAATCTTGTGGGAATTTTTCGAGGATGTAACTAAGTAGCGGGATAAGGGAGAGAACCAGTGGATGTGGTTATTCTGGACTTCCAGAAGGCTTTCGACAAGGTCCCACATAAGAGATTAGTATACAAACTTAAAGCATACGGTATTAGGGGTTCAGTATTGATTGTGGATAGAGAAACTGGCTGGCAAACAGGAAGCAAAGAGTAGGAGGTAAACGGGTCCTTTTCACAATGGCAGGGTGTGACTAGTTGGGTGTTTACCGCAGGGCTCAGTGCTGGGACCCCAGGCTAATTTAAATATATATTAATGATCTGGATGAGGGAATTGAAGGCAATATCTCCAAGTTTGCGGATGACACTAAGCGGGTGGTTGGGGCAGTGTTAGCTGTTGAGGAGGTTGCTAGGAGACTGCAAGGTGACTTGGATAGGCTGGTGAGTGGGCAAATGTTTGGCAGATGCAGTATAATGTGGATATAAATGTGAGGTTATCCACTTTGTGGCAAAAACAGGAAAGCAGAACTATTATTTATTTTAAATGGTGGCCGATTAGGGAAAAAAGGAGAGGATGCAGCGAGACCTGGGTGTCATGGTACACCAGTCATTGAAAGTAGGCATGCAGGTGCAGCAGGCAGTGAAAAAAAGCGGAAATGGTATGTTAGCTTTCATAGCAAAAGGATTTCAGTATATGAGCTGCAGGGAGGTTCTACTTCAGTTGTACAGGGGTCTTGGTTGTGAGACCACACCTGGAGTATTGCGTACAGTTTTGGTCTCCAAATCTGAGGAAGGACATTATTGCCATAGAGAGGTGTGCAGAGAAGGTTCACCAGACTGATTCCTGGGATGTCTGGATTTTGTCTTATGAAGAAAGACTGGATAGACTCGGTTTATACTCTCTGCAATTTAGGAGATTGAGAGGGGATTCTTATAGAAGGAAGATTATAGAAACTTAAAAAAATTCTTAAGGGGGTTGGACAGGCTAGATGCAGGAAGATTGTCCGATTTGTTGGGGAAGTCCAGGACAAGGGGTCACAGCTTAAGGATAAGGGGGAAGGAAGGCCGGGGGAAATCCTTTAAGACCGAGATGAGAAAGGACTTTTTTCACACAGAGAGTGGTGAGTCTCTGGAACTCTCTGCCACAGAGGGTAGTTGAGGCCAGTTTCATTGGCTATATTTAAGAGTGAGTTGGATGTGGCCCTTGTGGCTAAGGGGATCAGAGGGTATGGAGAGAAGGCAGGTACGGGATACTGAGTTGGATGATCAGCCATGATCATATTGAATGGCGGTGCAGGCTCGAAGGGCTGAATGGCCTACTCCTGCACCTAATTTCTATGTTTCTATGTTTCTATGTCCCTGCTGCCCCTGAGGTTTGTTAGGTGATGTATTTCCTGCCACATGCGTGCTGTATCCCTGGAGTTTGAAATGGTTCCTCGATCTTCTCCTTGTAGGACCATTTTAGCTGATTTAATGTCCCCGCTTATAGCTAATCCAATTTAAAGCATAAATATTGTATTCAAATGTAACTTAAAAAAAAGACTCGCTACAGTATGCCCCAGATTGCACAATTTCAAGCTGAAAAAAAAATGCAAATGCTCCGGACCAATGTGAGGGGGACACCCCCCTTCAACACCTTCCCCCCCTCGGTCGCTACGCTCCCTCAGGCTTGGTTCTCTCGCAATCTCTCCCAACTCTCACCCCCAATGTTGGCAGCCCTGCTATGGTATCCATGTATCTAGATTCCAGATGTATACTTTCTGCGTGCTTAATATATAACACATATAACAATTACAGCACGGAAACAGGCACTCTCGGCCCTTCCAGTCCGTGCCGACCATTTGTTTTCCCCTAGTCCCATCTACCTGCACTCAGACCATACACCCCTCCATTCCCTTCAGTCCATATACCTATCCACTTTACTTTTAATAATATTGTTGCATAAATTATTTGCTTTGTGTTTTCATAGGAACACGAATTCTCCTACTGCCCTTATCCAGTTCTAAGGAGAATGAAATTATGCAATGTGACTTGAGAAAATGTTTGTTCATTCTCATAAAGGACAATTCAGGGTTTTGGTGGAAATTAACCAACAATATTCAGCGTGATATTCAATGTAATGAACTATGTGAATTCACGTATCTTCCTCTTCGCCCATCTGCAGAACTGATTGTAACTATGTATGGCATATCTTAACTGAATGAACACGCTTTTCACTGGTACTATTAATTCTCACCAAAAACCTCACTTAACCTAATGATCTGACATAAGTAACAACTATAGGGAGTAGTTTAGAAATGAAACATAGGGCAATAGGTGCAGGAGTAGCCATTTGGCCTTCGAGCCTGCACCGCCATTCAATATGATCATGGCTGATCATCCAACTCAGTATCCTGTTTAAAACCCATTGCCTGCCTTTCTTCATACCCCCTGATACCCTTTAGCCACAAGGGCCACATTTAACTCCCTCTTAAATTAGCCAATGAACTGGCTCAACTACCTTCTGTGACAGAGAATTCACAGATTCACCACTCTCTGTGTGAAAAATGATTTTCTCATCTCGGTCCACCCCCCTAAAAGACTTCCCCCTTATCCTTAAACTGTGACCCCTTGTTCTGGAGTTCCCCCAACATTGGGAACAATCTTCCTCGGGACTTTTAATTATATTACAGTTAATATCTACGAGGGCAAATATTTGTTCCATTGTTCCCTTTCCCAATTAATTTTACATTGAAGTGATTGAAAATACAAATGAAGTTTAAATAGCATCAGAAAAAATAAAACCTTCCGGTATTGATGATATTCATGTTTGTGGTTGACTGGGGTCAGTATCAGCACAATTACTATATTAAACTTTGAAATCTTCAGATGTATATCTGTCACTCTTGAAAATACAAAGGATACAAAGGACATTTATTATCACATACACCAAATGGTGTAGTGAAATTTGACTTACCAATGCAGCACAACATTAAAATAAAATAAAAGAATTTAACAATAAACATAAAAACATCCCCCACAATGGTTCCCCTGTGGGGGGAAAGGCAGCAAAGTCCAGTCCATCCCCAGTCAGTCCCATAGTCGGGCCTATTGTGGCCTCCGCAGCCAGTCGATGTTTTCAGTCCCTCTTGCTGGAAAGCTGGAACTCCGGCGTCGGGTGAACACTCTTCAGCGGCATGGAAATGTTTTGAGTGTCTGTTCCCTTCCTGGAGACTGTGGCACCCGTAGTCCTCATGCCGCGTTGGCTGGAGCTCCGACTCTGGCCATCTCCGATCCAGGACTCTGCGGTGTTTGCAATCCAGCGTTGCCCGTGGCTGGACGCCCATGGCCAAAGCTTCGTGGACATTGGAGTCGGCGCTCACAGCGGTAAGGCATCGCCGCTCTGTGATGGTGCCCCAGCCGGTCCGACAGGAAATGCCGCCCCAGTCGGATGGTAGGCGCGAGGAAGGGACGAAGAAGCAACTCGGAGGGAAGCCGCCTCTCTGACCAGGTAGGGACTATGAAATAAAAGTTTCCCCCTCCTCCCCCCACCCACCACATAAAAGACCTCCAACAAACATTTTGTTTTTTACAGGACTAAAAAGAAAATACATTGTTTCCTCCACACGCAGACTGGGTGATCAATTTGAGGAACATCTTTTCTCAGCCAGCCTGAACCAACCTGATCTCCAGTTGCTTGACACAGACCCACACAGACTAGGTCTACTCCATTGTCATAGCGAGGCTAAAAGCACATTGGAAGAAGAGTTTGCATTTTATATTTCGCTTGGGAGCTTGCAGCCCAGTGATATGAATATTAATTACTCTCACTTCAGCTGGCCCCAGCATTTCCCCCTCTCTATCCTCCCCAGCCAAGTCACACTAGCTTCTCTTTTTCAACTCTACAAACATCTTACAATGGCTGTTTTTCCGTTATCGTTTACTTTTTGGCATATCTTTATTCATTGTTCTTTATCTCTCCGTCAAATCTCTCCTTTCCCTTATTCCTAACCAGGGTCTAGATCCAAAACATCAAAAACCCATTCCTTCTCTCCAGAGATGTGCCTGTCCCGTTAAATTACTGCAGCTTTTTTGTGTCTTTCTTTGGTTTTAGACCCAGCTCTGCAGTTCCTTCTTACACAACAATGGGTCGTCTGATTGATAATGTGGAAAATTGTCCAGGATTATCACAAAATGCAGGATAATCTAATCATGTTGCTTACCACATAATCAGCCTCCTCCATCACCTGCAAAATGGTATTTTTTGTTCACACCAGTGATTTCAAGTCGCAGTTACTCAACAACTATCCACCCAGGTAGTGCCCAAATAGTAGTTCGCTTTGACCAGTTTGCTTCAGACATCACCACAACCTTGGTCCAAAAATGGGTAGCTGCCAGTCTACGAGCAAAGGGGAAGAATGGATAAGAGGTAACATTCGGAGATGTTTAACAGGAAAATGTTCAGAGTCCTGTGTTATACTGGATAAAATATGAGGTTAAAAAACATCATAAATTACGTAGTTTTCAAATAAAAAATAAATAAAAAAATAAAATTAATAGGAAATTAAAAAAGGGTGAAAGGACTGACTGCAGGCAGAGCAGCCAACAAACTGCGCCCCACTCTGCAGTCCGCCATCTTTTGTGTTGCAGAAAGCCCGAGGTAGCACGGATAAGAGGGGCCGAAGTGACGGTCTCCGGGTAGGGAGAACACCGACACTGTCCATGTGGAGTTCGCTCGCTTCCCCCTCCGTGGAGGACCGGATGCGGGTCGGGGCAGGAGAGACGAGCTCAGTCTTCCAAGCCTCAATCCAAGCTCAGCCTTCCTCCCGTGCAACGGGCCGAGTGCCGCCGCATTCATCCCCGGACAACAACCGAGGGGAAAAAGACAGATGAAACCTCACAACCACCCAAATCCCTCAGGGAATGCCCCTGTCCTGTCTTTGAAATCAAGCCATCACAATTGTGCACGATCAGTCAGCATTATCCTTTTTTTAATATATAGACGAAAGCTGATCAAGTTCAAGTTGGAATTTATTGTCACATGCACCAATTAAGGTACAGTGATATTTGAGTTACCATACAGCCATACTGAGTAAAAAGCAACAAGACACAGCCACATAAAATAAAATCTAACATAAACATCCACCACAGTGGAATCCACATTCCTCACTGTGATGGAAGGTAATAAAGTTCAATCATCTTCCCCTTTTGTTCACCGTGGTCGGGGCTGTTGAACCCTCCGCAGTCGCGCAACACTGCCGACAAACTACATAAAAGTCCCTTTAAACTTCCATGATCCAAAGATATGCTCATGAAGGAGGCCTAAGCTTGGACAGCTATCCAGCCAGAAGGTGCAAAAGAATTGCGGGAGTTTGCGATATTTCTTAGAAGTATGAAAGAAATGACTACCCTCTTAGACCACATGCAAGAAATGAATGTTGTTAACAATATGAAAATGATCACTCTCAAACTGCCCTATAGACTTAGAGAAAAGATAAAGCTGGTCTGTTATAGGAAAATGAGAGTCGAGAGGTCATGCTTCCTGATCTGGGGAACTTCATAGAAAAGGAAGTATGGTTCATGTCAAATTTACGCTCTGGGAGTATTCAAGATCCTAAACCAATCGCAACTGTCAAAGGTTCTACCTTTACTACATCAAAAGAAACGAAAAGGCCAAAAGGAAGATACATCTACTGTTAAGCCAAGATGGTTCTGCTTGTCATCCAGCGCGAAGAATACAGAGGAATGACAAAGAGATGGCCCACGAGGGGAGGGGGGAGGCTGTGATGACTGGTCAGCTCGGACCTTGTATGCCATCACAAGAATGGACGCCGCATTCTTGACAGGGCCAAGGAGAGCTTGTAATAGGAACACTTCTCCATCCGTTTCCCACCATGGATGGCTGACCTGCTGAGTTCTACCGGCACTTTGGAGGGGAATGGACAGGCGACAGGGTCTGGATCCTTCTTTGGACTGATGGAGTCGGAGGAGGACAAAGTGCTTAATTAGGAAAGGGAAAATAGATTATGAAAGAAAACTGGCACGGAACAGAAAAACGGACTGCAAAAGATTTATAGATATGTGAAGAGAAAAAGGTTAGTTAAAACAAATGTAGGTCCCTTGCAGTCAGAAACTGGTGAATTGATCATGGGAACAAGGACATGGCAGACCAATTGAATAAAACTTTGGATCAGTCTTCACAAAGGAAGACATAAATAATTTGCCGGAAATGGCAGGGGACCGGGCGTCAAATGAGATGGGGGAACTGAGTGAAATGCAGGTTAGCCGGGAAGTGGTGTTAGGTAAATTGAATGGATTAAAGGCCGATAAATCCCCAGGGCCAGATAGGCTGCATCCCAGGGTACTTAAGGAAGTAGCCCCAGAAATAGTGGTTGCATTAGTGATAATTTTTCAAAACTCTTTAGATTCTGGAGTAGTTCCTGAGGATTGGAGGGTAGCTAATGTAACCTTACTTTTTAAGAAGGGAGGGAGAGAGAAAACGGGGAATTACAGATGAATTAGTCTAACATCGGTAATGGAGAAAATGCTAGAGTCAGTTATTAAAGATGGATAAGCAGCACATTTGGAAAGCGGTGAAATCATTGACAAAGTCAGCATTGGATTTTATGAAAGGTAAAATCATGTCTGACGAATCTTATATAATTTTTTTGAGGAATGTAACTAGTAGAGTGGATAAGGGAGAACCTGTGGATGTGTTATATCTGGACTTTCAAAAGGCTTTCTACAAGATCCCACATAAGAGATTAGCATAACAAACTTAAAGCACACGGTATTATGGGGTTCAGTATTGATGTGTATTGAGAACTGGCTGGCAGACAGGAAGCAAAGAGAGGCCCACAGGAGCCGCTGGAAGAGGATGAGGGGAGGAGCGACACCCGACCAGGATAAGCTATAAAATCAGCGCGGGCTTGTTTTTTCAGAGGCCCACAGGAGCCGTTGGAAGAGGATGGAGGGGGAGGAGCGACACCCGACCGTAAGCTTCAAAATCAAGCGCGGGGCTTGTTTTTTCAGAGGCTTACCAAAATCCATAACATTCCATTTGGAGAAGTGGGTTTTTATGAGGAAGACGCTGTGATTGGTGGGGAAGTGGACTAGGGAAAGCAGCTGATTGGCAGTCAGATCCCAGCAGTTTTATTTGTATCCTGTGTAAGGGGGCAGTATGAAAGGCCAGGCAGTGTACTGTTCTGGATGTCAGATGTGGGAGGTCAGGGAATCTGATAGCCCTCCAGACGTCCACATCTGCGCCAGGTGTGTCGAGATGGGCTCCTAAAGGACTGTGTTAGGAACCTGGAGCAGCAGCTCGAAGACCTCCGTCTGGTCAGGGAGAGTGAGGAGGTCATAGAGAGGAGCTCAGGGAGGCAGTCACTATTCCCAGACCACAGGACGCAGACAAGTGGGATCACGGTTAGGAAGGGCAAGGGGCAGAGGCAGGGGCTAGCGAGTATCCCCCCTGTGACCGTGCAACTGGAAAAATAGGTACTTGGGTTTGAGTACGATTGGAGGGGAAACAGCCTAGCTGGGGGGCAGCAACAGCGGCGGGCCTCCAGCACAGAGACGGTCCCCCATGATGCTCAGAAAGGGTAGCAAAAAGAGGAGGGCAAATGTAATAGGGGACTCTATAGTTAGGGGGTTCGGATAGGCGATTCTGTGGACGCAGTCGGGAGACCCGGATGGTATAGTTTGCCCCTCCCTGGTGCCAGGGTCTCGCATGTGTCAGCACGTGTTCAAAAGATTCTGATAAGGGAGGGAGAGATAGCCTGATGTTGTGGTACACATAGTACCATGGACATAGGCAAAAAACGTGACGAGGTCCTGAAGGGAGAATTTAGGGAGTTGGGGGAAAGTTTAAAGAGAAGGACCAAAAGGGTAACGATTTCAGGATTACTGCCTGTGACGCGTGACAGTGAGAGTAGGAATGAAATGAGGTGGAGGCTAAATGCGTGGCTGAGGGGACTGGTGCAGTGGGCAGCGATTCAAGATTTCTTGATCACTGGGACCCGTATCTTTTGGGGAAAGGCATGATCTGTATGCAGAGGACGGGTTGCACTTGAACCCGAGGGGGACCAATATCCTGGCAGGGAGATTTGCAAAGGCGACTGGGGAGACTTTAAACTAGAAAGGCTGGGGGGGAGGGGACTCGGGTACAGGGGGCTAGGGGACAGGGTGTGGGGCAAGAGGCAGAGAAGGAAGCACTCGGACCCAAAATGTAGGCGAGGAAAAGATGAAAAAAGATAATAGACAGAGAATAAAGGATGGTGGGTTTCTAAAATGTGTATATTTTAATGCTAGGAGCATTGTAAGTAAGGTGGATGAACTTAGAGCCTGGATTGACACCTGGAAATATGATGATGTGGCAATCAGTGAAACATGGTTGCAGGAGGGCTGTGATTGGAAACTAAATATTCCAGGATTTCGTTGCTTCCGGGTGATAGAATTGGAGGGACCAGAGGCGGAGGTGTTGCATTGGTTGTCAGAGAGGATATTACAGCAGTGCTTTGGCAGGATAGAATTAGAGGGTTTTCGTCTAGGGAGGCTATTGGGTGGAACTGAGAAGTGGGAACGGTGTAGCAACACTTTTAGGGGTGTACTATAGACCGCCAAATGGGGAGCGAGAATTGGAAAAGAGCAAATATGTAAGGAGAATAGCAGAATATAGTAGTAAGCACAAGGTAGTGATTGTGGGAGATTTCAATTTCCCAAAAATAGACTGGGAAACACATTCTGTAAATGGGGCTGGATGGTTTGGAGTTTGTAAAAATGTGTGCAGGATAGTTTTTTTTTTTGCAGCAGTACATAGAGGTACCGACCAGAGAAGGGGCAGTGCTGACCTCCTGTTAGGAAAAGATGCAGGACAGGTGACGGAAGTATGTGGTTGGTGAGCACTTCGGGACCAGTGATCACAATACTATTAGTTTCAATATAATTATGGAGCGAGTCAGAAAAGGACCTAGAGTGGAGAATTTTGACTGGAGAAAGGCTAAACTTTGAGGGAATGCGTGAGGATTTTAAAGGAGTTAACTGGGACACTTTGTTTCAGGGAAGGATGTAGAAGAGAAAGGAGGACATTTAAAGGGGAAATTGTAAGAGTACAGAATCTTTATGTCCCTGTTAGGTTGAAAGGAAATAGTAAAAATTGGAAAGAGCCATGGTCTTTCCAGGGAAATTAGACACTTGTTTCGAAAAAAGAGAGATATTACAATAATTATAGGAGGCATGGAGTAAATGAGGTGCTAGAGGGGAGTATAAAGAATGTAAAAAGAATCTTAAGAAAAGAAATTAGGAAGGCTAAAAGAAGATATGAGGTTGCTTTGGCAAGAAAGGTGAAAAATAAATTCCAAAGGGTTTCTTACAGCTTAATTAATAGCAAAAGGATGAACGAGGGATAAAATTGGACCATTAGAGAACCAGAATGGACAGCTATCTGCAGAGCCAAAAGAGATGGGGGAGATATTGAACAATTTCTTTTCTTCGGTTATTCACCAAGGAGAAGGATATTGAACTCTGTGAGGTAAGGGAAAAAAGTAGAGTAGCTATGGAAACGATGAGATTCAAAGAGGAGGAAAGTACTGACAAAACTTTTGAAAAATATAAAGGTGGATAAGTCTCTCAGGTCCTGACAGGATATTCCCTAGGACATTGAGGGAAGTTAGTGTAGAAATAGCAGGAGCTATGACAGAAATATTTCAATGTCATTAGAAACGGGAATAGTGCCGGAGGATTGGCGTACTACGCATGTTGTTCCATTGTTTAAAAAGGGGTTCAAAGAATAAACCTAGCAATTATAGACTATTAGTTTGACGTCAAGTGTGTGGGCAAATTAATGGAAGGATACTTAGAGATAATATATATAAGCATCTGGATAAACAGGGTCTGATCAGGAACAGTCAACAATGGATTTGTGCCTGGAAGGTCATGTTTGACAAACCTTCTTGAATTTTTTGAAGCGGTAACTAGGGAAATTGATGAGGGTAAAGCAGTGGATGTTGTCTATATGGATTTCAGTAAGGCCTTTGACAAGGTTACCCCCATGGAAGGTTGGTTCAGAAGGTTCAATCTTTGGGTGTAAATGGCGGAGTAGCAAGATTTGGATTCAACAGTGCTGAATGGAGATGTCAGAGAGTAATGACTGGATGTCTGTTTGTCAGTATGGAAGCCGTGACCAGTGGGGGTCCTCAGGATCTGTGTTGGTCCACTGTTTGTTGTCATGTACATCAATGATCTGGATGATGGGGTGGAAAATTGGATAAGTAAGTATGGCCAGATGATAACTAAGATATGTGTTATTGTGGATAATGAAGTACATTCTCAAAGTCTACAGAGAGATTTGGCCATTTGGTAAAAGTGGGCTGAAAGATGGGCAGATGGAGTTTAATGCTGATAAGTGAATGTGCTACATCTTTGCAGGACAAATCAAAATAGGACCGTACATGTAAATGGTAGCTGTGGAGCAGAGGGATCCTAGAATAACTGTTGGCAAAGTTCCCTGAAGGGTGGAATCGCATGTAATATAGGGTGGTAAAAAAGCGCTTTTGGTGTGGCTGGCCTTTAAAAATCAGAGCAATTGAATATAGGAGTATAGGAAAGTAATGTTAAAATTTACAAGGCATTGGTAAGACCAATTCTTGGATGTATGGTGTACAATTTTGGTCGCCAAGTTTATAGGAAGGATGTCAACAAAAATAGAGAGAGTAAACAGAGGAGATTTACTAGAATGTTCCAGGGTTCCAGCAACTATGTTACAGAGAAAGGTTGAACAAGTTAGGTCTTTATTTCTTTGAGAGCGCAGAAGGTTAAGGGGGGACTTGATTGAAGGTCTTTAAAATGATGAAAGGATAGTCAGATGTTGACGAGTTGGATAAGCTTTTCCCCATTGAGGGTTAGGGAAGATTCCAAACCAAGAGGGCATGACATAATTAGGGGACAGAAGTTTAGGGGTTAACGTGAGGGGTGAACTTCTTTACCTCAGAGGGTGGTGGCAGTGTGGACTGAGCTTCCAGCAGAGGTGGTGGAGGCAGGATCGATTTTTAAACATTTAAAAGTAAAGTGGATAGGTATATGGTAGACGTGAAGGAATGGAGGGGTAAGGCTGAGTGCAGGTAGATGGGAATTAAGGGGAAAACAAATGGTCGGCACGGACAGGAAGGGCCGAGATGGCCTGATCTCCGTGCAGTAAATGTTTAAATGGTTTATATGGTTTTATATGGTAAACGGGTCATTTTCAGAACTGGCAGGCAGTGACTATGGGGTACCACAAGGCTCCACTAGTCCAATAGGCTGGTACCCCCAGCTATTACAATATATATAATGATCTGATGAGGGAATTGAATGGCAACAACTCCAGGTTTGCGGATGGACACGAAGCTGGGGGCAGTTGTTAGCTGGTGGAGAGGATGCTAGGCAGGCTGCAATGGTGACCTTGGATAGGTTTGGGTGAGTGGGCCAATCCTGCAGATGCAGTAAAATGTGGATAAATGTGAGGTTAACCACATTGGTGCAAAAACAGGAGGGTAGATTAATTATCCCTCAAAGGTGGCCGATTAGGAAAAGTGGAAGATGCAACGAGACCTGGTGTCATGGTACACCAGTCATTGAAAAGTAGGCATGCAAGTGTGCAGGCCGGCTGTGAAGAAAGCCGAATGGTATGTTGGCATTCATAGCAAAAATATTTTGAGTACAAGAGCAGGGAGGTTTCTACTGTCAAGTTGTACAGGTCTTGTGAGCCAACACCTGGATACTGCGTACAGTTTTGGTCTCGCTATCTGAGGAAAGACATTCTTGCCATAGTAGTGGAGTACAGAGAATGGTTTCACCAGACTGATTCCTGGATGGCACGACTTCCATATGAATGAAAACTGGATAGACACGGCTTATCGCAGAATTAGGAGATTGAGGGGGGATCTTATAGAGGTTTACAAAAATTCTTAAGGGGTTGGGGACAGGCTAGATGCAGGAAGATTGTTCCGATGTTGGGGAACTCCGAACAAGGGGTCACCGTTTAAGGTATACGGGGGAAGTCTTTAGGACCGGATGAGAAAATCATTTTTCACCAGAGAGTGTGAGTCTTGTGGTAATTCTCTGCCACAGAAGATAGTTGAAGGCCAGTTTTCATTGGCAATAATTTAAGGGGAGTTAGATGTTCGCCCTTTTGGCTAAAGGATCAGGGGGAGTAAGGAGTGAAGGCTGGTACAGGCTACCGAGTTGGAGGATCAGCCTATGATCTGATTGAATGGCGGTGGTTGCAGGCTCGAATGGCCGAATGAAACCTACTCTTGCATCTTTGTTCTATGATTCTTGAGCTGTCATCAAACTCTCACCGCAGTAGGAGGCAGTCGTAGGGCTGGCCACTGGTGTGCATGTGCTGATGAGGACCGAGCTTAGAAGGCCATGGCAAAGCGCTTGCCATACACCGGGACTTGGGATGGGACGGTCACAACGTGGGACCCGCTGGTGGAACAGCAGCACGGAGGAGCAGGTGAAGCCTTGCCGCACTGAGGCCACAGGTATAGGGGCGCTCGCCGGTGTGGGTGCGCTGGTTGCACCAGCCAGTGTGCGGAGCTGGTGAAGCACTTGCCGCACTGGGCCGCAGGTATAAGGGACGCTCGCCGGTGTGGTGCGCTTGTGGTTTCAACAGGTGACTGGGACGGGTGATGCCCTTGCCGCACTGGAGCGCACGTGTAGGGATCGCAGCGCGGTGTGGGGGGCGCTGGTGCCACCAGTGGTTTACAGGACTGGGAGCGAAACCATCGCCGCACTGGCACAGGTGTACGGTCGCTCGCCAGTGTGGAGTGCGCTGGTGCTCCACGCAAGTTATGGACTGGAGTGAAACCCTTGCCACACAGAGCACAGGTGTAAGGACGCTCGCGGTCTGTGGGTGCGCTGGTGCACCAGGAGTGTGCGAGCGGGTGAAACCTTGCCGCACAGGGCACAGGTGTACTGGACGCTGCGGTGTGGGTGCGCTGGTGCACAAGCAGAGTGCCGGGACATGGGTGAAGCCCTTGCCACACGTTGCTGCCAGGTTGTAGTGCGTTCCAGTGGCTGGCGCCTGTGCCTCTTCAGGTCTGGCGACGACTTGTAGCCTGTGCGCCAGTCAGAGGCAGGTGAAGGGCCGCTCACTGTTGTGACCCACTTGTGCTTCTGCAGCTCCGACAACTGGGTAAAGTCTTGTTTTTAGTCGCAGGTGGAGCAGCCATAGGGCTTCTCGCCGTGGGCACCCGCCGCGAGGGGAGGTTTAGGTGGTGCGCCATCTGGGAAAATCTTGCCGCAGTCG
This sequence comes from Okamejei kenojei, assembly GCA_035221665.1. Classification (NCBI taxonomy): domain Eukaryota; kingdom Metazoa; phylum Chordata; class Chondrichthyes; order Rajiformes; family Rajidae; genus Okamejei; species Okamejei kenojei. The sequence goes on from CM069139.1 coordinate 1,051,909, forward strand.
GAGCAGGTGAAGGGCCACTCGCCGGAGTGGCACACTGGTGGTGCTGCAGCAAGGCTGCCATAGCGGGTGAAGCTCTTGCGTGCACTTGAGCAGTCGAATTGGGCGTTCTCCGGTGTGCTTCGCCGGTGGATCTCTGTTGGCCTCGTTCTGCAGGCTTTGCCACACACGTCACACTCAAAACGCTTCTCCTTGTTGTGCCCCGGGGGGGGGGTATGTGCTCCCTCCATCGAAGTCAGCCGCACACCGGGAGGGGGGGGGGGGCGCACCGACACCCTTGCAGACCTCAATGGGCGCTCACGTCCCGTCTTCCTTGTCCACATTAAAACCCTGCTGGATGGGAACACAGAGGGTCCAAGAACAAGCTGGCTACAGGGACATTTGGGGTGCGGTATGGCGGAGGAAACCGTTTATGTAATTCCGAACAGCACAGTGACGCAGTGGTACAGTTGCTGCCTCACCGCCAGAGAGGGTTCGATCCTGAATACGGGTGCTGTCTGTGCGGGAGTTTATACGTTCTTCTCCCCTTGACCTGCGTGGGTTTTTACTCTGGGTGCTTCAGTTTCTGCTAAACATTTCAAAGAGTTACGGTTGTGGTTTAATCGGCCTCCGCAATATTGTTAAATTGTCCCTAATTGTGCATAGGATTAGTGTCGTGGACGGGTTGTGTTCGCTGGTCGGCGCCGACTCCGCGGGCTGAAAGACCTGTTTCGTGTCGCATCTTTAACTAAACTAAACCAAAGAAGGGTTTCGGACTTAAAATGTCACCCATCATTCCCTCTACAGATTTGCCTGACACGCTGAGTTACCCCGCACTCTGTCTGTCTGATCTGTCTCTTTCTGTTCTCTCTCTCACTCTCTCTCCATTCTTCTTCTCCCTCTTGTCTTCTCTTCTCCTTACCTGTCTCTCTCTGTCTGTCCCTCTCTCTCTCCCTTTCTGTGGTGGCTCTCTCAGTCTCTCTGTTTCTTCTGGCCTCTCTATCTATCTATTACCTCTCAACTATCTCTGCGTGTGTCTCTATCTCTCTCTTGCTCTGTCTCCCTCATCTCATCTCTCTCTCTCACTGTTCACTCACTTTGTCTCCTCTCAATCTCCTCTGTGTCTCTGTCTCTCTTTTTCTCAG
>CM069139.1:1053529-1118144 GCA_035221665.1 Okamejei kenojei
ATAGATTTGGGGATGAGGTAGGGTGAGAGATTGTGTGTTTTAATGTGTAGGGGGATGGGTGTTTGTGATTTGTGTAGGTTGGCAAAGACTCTGCAGCCAAAGAGGTTGTTGCAGACAATGACCATTGGCTAGAAACAATGGAAGAAGCTGAGATCACAAGACTCCCCAGTGCAAAGAAGATTTTTTTTTGTTTTGTTGACGATACTGAGAACAACGATCCTCGACAATTATGGTTCACTTCAAGTATATCAATGGCTGAAGATTACCTTGAAAAGAACGAGAAACAATGAATGATTCCTATATCATGATAGAGAAGCATCATATCAAGCTCTTTTCTATATTCAAGACAAACATGAGAATTACAACAAAACACTGGAATTCCTTTAATTTGCCACAACCATAGAATGGAAGGATGCTACCTTGATGGTGACAATCACAGATTTGCTGCAGAATTGCAATACGAGAAAAATTAACAACAGCATTTTCTTGAGGAGAATGACCTCTGCTGAATGCTGATCAGAGAGCAGTGTAAACCCAAATGATGTGCAACTCCCTTGAAAAGGAATCTTCCCTTCAATGGTTTTTCAATGGAAAAAAAAAAAAAATTTAAATATAACACAATTGATCTCTCCAAAGTTAGAGTCAGTGATTTGAATTCCTGTAGCATCTCTGGATAGCATCTACATTAATGCTTGGGAAGAACTCCACTCGATTCACGATACCCTCCCATGGCCGAGATACATTCTGTAACATCGAGCAGAACCTTTCTTGAGGTAAGTGAAAGTCAATGTTTTCGGACGAATTTCATGATTAGGAAGAAAGCTTCAAGCGTGGAACAGCACTCTTCAATGTCTGCAAGCAAAACTAATCCTTTTGCGGCATTCTTATCGTTTTTGTGGCGATTTTCGAACAACTACATGCTGAGGTGAAAAGTAGAAATGACGGAGCTAGTTGAAAATGCCTGCATCAAGAAATCCTACTTGTGGGAGAACTTTTCAACCGTATCAATTGCACACAAATATCGATTGACAGGAGGGAAAGGCAACTATCTCAATTTGATGTAAAGTTGAGAAGACAAATTTTTATGATGAAACGATGACATTGAAATCCCACAAGACATACTCTATCAGCAGAAGCACTGGAGATTGTATTGATTTCATCCTATCCCCATTTGACAATCCTGCAGAATTATTCTCCATAATTGTATCTTGTTCCTCACAAGATAAGGAAAAAATAAACAATACCACGAGAAGCATCGATTCTACATGCCATCAGACCTTCCTGGAATCGTTAAGGATACGTTTTCTTTCAATCTGTCACTGAGGGAACTCATGAACGCATCTTCCCAACAGAATTCCTCGAATCTTCAAGTTTCTCCTCTGGATTACCACCACACAAATTGGAGTTGAAAAAAGGATCTCCAATCATTAATGACAATCTGGAGCCGCCAAAGCTATACAATGGAACGAGGATGATTGTGGAGAGGCTACCAATAATCTGATTGTTGCAAGAATTCACATGGAGCCTTCAAAGATGACATTGTTCTCGCATTCCTAGGATAGCATACTCATTTTGACAGAAGGGTGAAGGCATTCCCCTTCAGCGGACCCAATTCCCCATTCAATCAAGTGTTGCTATGACGATCCATGAAGCACAAGGACAAACAATGCAGAAGGTGTTGATCTACCGCGACAAGCCGGTATTTCAGCACGGACAACAGTATGTGGTCCTCAGCCGAGGAAAGATGAAGGGAAATGCCAAAGTTTTCCTGAAGGATGGAACATCAACCAAGAATGTTGTCATTAAAAGCGTGCTTTGTTGAATGATGACTTCTGTGATAAATCTCAGATTTTTCTTTGTTTTGTGTTAAATTGACCTCATGAATTTCTTTATATTAAAATTGTCTCTTTTTATCAACAGGAAATAATCATCAAGATGCAATGAGAGCACAACACGACAAGAGACACAACAAGAAAGAAAGTAATAATTCTCATATTTAACATTTAAATTGTTCTTATATTTTAAGAGTCCATTCACATTTAACCGTTAATAAACCTTTTTGCACTTTGATGCCTGTTGTTCTTCGTCCTCAATTGGAACCTAATAGGCCAGAATGGCTGCTCTGTAGAGAGCCATAAGAGGGCATGGGGGGAGGTTTTGTGGGGCATGCACTGAATCCCCCCCGTTGGGGGGGGGAGGGAATGTCAAGGACAGAATGGTAGGTGAAGGGAGCAGGTGACTGAGTGAGCTGTCAGCATACCAGCGTGAGTGACAGGCACTGCCACCCACGACACCATGAGTAAGTGAAACTGCCACCCAGCAGCCATGAGAAAAGTGAACTGCCAGCCCACCAAGCCATAGTTGCCTGAACTGCCAGCCCAATAATCCCATTCAGTGCACCCCATCCACCATTCTCTCTCACAGCTGTCACTTGGTTTGGGGCAAATTTCCTGGCAGTTTCTCAGCTGCCACCTGCAGTCCGAGTGACTGTACTGCCAGGCCTCAGTGACCGAGCTGCCAGCCCAAGAATACATTCGGCCCACAATGTCTATACTAGCCCTCTGGAAACCAGTACCCTCAGCCCACAACACCCATATTAGCACAACAGAAAGCCCCCCCCCACCACTGGCCAGCAATATTGGAAATGGTGGAGAGGTGGAATATTTTTTTTGTAAAATATTTTTATTAGAAGTAATTACATATTAAGAAGAAATATAAAATCCAATTAAGACAAGAGAAAATATTATCGTTACATACATTCTTAATATTTTTAAAATTTACAAACAATCTTATTTGTACTTCTATAATTTTCTTTTTTATTTTATAACAGTAGGAAATATAAGAAGAAAAAGAAGAAAAAAAAAGATAAACTAATTGAGTGGTGTATTAAACAAGATTTTCTCATTGGAGACATATTTAGATTCTATTGTCTATAATTCATCTATTCATCCATTCAGCTTCCGTCGTGGCTTCGAACCGGACATCTTGACCCTTTAAATATTCAATAAATGGAGACCATATTCCCTCCTGAAATGAATTCCACTGTCCATCAGGGCAAGCCTTATCGTTCCCATGCAGTGTCCTCCGACATTTCCTAATCTCAAATATAGTGAACTTTAGTTAAGTGGGTTTGAATGCGTTAAATTAGCTTCGAATTGTTGACATTTATCACATTAGCGGAGCACATTGGGAAAATTCTATTTAATTTGTACTTTGGAAAGATGTAATCTATGTAAACTTAAATTTGTAATCAAGGAGTGTCTACATTTAATGAACAATGGAGTATATTTTTTTGGAAACTTTCAATCATACTTCTCTACAGAATTACTTATCTAGTTCATTTTCCCATGCTTGTCTATAATATCCGTATTTGGTAAATCATTTTTTCAATAAAATATTATAATATTATGATATTAATTTCTCTTAATTCGGATGTTTATTTAAACATTCATCTAAAATTTCTGTCCCTTCTATTCCTAAAATCCAGAGTTATGATTTAAAACATAATCTCAATTGTGAGTATCGAAAATATTCCTTAAAATGTAATCCATAATTTTGTTGTACTTCCTGAAAATGAGAGACATAAGTTTTCCTTAAAAGATCACCAATCTATTTATTCCATAGTTCTTCTTCCATTTTAAGAAACCTTTGTCCTTACATGTGACGGGTTAAAAGAAATATGTTACTATTGGAAGAGCTAATGGTACATTCTGTACTACATTTAATGTTTTTTTAATTTTTCCCCAAATACGTATCCACTAGCTATTATTGGGTTTCCTTTATAAGTTTTCTAATTACTGGAGGATTACAAATAAAATCGAACTAATTTTCAAAAGGGATAACAGTCTTTCTTTTCCATTGTTTAACCAAATTTCGTTGTTTCTAGTTCACCCAACCAGAAATTCATATTTTTTTATATACTGCCCAATAATAAAACATAAAATTAGGCAGTGCAAAGCCACCGTTTATTTTTGATTTAAATAAATGATTTTTAAAATTATTCATGATTCTTATAATCCCAAATAAAATTGTAACCATTGATCCCACTTTTCTTAAAGAAATTTTAGGAAGATATACGGATCAATTTTGAAACAAATATTGTAAATTGTGGAAGAAAAATCATTTTTATCGCATTAATCTTACCTAGCATGAAATAGGTAATGTTTTTCCCATTATTGAATATTCTTAAGTAATTTTATCAATAACGGTAAAAAATTAGATTTAAAAATGAATCATATCTTTTTTTTACATAAAACTCCAAGATATTTATTTTTTCATTTGCAAACTAAAAGATATTTGTTTAAGTTATTCCCAATTATTGCATGTTCATTTTACTCCAATTAAGTTCCTATAGCCTAAAACGATCAAATTGAGTTTTTAAGCTAACAAGTTAGTAGACTAATTTCGGTTTTGTGATCTAAAGTAATACATCATCTGCTTACAAAGAGATTTTTATTTTCATTTCCTTAGTTTCATTACCCATATATTTTCAAGGGTTTGATCGCAAAGATTTGCTAATGGTTCTATTGCAAGTGCAAACAGTATGGAGATAAGGGGCAACCCTTGTTCCCTACAGCCTCGGAATAAGTTAAATTTAGTTTGTTAACACTTGATAAATTAATATTCTACTGTTGGTCTAGTATATAGTAATTTAACCCATGTAATAACTTCTCATCCCAATGAAAAAAAATCCATAACCGAACATAAATAAGACCATTCAATCTGATCAAAAGCTTTTCTCCTGCATCCAACGAATAATAATAAATCCTATTAATATTTCTTTTCGAATATATAAAAATAAATTAATCTTCCTCAATTGTTTGAAAAGAGTATCGTTTTGTATGAATCCAGTTTGAATATGAGTGAACTAATTTATTAATCACTTTTTGTTTAGTCTTTGTGCTAATAGTTTTTTGTAATATTTTTTTGAACAGTATTAAAAGAGGATATAGCTCTATATACCCTGGGTCATCGAGGTTTTTATCTAATTTAAGTATAAGGTTATAAGAGATTCAATAATGTATCTGGTAATTTCTGTTGTGTATACATGTGTTTCAATAATTTCTTCAACGTGGGCTATCATATCAAAAATATTTATAAAATCTGCTCCAATACCACTGGTCCCTGGAGTTTTACCATTTTTTATTGATTCTAATAGTTTCTTCAATTTCTTTAGTAGTGATTCAACATTTAATAAATCCCTATCTTCTAATTCTAGTCACTTAAATTACGATTTTAAAAAATGTTTCTACTCCTGTTCGATATTCTTTAGTTTTAGCTGAGTATAAATTTTATAATATTGCAAAAATCTCTCATTTATATCTTTAGTTTGTGTGAGTAATTCTCCTTTACTGTTTGATCTCCTCTAATTTTAATGTTTTCTCCTTTTCCAATTTTTCTTAGCTGACGAGCCAATAGTTTTATGGGGTTTGTCACCGAATTCAATTTGTATTGTTTATATATTGGCATAGCTTTTATAACTTGGTCTACTGTATTTATTTAGTTTATATTTTCAATGCAAAGATTTTATTATGTTTAATCGTAGTGGGTAATGCATACTCTAAATCTAATTTTTACTTCTATTTTTTCCAATGCCCTGTTGTAGCTTCCTATTCTGTTTATTATTGAAATCTGAGAAGATATTCATAATTCCCCCCTAACATATGCTTAAAAGTTTCCCATAAGAAGATGATGATAATTTTCTGGTGTATCATTTGTATCAAAGAAGATCTTGATCTGTTTGTAATATAATCTTGAGTATTTTTGTCCTTATAAAATTTGTGGATTAATCTCTATTGATCATGTTTTTCCATTTTACCCGTTTATTTACATCTTAAAAGTTAAGGGTGCTGAATCTGAAATATAATAATAGATATATGGATTATACTAGTGAATAATTTTAAATCTACCAGAAATAATCTATTCTTTGAAAGTTTTATTGCAACGCTGAGTACAATGAAGTATCTCGTCCTTTTGATTTTGCAATCTCCTACATTCTTTAAATATTACTAGTGACTATATATGCTTATTAACTCACTGGATGTGTGAATTAAGTTTTTCGTTGTTTGATGATCTATCCAAAAAAGGATCAAGTGTACAATTTAAAAATCATCCTCCCGAAAAAATATTAGGTTATGTTGTGAGAATTCAGGATTGTATTAATTTTTTTTTTTGTAATCCGGTATCAAAATTTGGGCCATATACATTAACAAAAATCACTTTTGTGTATAAAAATTCTCCTATTACAATAATGTATCTACCGTCCTTATCTGTTATTATTGAAGTATGTTAAATGCAGTACCTTTACGAATTAATATTGCTACACCTCAAACTTGTGTAAAAGAAGAGTGAAATACTTTATCAAAACCACTTGGCTTTAAAATCTATGTTTCTGCCTCTTTATTTCACGTGTTCTCTTGATAACAACAAATCTGTTTTAAGTGCTTTTAAATGTGCTAATACCTTGACCCTTTTAATTGGTTTTCATAGAATACTTTTAACATTCACGACAAAACGTTAAATTCCTCCATTCCCCATATTTGTATGTAGGTCTTGCATCATTTATCTAAAGGGATGTAAACTAGAGCAGATGGACAGTTTGACAACCAAACCTTACACACCCGATACCCTGAACAGACGAATTTCAAGACTCTTGAATGTTCTCTCATATATATATCTCCTTTGTATAATTGATAATTCCCACTCAAATTATAAATAATAATAGTAATCATCAAAAGATAGTATTAAAAAAGGGATAGATAAGGGAAAACCATTTTTTTTAGTAAAGTGCTCAAAGAAAGAAAAAACTACATCTAGTGGTGTGTGTAGTTAGTGTTACCAATAACATGGCTAGCAGTCTAGGACTTTCCATGTGAAATGTTAAATGGTATCCTCTCCATGATTCGTAAAGATTATAATAACAAAAAAAAGATTATTATTTAAACCAGGATATTACAACTATGAGATATAAAAGTTCATAATACAGGTATGATGATATAATACGTATACTTAATAGGAAATTATATAAAAAGTCATCGTCAATATAATGATATATAACGTAGTACATTAATAGGAAATTATAATAGATAAAGAATAATAAAGAGAAAAAAAAAGTCTAAAGTTAAAATAAAATATATATTTACGTTTACATAATTACTTAATTCTGGGTACGGACGGTTATAACTAATTATTAATTATTAATCATAATCAACAATCCATAATCAATAATTACCAGCTCTAATTATAAACGATACCAGAGTAATAAATTTTAGTATATGTTTGTGTAAATGTTATTATATGTTAATTCTATTAGTAGTAGTATTACTATTCTAAATATTAGTATTCATGAACAGTCTTCAATCCAAATCTCCACGATTCTCCCATCCTCCTTCCTTCTCCTTCTTCTTTAGATGAAATGGGTCCCAAAGTTTATTATAATCTTCAACCAACTTGAAAATAGAGTTTTATTTTTCTATCTAATTCAACTATGAAGTTTCATTCATCGTCTTCGCTTCTTTTAATCCATTGGGCAAAATTCAATGCGTCTTCTGGTTTTTGAATTATGCTCTTCCTGCTTGTAATAACTCTCAGTGTTGCCAGAGTATCTCAAAGTATATTTCAAGTTCTTCACTTGCCTCAGGATTATTTTGTTTCATTAAAACGCATTCCGTTTCCTTAGAGGGCCTCTGCCTGGATAGTCTCGTAATACGCTTGAGTCTTCTTCATTTTTGAGATTTCTTCTATTTTTTACCACTTTATTCATCAATCTTCCAAAACATAGTCATATTGGACTTTGACTATCATTTGTTCTTGGAGGAGCACGTGCTATGAATAACGTCTCTAACTCGGTGTGCCTCGGCTATCAAAGGCTTTTCTTCCAGAGATAGCACCTTTGTAGTAAGGTTTGCAGTAAAATCTCATATCTTGATTCTTTTCTCTCCCTTCTCGAATACCACGATCCTTAGATTCTGCCTTCTCTGGCCGTCCTTCCAGCTCAGTAGTACACTTATCAGTAACTTTGGCCAGTAAGACAGATAGTCTTTGACTTTCTTTGACTATAGTATTTCATAGTCTGGTTTTGATTTGGACTGTTTTCCTCAAGGTTTTTTATGGTTGTTGATTGTAACCAATTTTCTCTTCCACACTGGTTCCATTTTCTTTTCCACATGTTTTCAATATTTTTTCAATGCACTCTTCCATTATACTTGCAAAATTTTCGGTCACAACTTCAGTAATTCCTTTCGGAGCATTTCTGAATATCGTGCCGAGAGATTAATTTCAGATTTTTAACTTACTGCATCTCAATCTAATTTTCTTCATTTCTTCCATAAAATACATTTTTTCCAATTCCACCTTTAATTCAAACTTAATTTCTTTCCATATAATTCTGCCATTTCTTTCATTAATTCTGCCTCATTTATTCCCAAAAAAAATTTTGTCTTGCCAGTTCCGATTTTTTTTTCGATTTTTTGAACACATCTTCAAGGGAACTGTGTCCTACTAGGCCAGCTTCAGTTGGTCCTTGTTCCTGTTCATCCATTTAAAAAAAAAAAATCGAGTCTGGATTTTCTCCAGGTGGCTGCGCTGTGTTGACATTAACGGTCGAGGTCTGATGACGACACAGACGGCAGCCGATTCAGAAGCAGCAGATGCAGAAAACAGCAGAAGAAACAGGTGGGTTTTTTTCAGCGTTTTCTCCCTCGTTTTTTTTCCCGTTTCTTCACGGAGGTGGCTGGCGTTGCCTTCTACTCCTCCATAGCGCCACCGGAAGTCCTTCGAGAGGTGGAATATTGCGTTGGGTGACCAGCCCTTATGTGTGATGCTGGGACCCAACGGTTCCCACAGCTAATTGTACTATTTTTATTACATCTTATCACACACACACGCACGCACACAGAGAACACACTCACACACACACACACACAGACACCACAACAGACCCACAGATATGCCACACAGACACAGACTCACTCACACAAACACACAGACTCACTCACACACACAGACACACACACAGACGCACACTTACACACACACTGACTCACACACACACTCACACACACAACCATACTCTCACACACTCACACTCACTCACTCACACACACTCACAACCAATAGTAAAATGGCAAGTAACTTCAGAACGTGGTAAACATACAGTGTGTAAACAGAATGATTCAAACGTTTAAAGCCTCCTGTAGAGGCGGCTGCTGCTGAAGCAAAAACGTGCTTTAAATAACGCCCAACGACTTCGGGTGGTGCTATGGAGGTCTAGAAAGCAACGCCAGCCAGCTCCGTGAAAAAAATTGGGGAGAAAAGACCTACCTGCTGCCTGCTGTTTCTGCACCGGCTGCCGTGATTCACGTCATCAGGCGTGCGACTTGTAATGGCCACACAGCGCAGACCACCCGTGGATAAAACAAAACTCTGGTACACAAGTGTGAGATACCCTTTATGCTCACAATTAATGCTCAAAGACTAAATCCTGGAAGCAAGAGATTCTTTATTTTACAAGTCTGCAGACTGGTGCCTCTCCAATCTCGAACACACGCACAGCCAAAGAAATCATTTCCCTATACACAGAATCTTACATTCAACCCCCCTTCCGACTTTTCTCCAATCATGGTCGGAGGTGCACAATCAGTCGTACAATCCCACCGTACATCCACTCGCACCTCCCATATCATACATTGCAATGTACAAACATGTTCATGGTAAATGAGCAATTTCTTGACCAGGTGTGTTGTAATATTCATTTATTATATTAAGCATGCTCTGTTTGCTCATGACCGGCCTAGCTTTTTTTACTCACCTACTAGTGAACCCTCTCAGTTTCTCCTAGATCAGTACTAAAGCTAAGCTAGATAGTACAAGGGTCCCATCTATCACTCCATCCTTGATAGGGATCTCTCTACATCACTCCCTTCTACCGCTATACAAATGCTATTACTTCTTACTCCAAGGACTCAAGGATGGATCCGGGGCAACCGTCAGAACACAGCGTGTCAGAATCCTCTTTCGCCCCTCTCAGTTCGAATTCTTTTAAAACCTCCTTACTTTAATGAGTTTAATCACTTTACCTCCACAATCTCCCTTTACTTTTGCGATAGGCATACACTGGATTAAACCATCATTTTCAAGTTCCCTCAACTCAACGACTAAACATTGTCCTTAACACCCTCTCTTTCCTGTAAATCATGACCTCCCCTGGCCGCATTAATCATTATTCTCTGTATTTCCCCTTTCTCTCCATAGGCAGACTACAACCAGCATCTGACTTATACTTCATGGTAATAAGTTCCCGACAACAAGGGATGCAACAGGGATAAAGATCAGTCCAGCCCACGCACATAGAAACACAAGCCCCACCTGTTCTCTCACCAGTTCCTCCGAGGATGAATCCCACCATTGGGTTCCCTTACATCGAATTCCACCTTTTTGTATGAACAGGTGCCAACTTACGATCCCTTCTGAAATGTCCCATCAACTGCCTGTCCATTATCATCGATTGTTCAAACAGCAAGGATTAAAAGAAAAAAAAAAATATAATTATTGGGAGGGTGAGGGGGGTGAGATGGGTGGTTGGTGAAGGTTTCCGCGCATAAACCCTCCTTCTTCTGCCAGGAGGTAATCTAGTGCTAACCTGTTCTGGTATTCGCTGCTCTCATCTGTGTCGCTCTTGCCCAGCATCTCACGCCCCGCAGTTTGGTTGTAATTACCTCCAGTACTGCCTGAAGCCTTATGATCGCGTTTTTAAACACATGTATACTGGTGTTCGGTACCCCAGATCCATCCTGTGCCCCAAGTGCTGGTGCGTAAATGAGATGGATCCTCGCTGGTGGCCATTCATCATCTCCCATTCTCCAATGTCTATTTTCCTCTTTTTCCGAATAGGTCATCAAATACAGGTGTTCCTAACGACCGCCTTCTTTGGTGTTTAACAGGAAAAATCCCGGTGTAACCAGTCCAATAAAACAAGTCCCACACCAATTCATCGGTAAACACCGAAAGTATGCCTTTATCCCGCAAATCCATAACTGTCCTTCAGGGCCGACCACAGAGGCAACCCTTGTTCATATATCTCGCAATACTGGGATCCCCTGATAGGGTTATTCCCCGGCAGTTCCATATCCCAGGCCGATTCACCACTCCATCGTTCTCCGTATCCCATAGCGCAAGTTTTTTTTTTTTTTTTTTTCTTTTCCTGAAAGTGTTTTTTTTTTTTTATTTTTTTTTTCATTTAATTTTTTTTTTCTCCTCTTTTTTTTTTTTCTCTTTTTTTTTTTTTTTTTTGTTTTCCTCATATTTCTTAGTTAGATACCATTTTAGGCTCCTCTGGCCACCACACTTCGGGACTGACTTTGCCACTGGGTGACGATGCACTGGAGGGGCTGCTGCCTACTTAGGACGGCATCCTTTGCCCAGGGCCTAGCGATACACTCAGTCCCGACCGGAGCGTCTGCCAGGACCCAGACTGGGGATTCTCGGTCTTGTCCAAACTGTCAGTTCCACCCCACAGGTCCCCAAATTTCCACACGTCCCCCTCCACGGCCAATGTGAATTCATCAGTGGTCCTCCGCAGACCCACGTTAGTCAATTCAGGAATTCCAGCTATCAGAGGCCAAGTCCACAAACAGGTTTTTTCCTCCTTCAGATCTCGATCTGCTTTATCTCTTCGTAACAGTGTCTGGTGCACTTGAGGCTGAGTATGGTGGGGGAGGTGGGGAGGCTTAGTGACTACACACTTCTGTAACCTCTTTTATTACTCCTCCCTCGTCTAATCTATAGCCCATTTTTACGATTCTGAGAAGTAAAACTAACTGTGACATAAACACCCATCTCTCCTCCCCTTGGGCAGGTAACGGCCCAAAACCTTCCCCTATATACCCCCTATTGCCTGCCATCACATACTGCCTTTTCCCCCTCATTACAAATGTTCTAGTCTTTTCGGTCATGGCCATTCTTTGTTTCACATGGGAATGATAGGTAAATGATCTGGTTGTCTGCCCTCTGTATAGATAGGATGATAACATTGCAACAATTATTAATACCTTTTACCACAATTACCTACAAAGCAAACAATACACGACTACTCCTTTCATACTGTCATGTTATACATTCAATGCTTTTTTTTAAATTACTGTTAGGGTTTTGCTTCCTGGCTTCACCATCCACAGTATCCTCCTCCTCAGAACGGGTGGATCGACTGGTCCTTTAAACCCACGCGTGGGTCCACCCTTTTCTTTGTTCGTATTGCTGTCCCTCGGTTGTCAAGTATACATAGGTACGGGCCAGCCGCCTGGGCTGGAGTTTCTCCTCCTACCATTTTTGCCCAGATACCCATCGCCCGGCCTTTACAGCAAGTATTGGAAAGTCCAGTGGTGGGATTTGAGCAATAATCCTTTAGCTTTTAATTCTGTAAGGGAACGAGACACCCGGCCCCCCCCCCAAGTATATAGTTCCTCAAGAATACAATCACCCACTCCCTCAAAGTAGTGTCGTTCCATTTCCCACCCACCTTCCCAAAATAAGCAATCCAAACTACATTTCATAGGAACACCGCAATATCCTTTCCGTGCGATCCGTATCGCAATAGAGCATTTGGTAACATTTTCTTCCAGGGTAACCCTGTCTCCTCCATTAATTTAGTTATCTGAATTTTTAGAGTGGCATCAACACGCTCCACTCTCCCCGAACTCTGGGGGTGCCTGGATATGCACCTTCCATTTAATTATTCCCATGGCGCGAACAAATGAATAGTGCACCTTGGAAGCAAAATTTGTTCCTCGATCTGATGTCTATCGATTCAATACTCACAACCTGATGAATTTTCCAGTAAAGTATCTTAGTGACTGCCTGGGCAGTGGCATATAATCGTGGAACTGCCTCACCCACCTGTGAAGTGATCCACTATAACCGAAGATATTTCCCACTTGCTGTAACTTTTGGGTAATTCTGTAAGTCTACCTGTATTCGCTGGAAGGGTCTAATGGCCAATTGTTGTCCACCCCCTGGGACAGCTCTCATACCTTCTTATCACCCTCTGACACACACACAACCAGACACGCGCCGCTTCCACATTTTCAAATCTTCTCACGTTTTATTATAGCCAAAACCACTATACTTTTTCCTCTATGCATCGGGAAGAACCATCAATAAACCATCTTCCCCTGTCCCCCTCAAGCGGCGTACATCTAAACTCCCTACTCTTTGTCTGAAGTTCTAATTATCTCACTACAATCATGTTCTGTTAACTCCCCTACCTGCTCAGAACCTGCCGAGTACAAAAACAGAGAGGGATTTAAGTTTTTATCCGTTACTATTGTCCAAATCATTCTTTCATAATATAACCTCATTTTCTGCATTCACCAAAAGATGGAATGGCTGGTCATAGCCGGGAGAGCCCAGTACAGGGGCAGTGATTAAACTGGTCCTTTAGTTTCTAAACAGGTGTTCGTTTCCCTGGATTCCCCAATTTACTTTGTCGTTTTCTCACCTAATATTATCATATAGAAACCTAACCTGTCGGGTATAGTCATCTATCCATTATCTACAATATCCAAACATCCAATAAACTCCCTAATCTCCTTTTTATTCTCGGCATTGGCAGTCCGGTAATTCCCGCTATTCTTTCCGGGTTTATTCTCCTTTCCCATCACTATAATCGGGTGTCCTAGATATTTAACCTTTTCGTTCTACAAACGGTAAATTTACTTTTAGACACTCCTCAACCCCTTTTTCTTTCCCAGAAAGTTCAGGAGGGTTATTGTTGCTTCCCTAACTGCCTCCTCTCTCCCCCTTGATATAATAGATCGTCCACATACTGCAACAGCATGTCCTCATCATCCTCCGGGACGTCCTCTATACTTGTTCTAATATCTGTCCCAAACAGGTTTCGGGGACATCTGTAAATCCCTGAGGGAGCGCAGTCCACCGATACTGCTGTTTCATTTGGTCTCAGTTTTCCCATTCAAACGCAAAAGGTCCCTGCTCTCTTCAGCAGGTACAGCCTCCAAAAAGTGTCTTTTTAAAATCTACCACTCTGAACCACTTGTGATTCGGGGGTTATCCGTCCCATTATGGTATACGGGTATTCGGGACTACCGGGTGCGCGTTCTAACTACCTTATTAAATCCCTGAGAATCCCCTGGACCAATCTGAACGTCCCGTCGTCTCCTTACGGGGAGTACGGAGGTATTATATGGGGACATACAACTCTCAAATATAAACCGTCCTTTAGTAAGTCTCTATAATTGGCTAAGTCCTCTCCTTCCTACCATAGAAATTGATATTGCCCTACCCGTAACTATGTCACTTTCTTTTTTCAGAGCTATTTTCAAAGGTGGATCTGATCCCTCCCCGTTTTTCCTTCCTGGCCCACACCTGCGGACTATTCTACCTCGTCCTCTTTGGTCAATTTCTACAATTGGACTAATATCTGCCCCCTCGGGGGCAGTATTCCCATTCCTAATTGATGTGTAAATCCCATCCCAATCAAATTTATCCCTACCGTGGACAAGATTAAATCATCCGTAGTTTTCCCGATTCTCATATTTTACCACACCCCTTCTACTAACCTCGGGTAATGTCATCACTCCCCGTGCTACCCTCTGAGATTCTAACCTGTTTTTTTACCCCAATCTCATTCCCTTCTGGTACCTTAGTTACACTCGATCTTTTCTGCTCTCCCCGGAAACTACCAAAATAATATATCCCTCCTTCCCTGGGGTCCTAAACTCAAGATTACCCAGAAGTCCCGGTGTGTATCCCATACACCCCAGGGAGCGGAACCCCCTGACTCCCCGCTTCTTCCTCCAGGAGTGGCGTACGACTGCACTCCCGTCGTCGCGTGGGACATTCCCTCCGAAAATGCCCTCCTCTCTACAATAATAACCCCGGGTGCCCCCGTGTACCATCTTCTTGATTCTTGTTCCTTGTTTTCCCGGGACCCCACTTCGTTCCCTCCCATTCACCCTCTCCTCATCCTCTAACACTACCGCTTCCCTTTCCCGTTCTCCATGAGCACCCGTCCTTCTTCACCTTCATTCCCCCCTTCTGTAACTCCTTGCTGTACTGCTTGCAACATCATTTTTTTCCTTTCCCTTCTGTTTCTCCTCATCCCGTCTTACATATACCTTTTGAGCCTCTGTTAACAAGTGATTCAATGGTTTGTCAATCCAATCTTCCAATTTTCCCAATTTCTTTCTAATATCATGTCCAAAATTTGTTACAAAAATTAACCTTTAGCACCTGCTGATCCCTGCGTCGAATCAGGTCGTCCCGAATACTGCTGGACGTTGCCACCGGATCAGGGGGGTAGAACACTGTCGGAGGTTCGTCTTGTTCTGCTGATTTTCAAACCCCATTCAAAATTTTTGTCCTGGGAACGGCCTCTCTGATTCCCTTAATTATTATTTTCCCTGAGATTTCTCATACTGTATTCACTACTTGTTTCTGTCTGTACTCCAACCGGCGCAGTGATGGGATATTTTACTGCTCCCCGCTTGAGCCAGTAACCCCTTTCTCCTGCCTGTCAGACCATCTGTCTTTCTTCATGAATAAACACACTTCCCTTAATGACATCATTGTCTGCCAACTCCTTTTTTTTCCTCTGGGCCCCATTAATTATACCCTCTCCACCGCAGAATGTTTACTAAACAAACCAAAAAGGCTGCTTGATGGTCGCAATTAACTTATTCAATTTTGTTCAAACCATTTAATTCCCCCTACAATTCCCCAAATTCCATTCTAGTTTAAATACCATACGACTAACAATTTTTCCAAAATAACTTTACGACAAAGAAAAAAAATAAAAAAAACCCTATAGAAGCCAAGCAACTACATTTACCAAATTCCCCTTTTAAGTTGCAATATACAAAGCGATGTCCGGTTACCTTACAATAACCCCCCCATTGCTGACAATTTCTTAAAGGAACACGCATCCACACACAAAACCCTTACAACAGTGGCCCACAGCATACAACCTGTCACATATACAACTTCCGCATTCATACAAAACCGTTTACACACATCACATTATTCCATGTCTTAATTCAATTAGATTGTTTAAACAACTCAATACTATTTTTCATAAAAACATTTTTGGCCCTAGAACTGTCTATTTGTTCAGCCAGTCCCAGGGGTCTTTCAATAAACTTCAATAAAACTTTTCATCTCCTTATTAAAGTTCATCACTGGTGAGTAGGCACATACTGGTGAGAGGCCACAATAGGTTCCTTTGGCCCACTCAAAAGTAACAAAACTTTATCATAGTTTCCTTACCTTACCCCGGGTGTTACCTTCACCCCATCCATACAACCTTCCGCCCCAACGGACTATCGGGCAGGGGGGAATGTAGGCACCATATCAGTATGAGCTCATCCCGGTTTTCCCAGGACCCTTGCAATTCCCTTCCGGTTTCCATCGACTCGTTTGAACAATCCGTCCGACAGACCCCGGCCGCCCAGGTATTACTTAACAGTCGCTTTTCTTAACTGGGTCCTGTGCACAATAATCGCTCGAACCGTCCCGTACGTATTTACCCATACACCCCCTCTTGCTTCCACGAGTCTTTCACCGAATATCACTCGCTCAACTCGCTGATGGCAAGCAATGAGATCAGAGACTGCTGAAAATAGCAGGGTGCACCTTCCCTCACCACTTAGCCTCCACCAAAGCAGCCGAAGTGGCAATCCCCGACGAGCCCCCATTTGTGAGATACCCTTTATGCTCACAATTTAATGCTCAAAGACTAAATCCTGGAAGCAAGATATACTTTATTTAACAATCTGCAGACCGGGGTGCCCTCTCCAACTCGAACACACCGCAGCCAAAGAAATCATCCCCCTGTTATACACAGAATCTTACATTCAACCTCCCCTCCGGACCCTCTCCAATCAGGGTCGAGGTGCACAATCTGTAGGTACATCCCACCGTACATCCCCTCGCACCTCCCATATCATACATTGCATGTTCAAACATGTTCATGGTAATGAGCAATTTCTTGACCATTGGTGTGTTGTAATATTCATTTAATTCTATTAAGCATGCTCAGATTGCTCATGACCTGGCCTAGTTTTAACTCACCTCCTAGTGAAACCCTCTCAGTTCTCCTATATCATACTAAAGCTAAGCTATAGTGACAAGGGTCCATCTATCACTCCATTCCATTGGATAGGGATCTCTCTACATCACATCACTTCCTTCTACCGCTATACAATGCTATTTGACTTCTTACTCAAGGACTCGAGGATGGATCTGGCAACCTCAGACACAGTCTGGTCAGAATCCTCTCTCCAGCCCTCTCAGTTCGAATTCTTTTAAAATTCCTTACTTTTAATGAGGTTTAATCACTTATCCCTCACAATCCTCCCTTTTTCTTTTGCTACGCATACACTGATTAAACCCTCATTTCAAGTTCCCTCAACTCAAACTGACTTAACATTGTCCTAACCCTCTCCTCCTGTAAATCATGAACCTCCCCTGGCCGCATTATCATTATTCTCTGTATTTCCCCTTTCTCTCCCATAGGCATGACTACAGCCTGCATCTGACTTATACTTCTGGTAATAAGTTCCCTAAAACAAGGGATGCAACAGGGGATAAAGATCAGTCCAGCCACTGCACATAGAAACACAAGTCCCACCGTTCTCCACCATGTTCCTCCGAGGATGGAATCCTACCATTGGGTTCCCATAATCGAATTCCACTTTTGTATTGGAACATGTCAGAATCCTCTCTCCAGCCCCTCTCAGTTCGAATTCTCTTTAAAACTCCTTACTTTAATGAGGTTTAATCACTTTATCCCTCACACAAGGAAACCAACAGAACAAGAACAAGGCCTGACCGGAGCCTCGGCATCAGGTAGGACACTCTCCATAGAAGATGCGTCGAAATAAACGAAGAAAAAATCGGAAATTGAGGAGCTCAAAGTTTCTTTAACTCTGCCATTTCTTGGCAGAGTTAAAGAAAGAAATAAAGTTGGAATTAAAGACTGAATTGGCAAAAATGAATATTAAGGAAGAAATAGAAAAAATCAAGGAGGAGATGAAGGAGTTAAAGTTTGAAATGAATACCTCGGCCACGGAATTATCTGACAAACTGCGAAAGGAAATTGCAGAAATATTTTTTTTTTGTAAGATATTTTTATTAGAAGTAATTACATATTAAGAAGAAATATAAAATTCAATTAAAACAAACGAAAATATTAACGTCACATACATTCTTAATATTTTTAAAATTAACAGTCAATCTTATTTGTACTTCTATAATTTTTCTTTTTTATTTTATAGCAGTTGAGAAAAAGAAAAGAAAAAAAAAGAGAGATAAACTAATTGAGTGGAATATTAAACAAGATATTCTTCAATGGAGATATATTTATGAACTATTGTCTATAATTCTTCATCCATTCTCATGCATTCAGGCTTCCGTCATGGCTTCGAACTGGACCATCTTAACCCTTTAAATATTCAATAAATGGAGACCATATTCCTCTGAACTGGTCCAGCCTGTCCATCAGGGAAAATTGCTGAAATATTGTCGGATCAATCTGCAAATATAGTGGAAGAGATGAATGAAAAAATCGAAAATAAGGTGGAAACAGATGGAACCCATGGTGGAAGAAATCAAGGAGCAGTCGACAGCCATAAAGAACCTTGAAGAACTAGCCGAAACAAGTACTCAGACTATGAAAACACTCCTCAAAGAAAATCAACGTTTATCTGACTTACTGGGGAAAATAACTGATAAGTGTACTGAGTTGGAAGGACGCCAGAGAAGACAGAACCTAAGGATCGTGGGTATTCGAGAAGGCAGAGTAAAGAATCAAGATACCCGAGAGTTTACTGCAAACTGCAAAAGGTTTGATCTCTGAACAAAAGTCTTTACTTAGCCCAGGACACAGAGTAATGAGACGTTACTAACAAAGCAAGATGCTTCCTCCAAGACAAATGATAGTAAAAGTCCAGTATGATCATGTCCTGGAGGAGATGATGAACAAAATTGTAAAAAAGTAGAAATCTTACATATGAAGAAGATATTCGATCAGCATTTACCGAGACTATCCAGCAGAGGTCTCCCAAGAAACAAAATGCAATCAAGGAGACCAAAAGAATTTTTGAGGGAAGTGAAGAATCTGAAGTACAGTCTGAGGTACCCAGCCACCCTGAGAATTACCTACAACCAGGAGGAACGTTATTTCAAAAACCCAGCGGATGCAATGAGCTTTGCCCAAGGGATTAAGGAGCGAGAGGTAGACTGAATGAAAGCTTCAAAGATGAACTATACCAACAATTAAATTGTATTTTCAAGATTGGAGTGGACTATGGACTTGTTTCACCTAAAGAAGATGGAGAAGGATGCAGATGGAAGATTCGGGGAGATACGGATTGGAGACTCTCCTACAGATACTAATAATTAGAATAGTAACACTACTAATATTAATAACTAACACATACTAAAATTAATACTGTGGCATTATTATTAATTAAAGCTAATAACTACCAATTAATGATTAACAACTAATTATAGCTGATTTACTTAGAATTAAATAAATAGTAAATATAAATGCACAAAATAAAAACTTTGACTTTATTTACCCACCCCCCCCCCCCCCCCCGGTACTTTTTATTTTTTTTAATTTTTCTATATTTTTCTTCCCTTTTTCTTATTTTTTATTATTATTTTTTATATTTTCTTATTATTATAGCTTTTAAAAAGTATTAAGTATAGATGTTATCATATACTTGACTGATGGATTTTGTACACATCAGAGTTTAATACTCGCCAGTTAAATATTTTTATGGAATAACTATTTTAATGAATCATGGAGATGGATAAGTTTGTAACATCGACTACGGAAGTCTATAGATTGCTAGCCATGGTAGTATGGCTAACACTAACTACACCAATATTAGATGTAATTTTTTCTCTCTTTGCGCACCCTATTAATCTCTTAATCTATCCTTTTTTTAAATATTATTTCTTGTTATTATTATTTTAGATTTGAATGGAGTTACAAATTAATGCAAAGGAGGTATTTACGTGAGAGATACTCAAGGGTCTTGAAATTCATCTATTCGGAGTTTGGGTGTAAAGTCGGGTATGTCGAGCTGAACCATTCACCCTATTATATATTCCTTTAGATAAAAGATGCAAGACTTATAAATGAATATGGGGAATGGAGGAATAACGTTTTGTAGCTGGAATGTTAAAGGTATTAACGAACCAATTAAGAGAGGTAAAGTATTAGCACATTTAAAAGCACTTAAAGTAGATCTGGTATTCATTCAAGAGACACATCTAAAAAAAGAGGCAGAACATAGATTAAAGGCTAAATGGATTGACAAAGTGTATCATTCTTCTTTCACACACAAATCTAGAGGTGTAGCAATATTAATTCATAAAGGCACTTAATTTAAACATACTTCAACAATAACTGATAGTGATGGTAGATATATTATTGTAATAGGAGAATTATACACACAAAAACTGATTTTTGTCAATGTATATGGCCCAAATTTTGACAGCCCGCTGTTTTAAAAAATATATTTTTAATACTATCCCGGAATTATCACAACACAACCTAATAATTGGAGGAGATTTAAATTGTACACTAGATCCTTATTTGGACAGATCATCAAAACAACGGAAACTTACATTGCATTCCAGTGATCTAATAAATGCATACACAGATACTAGTAATATTAAAGATGTTTGAGAATGCAAAACCCAGCTGGACGAGAATACTCATTTTACTCACCTGTGCATAAAACTTATTCAAGAATAGATTATTTTTTGGTAGATTTAAAACATATCCCACTCACTTATAATGCAAAATATCATAATATCATAATTTCAGACCATGCACCTTTAACTTTTATGATGAAAATAACTGGTAAAATGGAAAAACAGGGACAATGGAGATTTAACCCACAAATTTTAAAAGACAAAATAACTCAAGAATACATCACAAAACAGATCAAGATTTTCTTTGAAATAAATGATACGCCAGAAATATCTTCGTCACTATTATGGGAAACATAAAGCATATGTTCGGGGAATTATGATATCCTCTCAAGCATTTTATAATAAAGAGAATCGGAGGGAACAACAGGCATTGGAAAAGGAGATCAAACAATTAGACACAGAAAACGCTGTTAATCCAACCATGATAAAACATAATACAATCTTTGCATTGAAATATAAATTAAATAAAATACAGTCAGACCAAGTTGTAAAACTATACCAATATACTAAACAAATACAATTTGAATTCGGAGATAAACCACAAAAATTATTGACTCGTCAATTACGAAAATTGGAGGGAGAAAAATTAATCCATAGGATTAAATCAGACAAATTTTGTGTGGGGAATTATTAGTACAAACTAAAGATATAAATGAGAGATTTTTGCAATATTATAAAAATTTATATTCAGCCAAAACGACAGAAAATCGGATAGGTGTAGAAACATTTTTTGAAAATTGTAATCTAAAAGGACTGGATTCAGAAAATAGAGAATCACTAAATGCTGAAATAACTACTAAAGAAATCGAAGAAGCTATTAGGTCATTAAAAATGGTAAAATTCCAGGACCGGATGGTATTGGATCAGAATTTTATAAAACATTCTATGATATGATAGCTCCACGTTTGAAGATACTTTATGAACACATTTATGCACAACAGAAGTTACCAGAAACATTGAATGAATCTAGTATAAAGCTCATACCTAAATCAGATAAAAATCGGGATGATCCAGGGTCGTATAGAGCCATAGATCTTTTAAATACTGATCAAAAAAATTAACCTAAATACTAACACAAAGACTAAATACAGTGATTAATAAAGTAATTCATTCAGATCAAACAGGATTTATACCAAAACGATCCTCCTCAAACAACCTGAGAAGATTATTCAATATTATATACTCGAAAAGAAACATTAATAAAGATTTATCAATTATTTCATTGGATGCAGAGAAAGCTTTTGATCAGATTGATGGTCTTATTTATTTTCGGTTATGGAAACCTTTCGTTGGAGAGAAGTATTTTTTTTATAACATGGGTTAAGCTACTATATACCAAGCCAACAGATAGAATATTAATAAATCAAATGTTAACAAGTAAATTTAATTTATTCCGTGGCTGTAGACAAGGTTATCCTCTATCTCCACTACTGTTCGCACTGGCAATTGAACCATTAGCATAACGCGTGAGATTACATCCTGAAATATACGGGTATGAAACCAAAGAAACTGAAAATAAAATCTCTTTATGCGCAGATGATGTATTACTTTATATTACAAAGCTGGA
The DNA here is from genome assembly GCA_035221665.1 of Okamejei kenojei. Taxonomy (NCBI): domain Eukaryota; kingdom Metazoa; phylum Chordata; class Chondrichthyes; order Rajiformes; family Rajidae; genus Okamejei; species Okamejei kenojei. The sequence continues at coordinate 1,075,839 of CM069139.1, forward strand.
AATTAGTATTCCTAACTTATTAGATTTAATAACTCAATTTGGATTGTTTTCAGGATATAGAATTAATTGGAATAAAAGTGAACATGCCAATAATGGGAAATAACTCACATATATTACAACACATCCTTTTAAGAAAGCAAATGAAAAAATCAAATATCTTGGAATTCATGTAACAAAAAGATATGATTCTTTATTTATATCTAATTTCCCACCCCTATTGAATAAACTACATAAGAATATCCTATATTGGAAAACATTACCTATTTCAATGCTAGGTAGAATTTTACTTCGGAGTCACGTGAGTGACTACGTGAATAGAAGCCCGTACAGCCGTTGGTGCGTCATGACGTCAGACGCTGTTGCAGTCGGGCGGAGGGGGGAGCAGCAGCGCTCCTCCGAGCGGTAAGTTTAAACCGCGGGTTACATGGAAAGCTGGAGAATTCAGCGGGTGCAGCGGCATCTAAGGAGCGAAGGAGATGGGCGATGTTTCGGGTCGAGACCCTTCTTCAGACTTCACCCTCCATTCTCCAGCATCTGCAGTTTTCGTTAACAAGTTGAAACGAGGTAAGGTTTGTTGAAATACTGTACCACAGGTCTTTTTCTGCGACGGTTGGGAGTTTTTGTAGATATGTTGCAGAAAGGGAAGAAGGTGTCGGCGAGGCGCTCCGGGGGTAGAAAGGTAAAGTGGCAGGAGAGTGTTGAGGAGGAGGCCCGTCTGGTACACCTGGTCCGTGCTGGCTACACAGCCAGTGGTTGCGGACCCACTGCCGGGGGGGCTTGTCAGTAGGGGGCCGCTGGCAAGTCTCTGTGGCCCGTAAATGAGTCGGGCCTGGAGGTTATACCCTCCATAGGAGAGTCCGTTTGCTCACGGCTCTCCCACGTCGAGATTCTATTTCAAAAGAATGCTCGACAGGGACCAGCTCCGTGGGGAGAGTGGTGCCCAAGCCAGGGCTGATGGAGAGCTTGTGCTAGCAGCACCTGTTTCAGGGCTGCAGAACTATCCTGCCTGTGAGGAGGATGTTCTATCAGGGCATTTGCTGGGGGAGAGCAGTAAAGGTGTTCGGTGGGAGGTAATTCCGAACATTGCAGGGAAGTTTGCTGAGTGTAGAGAGGCAGGAAAGGCGATTGATGTAGAATTGGCTGAAGCCATTCAGTATATGCTCCTCCACCAGTTACAGGAGCTAGCTATGGATGAAGTAGCAAAAAACTATAAAGCTCCTGTTAATTGAGATCTCCTGAAGGTACCGGTGGTTAGTCACCAAATTTGGTCATAGATTGGGTTTACCTGCTAGGGCCCAGGAGATGAAGTTTTAAAAAGTGCTTAAACTGTTGTCAGCAGGTATTACAGCTGTGGTGAAAGTTATTGATACAAATGATATGGTTGAAGCACAGCAGGATGAACTGGAACCCCTTTGTAATGCATTTTGAAACCAGTGTACCACCACGAAATCTGTTGTTTGGTGGTAATTTTGCAAAAAGGGTCAAAGACTGTTATGAGGTTGTTATAACCATGGCTCTCATTAAGCCAGCTGGAAGCAAGGCAAAAAAGGTTCTCTACAAGAAGTCGAGGACAACAAGCCGCAAGGAAAGATGCTGGTAAGGAATATACCATTGACAGACAATGAATTAACTGATGTTCCTGTTCAAATTGGGGAAGGTAAAAAATTGTTTCTCAAACAATGGCAGCAGTTGACATCAGATTTGTTCATACTTAGTGTATTGAAGGGGTGAAAAATTGGATTTTAACCATTAAGGACAGTCTACCTAGTCAACATTTTTCCTAGTAGTAAACTTTTATTTTCAGATGAGGAAAATGTGCTTATTCAAGCAGAGATTCAGTCGTTACATGAGAAGGGGTAATTGAGCCTTCTGTCTATCAAAGTCAACAATTTCTGTCAAGTATATTTCCCAGATCTAAAAAGACTGGGGGATGTAGAATTATTCTGGATTTATCGAATTTGACCAAATTTGTTTGTTATAGGCATTTCAAAATGGAGAACTTTACCACAGGCAAATATCTGGTAAAGTTCTCCATTGTGTGTCCAAAGGGTATTATATGGCAACCATTGATTTAAAGAATGCATATTACGCAGTGTCTATTCATGGTGATGATAGAAGATATTTGAAATTTATTTGGATGACTGAGCTGTGGCAATTCAGGACATTGCCGAATGGATTAACTTCAGCTCCTAGATTATTTACTAAATTGGTAAAACCTGTGTTAGCATTGCTTAGAGCTCAGGGGCATGTGGTAATGGCCTATTTAGATGATTTCCGATTGTTGGAAAGACTCATGCTGAAACTCAATCATCAGTTTCAGTTGTTAAAATCATTTTTGAACAAATGGGATTTGTTATTCACCCAGTAAATCTAAATTATCACCAGTCCAAATTATTGATTATCGGGATTTACCATTAATTCCAATCACATGTTGGTAACTTTTGCCCAGGGATAAATTGAATCAGTTAATTGAGGACTGTGTTAATCTCGTTGGAGAACAACGGCCTTTGATTAGACAAGTAGCCAGTTTTTATTGGGAAGTTGTTGCAGCTTTTCCAGCTGTGCAGTATTGTCCTCTGCATTATCAACAATTACAACCATCAAAGGAACAGGCACTGAGAATACAAAGGGGCTATTTTTGATAGACCTATGCAGTTGTCAGCTGGGGCGATTGCTGACATACAATGGTGGATAGTACATGTTTCAAAAAAATTTAAGGAAGGTTTCGTGGAATCACCGTCACTGATATTACAGACTGATGTGAGTGCACTGGTTGGGGTTGCAACAGATATGTCTTCTAGTTGTGGAGGCAGATGAATGTGGATGAGACATCGCTTCCTCAATTAAGAGGACTGATTATTTAGAGTTGTTGGGCACCTGGTATGGGCTCAAAGCTTATTGTTCTACAAGGAGGGATCTGCATGTGCAGCTCAGATTCACAACACCACAGCAGTGGCATATGTAAACCACATGGTGGAGTTAAGTCACAGTCTTGTGATAGACTGGCTAACCAGATTTGGAGCTGGTGTATTGACCAAATATCTGGCTTTCAGCACTTTATTGCCAGGAAGAGGTCACGTCAGTTAATGACAACATTGAATGGATGTTAAATCAGGATGTGTTTAACCAAATGATTGATCAGTATGCATTGCCAGATATTGACTTGTTTGCATCTCGATTAAATCATCAGTTACCTAGATATGTTTCATGTGTAACCAGATACTGCGGCAGTAGCAGTGGATGCATTTCGCTGCATTGGGGGAGGAATGTTTGTGTATGTATTTCCTTCATTCTGTCTCATCAGCAGATGTTTGCAAAAGATCAAGGAGGACTCCGCTTCAGGGGTATTGTAGTGCCAGATTGGCCTACACGAGCATGGTTTCCCGTTGTATTACAAATGGCTAGTGAGCCTTACATGCTTATCCCAAGAATAAAAATCTACTGGTAAATCCAGTCACTGGGGATCAACATCCTTTATAGGATCGTATTGATCTGTTAATTTGCAGATTATAAGGAGGCCATACCTGGGGAGAGGACTGTCTCATCGGACGGTGGATGTTCTCACGTCGGCTGCAGGGATAGTACACAGCAGCAATATATCACCTATATAAGGAAGTGGGAGCAATTCTGCCTACAGCAGGATATTGTATACCACACGTCAGGGATCACGGATGTATTGGAGTTTGTCAACTCTTTATTTTGACCAAAAAATTAAGTTACAGTGCAATTAATTCAGCCAGAAGTGCTCTGTCTTCTTATTTACCTATGAATGCAGAATTGCATACAGTAGGGACACATCCGTTTAGTTCACAATTCATGAAGGGAGTTTCAATTCTAATCCTCCTAAACTCAGGTATGCCGGTATTTTGCAATGTGAGTGAGGTTTTATTGCTTCTTCGCCAGTGGGCTCCGGTTACAAGCCTATCTATAGCCAAAGTAACTATGAAGGTGGTCATGCTTCTGGTGTTGGTTTCAGCCCAACGTGTACAAACATTGCAAAAGCTACGGCTAGATAGAATGCATGTGTCGGCTGATGCCATTATATTTTATATCTATGATTTGCTTAAACATAATAAAAGAGGCATTGACAGGATGTAAGATGGTGTTTTCAGCATACCACCCCGCAGATGATCGCTTCTGTATAGTCCTCACATTTATCTCTTTACATTGAGATTACTAAACCTCTGAGAGGAACAGAGTTGGCTTTGTTTAATTAGTCACAAAAAACCACACAGTAAGGTGTCGGTGCAAACGATTGCAAGGTCCCTCGCCGGCCGCAGGATGGTCCAGTGAGCTAATTTTCAGAGGTTTTGTCACAAGCCGATTTCAAGGCTCGGGGTGTTTGCTGATTCTGGTGTCAGTACTGTTACATTTTTCCCCTGAGTTAGAGGGTTTGTTATGATCTGTTTGTAAATAAACTGTTATTCCATTTAACAAATGTATTACTGATGCATGATTGATTGTTAACGACTTTTGAGTCAATCCAGGCAGTGTGAACGTCGGATTTGGGTCTGCGGCGTGAATTCACAGTGCTTTGAAGTCTTCACGTTAGTCACTCAACGTGACTCCGAAGTAAAATAGTAAGATTAAACGAGAACTTACCAGTTTGAAGTTTTGATCTTTTATTTTATGAGGAGTCGAGTTGAGGGACTACGTGCCCTCCGCTCCCACCCTCATAGATCTCATCTGGTAGTTCTAGTTTTATCATCTTACCGTTATACTTCGGTCATTGTTAGCTGTGAATTCATTCCGCTGCTTTGAAGATTGACGCAACAACGGCTGTACGGGCTTCTATTCACGTAGTCCCTCAACTCGACTCCTCATAAAATAAAGATCAAACTTCAAACTGGTAAGTTCTCGTTTAATCTTACTATTAATGTGATAAAAATGATTTTTCTTCCGCAATTATTATACCTGTTTCAACTGATCCCGATATGTCTTCCTAAATTTTTTTTTAAGAAAGTGGACTCTATAGTTACCAATTTTATTTGGGATTATAAGAGCCATAGCATAAATAAAAAACATCTATGTAAATCAAAAATGAATAGAGGTTTTGCATTGCCTAATTTTATGTTTTATTAGTAGATAAACAACCAAACTGGTTAAAAATGGAAAAGGAAGATTGCTCACCTTTGGAAATTAGCTCGATTTTATTTGCTAATACTAAAATACATAAGAAAATTTATAGAGGAAATCCAATAATAGAAAGTGGGATACGTATTTGGAAACAATTAAAGAAACCATTAAAATTAGAAAGTATACCACTGGCTCTTCCCATTGTAAATAACGTTACTTTTAAACCTTCAATGATGGATAAAGGTTTTTTTAAATGGAAGAACTATGGAATAAATAAGATGGGTGATCTCTACAGGGAAAGTTTATTCCTTTCATTTCAGGAATTACAACAACAACACGGATTACATTCAAAAGTGTACTTTAGATATTTACAAATTATAGATTATGTTAAATCAAATACACAGGATTTTAGAAATAGAAAGACAGAAATTTTAGATGAATGTCTAAATAAATATCCGAATACAGAAAAATTAATATCATATATTTATAATATTTTACTGGAAAATGATTTACCAAAGTCGGAAATATATAGGCAAGCATGGGAAAACGAATTAGTTCAAACAATTAGTGTAGAAGTATGGAATGAAAGTTTACAACATATACACCACTGCTCATTAAATGTCAGACACTCCTTGATACAATTTAAAGTTTTACATAGATTACACTTTTCAAAATCCAAATTAAACAGAATTTTTTTCAAATGTTTTCTGCTATATGTGATAAATGTCACATTAGAAGCTAATCTAACGCATTCATTCACAAAATGTATAAAAATTACTAATTTTTGGATAGAAATTTTTAAGATAATCTCGAATGTAGTTAATGCAAATCGGACTCCAGACTCAAAATTAATCATATTAGGAATATTAGAAACGGATCAACTACTAACAACACAGCAAATTATTTTTATTGGTTATAGTTTAATAATTGGTAAAAAACTAATACTAAGATTTTGGAAAGGTTCTTCATCCCCCACAATCAAAATGTGGATTACAGAAATGTCGAAGACACTTCATCTGGAAAGATTAAGACTTGTCCTTTTGGACAAGCTAGATCAATTCAGAGGAATATGGTTTCCATTTATTGAATATTTAAAGGGTCAAGGAGGTCCGGTTCGAGGCCCTGACTGAAGCCTGAATGAAGGAAAAGATGAAGAACTATATACAATAGACCACGCATATATCTCCAATGAAGAATATCTTGCTTTATACTCCACTCATTTTATCGATTTTCTACTTCTATTTTATTTCTTTTTATTATTTCTCTTTACTATCTTCTTTCTGTTATAAAATAATAAAAAGTATAGAAGTATAAATAAGAACAACTGTAAACTTTAAAAATATTAAGAATGTATGTGATGAATAATATGTTTCTTCTTTTTGATTTTATGTTATTCCTTCTTAATATGTATTTACTTCTAATAAAAATATTTTACAAAAACAAAAAAAAATAACGTCCAACAAACACACTCACCATAGACAGAACAGTCAGCTCTCTTGAATTATTCAACGATGTCTTCACTCTGTGACTTCTGCAATCAACGCGATCTTGCCACGAACCGGAAATGACGCACTCATCGCCAGCTTGCCGCTAACAGGAAATGACATCATTGGCGCCATCTTGCCACTAAGCAGAAGTCATGGAATGAGCGCCAATTTTGCAATTAAACACAGTCCTGATCTAATAAAATGTTTATTAACGCTTTATCCATCCGAAAACTGTTGCTTAAAAACCAAGACAGATAATTTGGCAAACCCTTTTAACCAATACATTTTTTGAAACCATTTTTGTAAAAGCCAAGACAAACAATGTGGCAAACGTTTTACAACCACATCTATGGAACTCACTGTATAGTAGACTTGCATTCAGTGTTATTCGCAACTGAGAGAGGTGTGCCCCTCTTGCTTCCTCCGTCTCGCAGAGACTGAGTGAGGCACGATACTTCCGGGTTTTATAATCCCTCCCCCTGCCACCAGCGGGGGCAGCAGAGAGAATGACAACATTTAAAAAAAACATTAATAACTCTGATTTTTCATCGATGGGAAAAATCCTCCAGTCCAATCCGGCAGAGTGAGACTCTGAGCGAGGTGGCCAAAAATAATGGCCATAAGTGGCGACATTCTTTCAGAAATCAGGAAACAGAAAGTCAGAAAGTGGTCAAGATCTTAGTTTTAGTAATATAGATGATCATGTGATAGGAGCAAAATTAGGCCATTCAACCCATCAAGTCTACTCTGCCATTCAAGAGTCAAGAGTGTTTTATTGTCATGTGTGCCGGACGGGACATTGAAATCCTTACTTGCTGCAGCACAACAGAATATGTGAATATGTAAGCATCGCTATAATTAAAAGTAGAGAAAAGTGCTGGAGAAACTCAGCGGGTGCAGCAGCAGCAGCGCTGTTTGATTTTAGAAGAAACGCTAGCACGTATGGCTGTGATTTTTGGCCATCTTATTCACAGTCTTCCTCCTGTGATCATCGATGAAAAATAAAAGAGTTATCAGTGTTAAAAAATCTTGAGATCCTGTTGCCTGTCAATCACCTCCATGAAGGTAACGCCCCACCCGGGGGTTGGGGGGTGGGGCAATAAAAGCCCGGAAGCCTGGACGTGGCTCAGTCTGTCTGCAAGATGGCGAGGGAGAGGCCACGACTCTCATTCTGCTGTGGGTCAACTCAACTCCACTGTGAGTGTGCAATGTACATGAATAAATGATTTGTTAGCCCTTGATGCAAATGCCATGAGTTGTATGGCCTGCTGCCCTGCCTGTACTTGAAACTGAAATGTTTTATTTGTTAGATCCGAATGTGTTCAATTCAAAAGTCCCACTCATTTCGTGACTGTTAGTGTGTGTGTGTGTGTGTGAATGAGTGTGTGTGTGTGTGTGTGTGTGTCCTGTGGTGTGTCTGTGTGTGAGTGTGTCTGTCTGCATGTGTGTCTGTCTGCATGTATGTCTGTCTGTGTCTGTCTGTCTGTGTGTTTGTGTGTGTGTGTGTGTCTGTGTGAGAGTGAGTGTGTGAGGTAGAGGGTGTGTGTGTGAGAGGTGGATGGTGTATGTGAGTGTGTATGAAGTGGAGTGTGTGTTTGAGTGTATGAGATGGAGGGTGTGTGTGTGAGGTGGAGGGTGTGTCTGTGTGTGAGGTGGAGGGTGTGTGTGAGGTGGAGGGTGTGAGTGTGAGTGTTCAATAAATAACAAATAGTACAAATAATATATTATTTTGCAGTTCAGAGCTTATTCGCTACGCTTAATAGCCTGATGGCTGTCAGGAAGATGCTGTTCCTGAATAAGTGTGTGTGTGTGTGTGTGTGTGTGGGTGTGTGTGTGAGTTTATGTTTGTGTGTGAGTGTATGTATGTGTGTGAGTGTATGTGTGTGTCTGCGTGTGTGTGTGTGAGTGTGTGTGTGTGTGAGTGTATGTGCGTGTCTGAGTGTGTGTGAGTCTGTGTGTGTGTGTTAGTGTATGCGTGTGCACTCTGCTTGAAATGCTGTGAAATTGGATTTGCTGGCCTGCACTCTGCTTGAAGTGCTGTGAGGTTGGATTTGCTGCCAGTTCTCTGCTTGGAGTGCTGTGTGTTCCGACTTGCTGCCTGAACTCTGCTTGGAGTGCCGTGAGGTTGGACTTGCTGCCTGAACTCTGCGTGGCGTGCTGTGAGGTTGGACTTGCTACCTGCACTCTGCTTCGAGTTCAGTGAGGTTGGATTTGTGGCCTGCACTCTGCTTTGATTGCTGTGAGATTGGATTTGTGGCCTGCACTCCACTTCAAGTGCTGTGAGATTGTATGTGCAGGCCTGCACTGAATGACTTTTGAGGTAAATTCTCACATTTTCTTTGACTGCTCAATGCCTCTATAAAATTGTCTTTTTTTATCAACAGGAAATAGTCATCAAGAGGCAGTGAGCAGCAGAACACAATAAGAGGCACAACAAGAAAGAACTTAATAAATCTCATCTTTAACATTTAAATTGTTGTTATATTTAAAGAATCATTCACATTTTAAACTTTAATAAATCCTTTTTCCACTTGCCATGCCTTCGTGTTCTTCATCACAATGGGAACCTAATAGGCAGGAATGGCTGCACTGTCGGAGAGCCACTAGGACTTACTAAGCCTGAGTTACTGAGCTGCCAGACTGCCAGGCCTGAGTGACTGAGCTGCCAGACCTCAATGACTGAGCTGCCAGCAAAAGAATCCATTCGGCCCACAAAGTCCATATTAGCCCTCTGGAAACCAACACCCATGCTAGCGCTCCAGAAAACCCCCCCACTGGCCAGCAATATGTGAATTGGTGGAGAGGTGGAATATTGCGTTGGGGGACCGGCCCTTCCGTGTGAAGCTGCGACCCAACGTCCAACTTAGTCTAGTTCTCTTTTAAATTTGACTACTTTCTGTTTTTCAGCAAATCTCCATTTTGAATTTACGAAACAAACTTGACCAAATTAAATTATTTCACAGTGAGTTCAGGCTAAACTTGCCTTATTTGTTATGAAAAGGACAAATGCACCAACATTTTCTTTTAAAAAACACCTTAAAATGTCCTTAAGTTTTTGGGCCAGTGGCAGCCAGCTGGTAATGTGAGCAGTCGGCTGTGTGCAGCTTGGGTCACTTTAGCATTTTCACTTGGGTACAGTATGAATGAGAAGGTGCTGGTACTGTTGATTGTCTACTCCATGAGCGGGGCAAGGAGGGCTTATATTAGGAACAAATTTCCATTCATTTCCCACCACCGATAGCTGACCTGCTGAGATCTACCGGCAATTTGGAGGGGAATAGACGGGCGACGTGTTGGGTCTGGACACTGCTGTTCCTCCAGCTTGTGTGTTACCTTCTCAAATTTTGTTTCTTAAAAAGCAGATAGCAACAAAATTATTAAAGGTAAACCAATCTTTAATTGATTCATCAGACTGGAGTGGCAAGATCTACAATGAGCACAAACGTTGCCCAGAGCTTCTCAGGCTCCACTCTCAGAACAAAGGAAAGTTAGCACAATTATACATTTTTCTTAGCACTCCTACCAAGTCTGAATATGGCATGACTGAAAGATTCTGTAGCCTTTCAGAATATCGGAAAAGCTGGGTCCAAATGAAACTCATCCAATAACAAGTTATTACTTATCTCTGGAGCGTCCGCTATTTTTTTCAATCTTGGCTTCTTTATGCCCTTGAAATAAGCCCATGTTATTACGCAGGCTTCCATATTAATGTCTTTATTAAAAAGACAACCTGTCCTCCATATTGTATTCCATATAATTTGCAAAGTCATTCAGACTTGGCACCGAACCATTCTTTTGTTCTACTAGACCATGCTTTTGTAGAAGAACGACTCCATTTTAGATTTGACTATTAGCTCTTTCAACCTCACTCTGGCAATGGAGGAGGCCCAGGACAGAAAGATCAAGGTTGACAAGGTTCCCCCTGGAAGGTTGGTTAAGAAGGTTCAATCTTTGGGTGTTAATGGCGGAGTAGCAAGATGGATTCAACAATGGCTGAATGGGAGATGCCAGAGAGTAATGGTGGATGGCTGTTTGTCAGGTCGGAAGCCGGTGACCAGTGGGGTGCCTCAGGGATATGTGTTGGGTCCACTGTTGTTTGTCATGTACATCAATGATCAGGATGATGGGGTGGAAAATTGGATAAGTAAGTATGCAGATGATACTAAGATTAGGTGGTGTTGTGGATAATGAAGTAGATTTTCAAAGTCTACAGAGAGATTTGGGCCATTTGGAAAAGTGGGCTGAAAGATGGCAGATCAGAGTTTAATGCTGATAAGTGTGAAGTGCTACATCTTGGCAGGACAAATCAAAATAGGACGTACATGGTAAATGGTAGGGAATTGAGGAATGCTGTGGAACAGAGGGATCTAGGAATAACTGTGCATAGTCCCCTGAAGGTGGAATCGCATGTAGATAAGGGTGGGTAAAGAAAGCCTTTGGTGTGCTGGCCTTTATAAATCAGAGCATTGAAATAGGAGTAGGGATGTAATTGTTAAAATTGTACAAGGCATTGGTAAGACCAATTCTGGAGCATGGATGTACAATTTTGGTCGCCTAATTATAGGAAGGATGTCAACAAAATAGAGAGAGTACAGAGGAGATTTACTAGAATGTTGCCTGGGTTCCAGCAAACTATGTTACAGAGAAAGGTGAACAAGTTAGGTCTTTATTCTTTGGAGTGCAGAAGGTTAAGGGGGGACCTGATCGAGGTCTTTAAAATGATGAAAGGGATAGACAGAGTTGACGTGGATAAGCTTTTCCATTGAGGGTAAGGGAAGATTCAAACAAGAGGGCATGACATGAGAATTAAGGGACAGAAGTTTAGGGGTAACGTGAGGGGGAACTTCTTTACTCAGAGGGTGGTGGCTGTGTGGAATGAGCTTCCAGCAGAAGTGGTGGAGGCAGGATCGATTTTAACATTTAAAAGTAAAGTGGATAGGTATATGGACGGGAAGGGAATGGAGGGGTATGGTCTGAGTGCAGGTAGATGGGACTAGGGGAAAACAAATGGTCGACACGGACTGGAAGGGCCAAGAGGGCCTGTTTCCATGCTGTAATGGTTATATGGTTATATGTGTCGGGTTTATTTTTATAATAAAGCTCGTACCATGGTGTAAGCGGTGTATATCTTTAATTAGCAACTCTGAACGGCAGCCGCCTGCTCGTGTGCCTGCCCGGGCAACCCGCTAACAACCACACCCCCGGGTTCCCACGTCACCTCTGGCCACCGCATTCCTTACACTATTATTCCCATAATACGACATCTCCCTTTCCTTGAGAACAAAGGGTGGACTACCTTTGTCTCTGCAGGTCTTAAGGGGTTTATTCTGCCCTTTTGCTGGAAGACCTGTCCCTGATTCAAGCATGCAAAATAGAAATAAAATAACTTCTGCGTTACCATACTGTGAACTATCACTTTAGCAGGCTGTGTTCTTATAAACTTAAACTCTCAGGTTTCCGGTAAATGTACCAGGTTTATAGAACAATTTCACATCACATTTCACTCCCTCTTTTTCTTTATTGTAGAAAACAGATCAATAAATCACATATCAAGTCTCTTCGGCTTTCTAACCTCTCTCCCACACCTGGTCCGCACAGTCTCTGTGGTGGGGCCCTCTCTGCTGGGTGATGTTGTCACTGGTGGAGCTGGCTCTGGTGGAGCTGGCCCTGGTGGAGCTGGCTCTGGTGGAGATGGCTCTGGTGGAGATGGCTCTGGTGGAGATGGCTCCGGTGCAGCTGTCACTGGTGGAGCTGGCTCTGGTGGAGCTGGCCCTGGTGGAGATGGCTCTGGTGGAGATGGCTCTGGTGGAGCTGGCTGTCGTGGAGATGGCTCGGGTGCAGCTGTCACTGGTGGAGCTGTCACTGGTGGAGCTGGCTCTGGTGGAGCTGAATCTTCTCCCACCGGTGGCTCATCAGCGTCGACTACCCCACAGTTGGTCTGCAGCGGCACCAAGTGCTGCCGGTTCCTCCTCAGTGTGCCCTGAGGCACCTGGACGATATAAGAGCGAGGGGTATTGTGTGTAGATAGCACTTTGCCCTGGACTCGTGCATCGGTGATCCACACCTCCTCCCCAGGTACTAGTGGCTCCAGATTTCTCGCACCGTGCCTCTTGTCGAAGGATCTTGCGTCGTTCCACCTCTTCTCCCTTTCTTTGGCCCCCAGCGCGTTGTAGTCAGGCAAAACCGGATTCAGCAGGGTTGGAAGGGCAGGAACAGTAGTGCGGCGGCGGCGCTCCATCAACAGCTCGGCCGGGCTATAGCCGTTCTGTAGAGGGGTTGCTCTGTAGGCCAGCAATGCAAGATATGGGTCTGACGCCTTTGTTAGCAGGTTTTTCACGGTTTGTACAGCGCGTTCCGCCTCACCATTGCTCTGAGGAAACCTGGGGCTGCTCGTGATGTGCACAAAGCCATACTCTGCTGCAAAGGCTTTAAAGTGGCTACCTGAGAACTGGGGCTCATTGTCACTTTTAACAACTTCACCAATTCCATGACGAGAATGGATTTCAGGTGCACCACCACATCTGTGGACCTTGTGGGTGACAGCAGCGCAACTTCCACATACCTTGAGAAATAATCTACTGCTAGTAGCTAAGCCTTGTCTTTCAGCGTGAATAGGTCAGCTCCCAAGGTTTGCCAAGGCCTGTCTGGCATCTCTGTTGGCATCAGCGCCTCTTTGACATTCCTTCTCTCTTGGATGCAGGTTCTACATTTCAGCACCATGTCATTCAGCTGGCTGCTGAGTCCTGGCCACCATACCGTCTGTTTGGCCCGGCCCCTGCACTTTGTCACCCCCAGGTGTCCCTCATGTAGTCTCTGCAGCACATCACCTTGTAAGGCTGATGGGATGACGAGCCTCGTGCCCCGCAGCAGCAGCCCATTGTGCACAGTCAGCACTGCTCGATCAGCCCAGTAATGTCTCAGCACTGCCTGCAGTTGGCTTTTGTCGGGCCAGCCGTCTGTGCAGTACTCCATCAGTGCAGAGCATGTGCTGTCTGGCCGCAGGCACGTAGGCTGCTCAGATAATCTCCACTGACAGGAATGTTGCTGATGACAGAGTCTACATAGATGTTGGTGTCCTTGCGGCTCTCAGAGGAGCACGCGATAAGGTGTCGGCTGTCCCCAGGCTTTTGCCAGGGACATGATTGACTGTATAGTTGTAGCTCATGAGTCTCATCCTAAATCTTTGGACTCTTGGTGGGAGGTCATCCAAAGCTTTCCCTCCCAGCAGACTCACCAACGGCTTGTGGTCAGTTTCCAGCTCGAATGGTCTTCCCAGGATGAAACAGCTGAACCTTTCACATGCCCACGTCGCAGCCAATGCCTCCTTCTCTACTTGAGCATAACACTGCTCTGTTGGTGTCATTGACCTGGACGCATATGCCACAGGTGGCCACATGGCATCGCTTTTCTGCAGCAGGAATGCCCCCAGGCCAAAGGAAGAGGCATCAGCATAGATCTTTAGAGCACTGTTTGGGTTGTATAATGTGAGCACTGGTGTGGATGACAGCTCTGCTTTTAACTGATCAAAGGCAGCCTGCTGCTCTATCCCCCAGTACCAGTGGTTCTTCTTGGACAGCAGGTCTCGTAGCACTTTGTCTTTTTCAGCCAGGTTAGGCAAGAAGCGGCCCAGCTGATTGACCATGCCCAGAAAACTGACATTTTTGTGTGCATCCATTTCTTGTACTGCTCTCGTCTTCTCTGGATCTGGCTTCACTCCATCTGCTGAAATCACATGACCCAGGAATCTGACTGTGTGGCGTGTGAGCTCACATTTGTCCATGTTGAGCGTAATGCCGGCCTTATATGCCTTCTCTAGCACCGCATGCAGCCGCACATCATGCTCCTCCTGCGTCTGTCCCCAGACCAGGATGTCATCCATGTGACACAGTACACCCTCCAGGCCACCGGTCACTTCTGTCATCATCATCCTTTGAAAGTGCTCGGGGGCTGATGCTATGCCAAAGGGTAGACGTTTAAAATAGTAGTGCCCAAAAGGCGTGATGAAGGTGGTGTATTTGGCAGACACTTTTGTCAATGGTACTTGCCAAAAGCCCATGTTGGCATCTAATTTGCTGAATACTGTTGCACTAGCTAGCATGCCCAGAGTGTGCTCGACAGAAGGCAGGATTAACTTTTCTCTGCATACTGATCCATTCATCATTGTGAAGTCCACACAACTGCGAACATCACCTGTTTTCTTCGGCACCACCACCATCCCGGCACACCAATCAGTCGGCTCCTCAATCTTGGTGATTACGCCCATCTTCTCCATACGGTCTAGCTCTTTCCTCACTTTTCCCATAAGCGGCAGAGGGACTCTGCGTGGCATGAGGAGAGAGAAGGGCACAGCCTCTGGCTTCAATTTAATTGAGTATGGCCTCGGAACAAGACCCAAGCCACTACACAGCTTCGGATATTGTTGTTTCACTGATTCCACGGTGATGCCGTTAACCCTGCACACCAACTGAAGCCGTTCTATGGCAGGCCTTCCCAGCAGTGCAGTGTGCAGGCCTTTTACTACATAAATATTCTCTATGGCGGTCTTTTTGCCTCTGCACAGTGTTTCTCTGGCTACACCCAGGACAGAGAGTGCATCGCCCTCTGGCCCAAACAATGGGCGTGTCGACACTGCCAGGCGCTTCACATCAGGCCCCCCTGTAATGTCATGGTACACCTCGGCTGGCATGGCGGTGACATCAGCACGTGTCTATTTTAAAGCACACTTTTTTTTGTCTCACTTCTAGCTGCACCGTCCACGGGTCTTTTCCAGCATCCACGGCTCCCAGGAAAAAGCTCTCTTCTTCCTCTGTAGTGACAGCATTGAGAGATTTTGCACTGTTTCTGCACACTCTACCATAATGTCCCTTTTTGCTACAGTTGTGACACACAGCATCTTTAGCAGGGCATTCCCATTTCCCATGCGAGGGCATTTTTCCACATCTATAACAGGCCTTTGAACCTGGCTCATCTCCCATTTCGCGCCAAAACGATACCCCTTCCTATTCTTTATTTATTTTTTTGCTTACAAGGATCCCTCCTCTGACACCATGTCGCGTTTATTTGTATAATAAAGCTCGTACCACGACATAAATGGGGTATATCTTTAATTAGCAACTCTGTACAGCAGCCGCCTGCTCGTGTGTCTGCCCGGGCAACTCCCTAACTGCCACACACCCGGGTTCCCACGTCACCTACGGTCACCGCATTCCTTACACTATTATTCCCATAATACCACAATATGGTTATCAGTGTGGGAGTGGGAACGGGAGTTAAAATGGTTGGCAACCAGGAGAACCAGCCGCCCTTGGCGGACTGAGTGCGAGTGCAGGGTGAAATGCACGCCTAGTCTAGATACAAGGAGAGAGAGAGAGTGTGTGTTTGAAAGAGTGTGTGTGAGAATGTGTACATCTATGTGAGAGAGAGAGTGCATGTTTGAGAGAGAGCAAGAGAGAGGGTGTGTGTGTGAGAGAGGGAGAGTGCTTGTGTGTGTGAGAGAGAGCAAGAGAGAGAGGGAGTGTGTGCGTGAGAGAGAGGGGGAGCATTTGTGTGTGTGTGAGAGAGGGAATGTGTGAGAGAGCAAGAGAGAGGGTGTGTGCGCGATAGCAAGAGACAGGTTGTGTGAGAGACAGTAAGAGAGGGGTGCGTGTGTCAAAGAGAGGGAGTGTGTGCGTATGAGAGAGAGGGACAGAGGGAGGGGGTCTGGCAGAGGGACAGAGGAGACTCGGGGAGCAGAGGAAGCTATGTATTTCTGCCCGGCAGAGGCACCGGAGGGAGGGGTGTCGATGTTGTGTGTGAGAGACAGGGAGCAAGAGAGGGAGTGTGTGAGAGAGAGAAAAAGTGTGTGAGAGAGAGGCGGGGTGCACGAGAGTGTGGAATGGAGAAAATTTATGTACAAGTGGGGGGAGAGTGTGGGGAGAGGGGAGAGAGAGGAATGTATATGTGCAGCTTTAAGGGACATTGGTCAGGTAGCATTTGGAGTATTGCATACAGTTCTGGTCACTCCATTACAGGACTGATGCGGAGGCTATGGGGAAGGTGCAGAGATACCAAAACAGCGGCTATCCACGTGGCGGTGTGCTAGCAGGATGGAGGAGCGAGCAAAGGCCTTGCGACAGAGAGGGCAGGTGAAGGGGCACTGGCCGGTGTGAAATCACCAATGCTCCAGCAGGTGGTCAAGGCGGGTGAAGCCCTTACCACAGGATGGGCAGGGGAAGGGACGCTTCCCGCTGTGGGTTCGTCGGTGCTGCCACAGGCTGGACATGTGGGAGAAACCTTTGCCACACTCAGCGCACACAAAGGGTCTCTCTCCAGTGTGTAACCGCTGGTGCTCCCGCAGTCCCCATGCTCTCTTATCAAAGTGGGAGCAGCTGCTCGCCGGCGTAGGCCCGCAGGTGCTGCCGCAACCCCTGTGAGCTGTCAAACGCCACACCGCAGTACGGGCAGTCGTAGGCCTGGCCACTGGTGTGCACGCGCTGGTGAGACAGGGCGTGGGAGGCCATGGCAAAGCGTTCTCCACACACCGGGCTGGGGACGGGTCGGTCACCGACGTGCATCCGCTGGTGGGATAGCAGGCTGCTGGACTGGGTGAAGCCCTTGCCGCAGTGTGCGCAGGTGTAGGGGCGTACGCCGGTGTGGGTGTGCTGGTGCCTCACCAGTTTGCTGGAGCAGATCAAGCCCTTGCCGCACTGGGCGCAGGTGTAGGGGCGCTCGCCGGTGTGGGTGCGCTGGTGCACCAGCAAGGTGCTGGAGCGTGTGAAGCCCTTGCCACACTGGGCACAGGTGAAGGGCCGGTCGGCAGTGTGGGTGTGCTGGTGCACCAGCAGGTTGCTGGACTCGGTGAAGCCCTTGCCGCACAGGGCACAGGTGTAGGGGCGCTCGCCAGTGTGGTTGCACTGATCCTTCTGCAGGTTGCTGGGCTGGGTGAAGCTCTTGCCGCACAGGGCACAGGTGAATGGGCGCTTCCCAGTGTGGGTGCGCTGGTGGGACAGCAGGGTGCTGGAATGGGTGAAGCTCTTGCCGCACTGGGCACAGGTGAAGGGGCGCTTCCCAGTGTGGGTGCGCCGGTGGGACAACAGGTTGCTGGAATGGGTGAAGCTCTTGCCACACTGGGTGCAACTGTAGGGGCTCTCGCCAGTGTGGGTGCGCTGGTGGGACAGCAGCTTGCTGGAATGGGTGAAGCCCTTGCCACATTGGGCGCAGGTGAAGGGGCACTCCCCGGTGTGCAAGCGCCTGTGCACCCGTAGGTCCGGCGACGTCTTGAAGCCTTTGCCGCAGTCGGAGCAGGTGAAGGGCCTCTCGCTGGAGTGCACACGGTTGTGCCGCAGCA
The DNA here is from genome assembly GCA_035221665.1 of Okamejei kenojei. Classification (NCBI taxonomy): domain Eukaryota; kingdom Metazoa; phylum Chordata; class Chondrichthyes; order Rajiformes; family Rajidae; genus Okamejei; species Okamejei kenojei. The sequence goes on from CM069139.1 coordinate 1,093,728, forward strand.
GGGTTCTGGAGCTGGTGAAGCTCTTGCCGCATTCTGAGCAGTCGAAGGGGTGTTCTCCCCTGTGCACCCGCCGGTGGATCTCCAGCCGGCTCAGACACCGCCAGGCCTTCCCACACATGTCACACTCATAACGCTTCTCCTTGTTGTGCCCCGTCATGTGGTCCTCCATCGAAGCTCAGCCCTCGAAGCTCAGCCGCACACCGAGCGTTTGGGCGGGGGGGGGGGCGTAGGCTCACCTTCACCCTGGTCGCCCTCAATGACCGCTCACATCCCCGTCTCCCCGTCCACAGGAACGGCTACTAAACCCTGCAGGAGGGAACACAGAGGTTCAACAAGCTGGGGAACAGGACATTACATAGAAACATAAAAAACGTAGAAAATAGGTGCAGGATTAGGCCATTCGGCCCTTCGAGCCTGCACCGCCATTCAATATGATCATGGCTGATCATTCAACTCAGTATCCCGTACATGCCTTCTCTCCATACCCCATGATCCCCTTAGCCACAAGGGCCACATCTAATTCCCTCTTAAATATAGCCAATGAACTGGCCTCAACTACATTCTGTGGCAGAGAATTCCACAGATTCACACTCTCTGTGTGAAAAATGCTTTTCTCATCTTGGTCCTAAAAGCCTTACCCCTTATCTTTAGACGGTGACCTCTTGTTCTGGACTTCCCCAATAGCGGGAATAATCTTCCTGCATCCAGCCTGTCCAACCCCTTAAGAATGGCCTACTCCTGCACCTATTTTCGATGTTTCGATGTTTCTATCTCCCCTCAATCTTTTAAATGCTAGCGAGTAGAAGCCGAGTCCATCCAGTCTTTCTTCATACGAAAGTCCTGACATTCCCGGAATCAGTCTGGTGAACCTTCTCTGTACTCCCTCTATGGCTAGAATGTCTTTCCTCAGATTAGGAGCCCAAACTGTACGCAATACTCCAGGTGTGGTCTCACCAAGACCCTGTACAACTGCAGTAGAACCTCCTTGCTCCTATACCCAATTCCTTTTGCTATGAAAGCTAACATACCATTCGCTTTCTTCAGAGCCTGCTGCACCTGCATGCCTACTTTCAATGACTGGTGTACCATGACACCCAAGTCTCGTTGCATCTCCCCTTTTCCAAATCGCCACCATTTAGATAATATTCTACTTTCCTGTTTTTGCCACCAAAGTGGATAACCTCACATTTATCCACATTATACTGCATCTGCCATGCATTTGCCCACTCACCCAACCTATCCAAGTCACCTTGCAGTCTCCTAGCATCCTCCTCACAGCTAACACTGCCCCCCAGCTTCATGTCATCTGCAAACTTGGAGATGTTGCATTCAATTCCCTCGACCAAATCATTAATATATATTGTAAATAGCTGGGGTCCCAGCACCGAGCCTTGCGGTACCCCACTAGTCACTACCTGCCATCCCGAAAAGGACCCATTTACTCCTACTCTTTGCTTCCTGTCTGCCAGCCAGTTCTCTATCCACATCAATACTGAACCCCCAATACCGTGCGCTTTAGGTTTGCATACTAATCTTTTATCTAGGACCTCGTTGAAAGCCTTCTGAAAGTCCAGATATAACACATCCACTGGTTCTCCCTTATCCACTCTACTAGTTACATCCTCGAAAAAATTCTATAAGATTCGTCAGACATGATTTACCTTTTCTAAATCCATGCTGACTTTGTCCAATGATTTCACCACTTTCCAAATGTGCTTCTATCCCATCTTAAATAACTGATTAGCAGTTTCCCCACTACCGATGTCAGACCAACTAGTCTGTAATTCCCCGTTTTCTCTCTCCCTCTCTTTTTAAAAAGTGGGGTTACATTAGCTACCCTTCAATCCTCAGGAACTACTCCAGTATCTAAAGAATTTTGAAAAATTATCACTAAGGCATCCGCTATTTCTGGGACTACTTCCTTAAGTACTCTGTGATGCAGCCTATCTGGCCCTGGGGATTTATCGGTCTTCAATCCATTCAATTTACCTAACACCACTTCCCGGCTAACCTCGATTTCCTCCATCTCATTTGACCCCCCGTCCCCTGCTATTTACGGCAGATTATTTATGTCTTCCTTAGTGAAGACAGAACCAAAGTAGTTATTCAATTGGTCTGCCATGTCTTTGTTCCCCATGATCAATTCACCTGTTTCTGACTGCAAGGGACCTACATTTATTTTAACTAATCTTTTTCTCTTCACATATCTATTTGCAGTCAGTTTTTATGTTCCCTGCCAGTTTTCTTTCATAATCTATTTTCCCTTTCCTAATTAAGCCCTTTGTCCTCCTCTGCTGGACTCTGAATTTCTCCCAATCCTCTGGTAGGCTGCTTTTTCTGGCTAATTTGTATGCTTCATCTTTTGTTTTGATACTATCCCTGATTTCTCTCGTTATCCATGGATGCACTACCTTCCCTGATTTATTCTTTTGCCAAACTGGGATGAACAATTGTTGTAGTTCATCCATGCAGTCTTTAAATGCCTTCCATTGCACATCCACCGTCAACCCTTCAAGAATCAATTGCCAGTCGATCTTGGCCAATTCACGTCTCATACCCACAAAGTTACCTTTCTTTAAGTTCAGTACCCTAGTTTCTGAATTAACTAGGTCACTCTCCATCCTAATGAAGAACTCAACCATATTATGGTCACTTTTGCCCAAGGAGCATGCACAACAAGGCTGCTAACTAACCCTTCCTCATTACTCAATACCCAGTCTAGAATAGCCTGTTCTCTCGTTGGGTCCTCTACATGTTGGTTTAGAAAACTATCCCACATACATTCCAAGAAATCCTCTTCCTCAGCACCCCTGCCCATTTGATTCACCCAATCTATATGTAGATTGAAATCACCCATTACTGGCACATATTGGGTGTGTTTATGGCGTTTATGGGGGAGGAAACCGTTATATAATTCTGCGCGGTACAGTTGCTGCCTCACCGCCAGAGACCCGGGTACAATCCTGACTACGGGTGCTGTCTGTGTGGAGTTTGTACGTTCTCCCCTTGACCTGCGTGTGTTTTTACTCCGGGTGCTTGGTTTCCTCCAACATTTCAAAGATGTTCAGGGTTGTAGATTAATCGGCCTCCGCAAAATTATTAAATTGTCCCTAATATGCGTAGGATAGTGCAAGTCTACTGGGTGACCGCTGGTCAGCGCGGACTCCGCGGGTCAAAAGACCTGTTTCCGCGCTGCATCTCTAAACTAACTAAAACCAAAGGGTCTCCACCCAAAATGCTGAAAAGCAGGACGTCCAGGGTCGTTATCTCCGGTTTGCTTCCAGTTCCTTGGCTGGCGAGAGCAGGAACACGGTGATACAGGAGCTGAATGTGTGGCCGAGTAACTGGTGCAGGGGGCAGGGATTTAGATTCTTAGATCACTGGGATTTGTTTTGGAGTAAGGGGGAACTGTACAAAAGGGACGGATTGCATCTTAACAGGTGTGGGACCGGCATTCTGGCAGGCAGGTTTGCCACTGCTACACGGGTGGTTTTAAACTGAATAAGGGGGGGTGGGATGTAAAATGGGATAGTCGAGGATGGAGCTAAAGGGAAAGAGAGTAAAGGGATGGTTAATGACCCCAGAATTAACGGGAAAGGAAGCTCACAAAGGGATAGGAGAGTATGGCCAAGTGTAATAGGGATCGATGTGAAAGGTGCGATGCGTAAGGAATTAAAAGTATTGTATATGAATGCGCAAAGTATAAGTAAAGCAGATGAGCTTGCGGCTCAGTTAGAGGTTGGTAGATATTACATTGTGGGGATTACTGAGACGTGGCTGCAGGAGGATCGGGCCTGGGAACTTAATGTTCAGGGTTATACATCCTATAGAAAGGACAGGCAGGTGGGCAGAAGAAGGGGGGTAGCTCTGCTGGTGAGCGATGGAATTCAGTCAGGTTGGTTCAGGACCCCAAGAAAGAGAGTTTGTAGAATGCCTCCGAGATGGATTCTTAGAGCAGCTTGTAATGGAGCCCACCAGAGAAAAGGCAATTCTGGATTGTCCAATGAACCAGATATGATAAGAGAACTGAAGGTGAAGGAACTGCTTCGAGGTAGAGATCATAATATGATTAGTTTTAATCTGCAATTTGAGAAGGAGAACGTTAAATTGGAATTGGCAGTGATGTAGTTGCACAGAGGGGACTGGACAAACTAGATGCAGGAAAAATGTTCCCAATGTTGGGTGAGTCCAGAACCAGGGGCCACAGTCTTAGAATAAAGGGGAGGTCATTTAAGACTGAGCTGAGAAAAAACTTTTTTACCCAGAGAGTTGTGAATTTATGGATTTCCCTGCCACAGAGGGCAGTGGAGGCCAAATCACTGGATGGATTTAAGAGAGAGTTGGATAGAGCTCTTGGGGCTAGTGGAGTCAAGGGATATGGGGTGAAGGCAGGCACGGGTTATTGATAGCGGACGATCAGCCATGATCATATTGAATGGCGGTGCTGGCTCGAAGGGCCGAATGGCCTCCTCCTGCACCTATTTCCTATGTTTCTATGTTTCTCTCTCTCTCTGTCTCTCTTTGTCTGTCTCTATGTCTCACTCTCTCTATGTCTCTCTCTCTCTCTCTCTCTCTCTCTCTCTCTCTCTCTCTCTCTCTCTCTCTCTCTCTCTCTCTCTCTCTCTCTCTCTCTCTCTCTCTCTGTCTCTGTTCCTCTCTCTCTCTCTGTCTCCTTCTTTCTCACTCCCTCTCCCTGTCTCTCTTTCTCTCTCTATTTCTCTCCATCTCCCTTTCTCTCTCTCCCTCTCTGTCTCTCGCTCTCTGTCTCTCTGTCTCTCTGTCTCTATGTGTCTTCGTCTCTGTCTCTGACTGTCCCTCTCTGTGTCTCTCTCTGCCTCTCTGTCTCTGTCTATCTGTCTCTCTGTGTCTCTGTGTCTCTCTGTCTCTCTCTCTCTCTCTGTCTCTCTTGGTATCTCTGTATCTCACTCTGTCTCTCTCTGTCTCCCTCTTGGTCTCTCTCTCTGTCTCTCTCTTTCTCTCTCTCTGTCTTTCTCTGTCTCTCATTCTCACTCTCCCTGGGACAGAGGATTTGGGTGAACATAGACCCATTCCTGCCAACTGTGGGCCTAACTGCAGATAGATACATAACGTACTCAACACATAGGACAGGAAAGAGAAATGAATAGAAACGCCATTGGCCAGGACAGATATTTATAAGGACTCGTTCTTTGTAAGAACCGCAATGGAATGGAATTCCCCGTTTTCTCTCTCCCTCTCTTATAGAGGTGTACAAAATCACCAGAGGACTAGATCGGGTAGATGCACAGTCTCTTGCCCAGAGCAGGGGAATCGAGGACCAGAGGACATGGGTTTAAGGTGAGAGACGCGGGCATGGGAAAAATTGAATATGAATCTGAGGGGCAACTTTTCCACACAGAGGGTGGTGGGTGTATGGAACGAGCTGCCGGACATGTAGTTGAGGTTGGGACTATCACAACACTTGGACAGGTACATGGATAGGACAGGTTTGGAGGGATATGGGCCAAACGCGGGCTGCAGGTGGGACTTGTGTAGATGGGGCATGTTGGCCGATGTGGCCAGGTTGGGCCGAAGGGCCTGTTTCCACACTGTATCACTGTCTCTCTCTCTCTCTCTGTCTCTCTGTCTCTCTCTGTCTCTCTCTCTCTCTCTGTCTCTTTCTCTCTCTCTGTCTCTCTGTTTCTCTCTCTGTTTCTCTCTCTGTTTCTCTGTCTCTCTCTCTGTCTCTCTCTCTGTCTCTCTCTCTGTCTCTGACTCTCTGTCTCTCTCGTTCTGTCTCTCTCTCCCTCTCTCTCTCTCTCTCTCTCTCTCTCTCTCTCTGTCTCTGTCTGTCTCTCCCACTCTCTGTCTCTATCACTCTGTCTCTCTCACACTCTCTGTCTCTCTCTGTCTGTCTCTCTTTCTTTTTTTCTCTCTCTCTCCTCTCTCTGTATCTCTCTTTCTGTCTGTCTGTCTCTCTCTCTCTCTCAATTTTTTTCATTTAAAAAACTTTATTGGCATGAGAAAGTACATCGTTACATTGCCAAAGTATAAAACCTGACATACATATTTGAAATGCATAAACATAAATACAAGTATACAGTGCATGGACAGTTATGTGCCGCTACCTAAACTCGCAATAGGCCTCTAGCCCTTTATTGAATGCTACACGTTCTTGCAGCTGTAAACAGTACAACACAATAGCAAGTTTAGCAATTCAATATTAATTTCTTAGTGTCAGTTAATGTCAATTAGTGTGTACGTGCATATTGGTCATTCACCGTCTCTCAGGTTATGGCGTGCCGTTACGTATTGTGCACCAAGATGTGCCGTGTTTCCTTCACCAAGGATTATTCTTAACCATATAACCATATAACATATAACAATTACAGCACGGAAACAGGCCCTCTCGGCCCTTCCAGTCTGTGCCGACCATTTGTTTTCCCCTAGTCCCATCTACCTGCACTCAGACCATACCCCTCCATTCCCTTCCCGTCCATATACCTATCCACTTTACTTTTAAATGTTAAAACCGATCCTGCCTCCACCACTTCTGCTGGAAGTTCATTCCACACAGCCACCACCCTCTGAGTAAAGAAGTTCCCCCTCACGTTACCCCTAAACTTCCATCCCTTAATTCGCATGTCATGCCCTCTTGTTTGAATCTTCCCTACCCTCAATGGGAAAAGCTTATCCACGTCAACTCTGTCTATCCCTTTCATCATTTTAAAGACCTCGATCAAGTCCCCCCTTAACCTTCTGCACTCCAAAGAATAAAGACCTAACTTGTTCAACCTTTCTCTGTAACATAGTAGCTGGATCCCTGGCAACATTCTAGTAAATCTCCTCTGTACTCTCTCTATTTTGTTGACATCCTTCCTATAATTAGGCGACCAAAATTGTACACCATACTCCAGAATTGGTCTCACCAATGCCTTGTACAATTTTAACATTACTTCCCTACTCCTATATTCAATGCTCTGATTTATAAAGGTCAGCACACCAAAGGCTTTCTTTACCACCCCATCTACATGCGATTCCACCTTCAGGGAACTATGCACAGTTATTCCTACATCTCTCTGTTCGACAGCATTCCTCAATTCCCTACCATTTACCATGTATGTCCTATTTTGATTTGTCCTGCCAAGATGTAGCACTTCACACTTATCAGCATTAAACTCCATCTGCCATCTTTCAGCCCACTTTTACATATGGCCCAAATCGCTCTGTAGACTTTGAAAATCTACTTCATTATCCACAACACCACCTATCTTAGTATTATCTGCATACTTACTTATCCAATTTTCCATCCCATCATCCAGATCATTGATGTACATGACAAACAACAGTGGACCCAACACAGATCCCTGAGGCACCCCATTGGTCACCGGCTTCCAACCTGACAAACAGCCATCCACCATTACTCTCTGACATCTCCCATTCAGCCACTGTTGAATCCATCTTGCTACTCCGACATTAACACCCAAAGATTGAACCTTCTTAACCAATCTTCCATGGGGAACCATGTTAAAGGCCTTACTGAAATCCATATAGACAACATCCACTGCTTTACCCTCATCAATTTCCCTAGTTACCGCTTCAAAAAATTCAAGAAGGTTTGTCAAACATGACCTTCGAGGCACAAATCCATGTTGACTGTTCCTGATCAGACCCTGTTTATCCAGATGCTTATATATATTATCTCTAAGTATCCTTTCCATTAATTTACCCCCCCACTGACGTCAAACTAACAGGTCTATAATTGCTAGGTTTGTTCTTTGAACCCTTTTTAAACAATGGAACAACATGCGCAGTACGCCAATCCTCCGGCACTATTCCCGTTTCTAATGACATTTGAAATATTTCTGTCATAGCTCCTGCTATTTCTACACTAACTTCCCTCAATGTCCTAGGGAATATCCTGTCAGGACCTGGAGACTTATCCACTTTTATATTTTTCAAAAGTGTCAGTACTTCCTCCTCTTTGAATCTCATAGTTTCCATAGCTACTCTACTTTTTTCCCCTTACCTCACATAGTTCAATATCCTTCTCCTTGGTGAATACCGAAGAAAAGAAATTGTTCAATATCTCCCCCATCTCTTTTTGGCTCTGCAGATAGCTGTCCATTCTGGTTCTCTAATGGTCCAATTTTATCCTCGTTATCCTTTTGCTATTAATATAGCTGTAGAAACCCTTTGGATTTACTTTCACCTTTCTTGCCAAAGCAACCTCATATCTTCTTTTAGTCTTCCTAATTTCTTTCTTAAAGATTCTTTTTAACATTCTTTATACTCCTCTAGCACCTCATTTACTTCATGCCTCCTATAATTATTGTAGATATCTCTCTTTTGTTCGAAACAAGTGTCCAATTTCCCTTGAAAACCATGGCTCTTTCCAATTTTTACTATTTCCTTTCACCCTAACAGGGACATAAAGATTCTGTACTCTTACAATTTCCCCTTTAAATGTCCTCCATTTCTCTTCTACATCCTTCCCATAAAACAAGTGTCCCAATTCACTCCTTTTAAATCCTTACGCATTCCCTCAAAGTTAGCCTTTCTCCAATCAAAAATCTCCACCCTAGGTCCAGTTCTGATTCTCTCCATAATTATATTGAAACTAAGGGTATTGTGATCACTGGTCCCGAAGTGCTCACCAACGCATACCTCCGTCACCTGACCTGCCTCATTTCCTAACAGGAGGTCGAGCACTGCCCCTTCTCTGGTCGATACCTCTATGTACTGCTGTAAAAAACTATCCTGCACACATTTTACAAGCTCCAAACCATCCAGCCCATTTACAGAATGTGTTTCCCAGACTATTTTTGGAAAATTGAATTCTCCCACAATCACTACCTTGTGCTTACTCCTTACATATTTGCTCTTCCAATTCTCGCTCCCCATTTGGCGGTCTATAATACACCCCTAAAAGTGTTGCTACACCATTCACACTTCTCAGTTCCACCCAAATAGCCTCACTAGACGAGCCCTCTAATCTATCCTGCCAAAGCACTGCTGTAATATCCTCTCTGACAAGCAATGCAACACCTCCACCTCTGGTCCCTCCAATTCTATCACACCTGAAGCAACAAAATCCTGGAATATTTAGTTTCCAATCACAGCTCTTCTGCAACCATGTTTCACTGATTGCCACAACATCATATTTCCAGGTGTCAATCCAATTCCAGGTGTCAAAGTTCATCCACCTTACTTACAATGCTCCTAGCATTAAAATATACACATTTTATAAACCCACCATCCCTTATTTTCTGTTTATTATCTTTTTCCTCTTTCTCGCCTACATTTTGGGTCCGAGTGCTTCCCTTCTCTGCCTCTTGCCCCACACCCTGTCCCCTAGCCCCCTCTACCTGAGTCCCTCCCCCCAGCCTGTCTAGTTTAAAGTCTACCCAGTAGCCTTTGCAAATCTCCCTGCCAGGATATTGGTCCCCCTCGGGTTCAAGTGCAACCCGTCCTTTTTGTACAGATCATGCCTTCCCCAAAAGAGGTCCCAGTGATCAAGAAACTTGAATCCCTGCCCACTGCACCAGTCCGTCAGCCACGCATTTATCCTCCACCTCATTTCATTCCTACTCTCACTGTCACGCGGCACAGGCAGTAATCCTGAAATCGTTACCCTTTTGGTCCTTCTCCTTAACTTTCCCCCCAACTCCCTAAATTCTCCCTTCAGGACCTCGTCACTTTTTCTGCCTATGTCATTGGTACCTATGTGTACCACAACATCAGGCTCCTCTCCCTCCCTTATCAGAATCTTTTGGACACGTTCTGACACATGCGAGACCCTGGCACCAGGGAGGCAAACTACCATCCGGGTCTCCCAACTGCGTCCACAGAATCGCCTTAGTTTTGATACATCGTCTAGTTCTTTAAAATCAGTGGTTGACAGAATGAGTTTGTCAAAGTAAGTTTTCCTTGTTTGTCAACATTTTTGCTCTCTCTATCTCGCTCTGTCTCTCTCTTCCTCTCTGTCTATCTCTCTCTGTCTCTTTCTGTTTCTCTTTCTCACTGTGTCTTCCTCTCTTGGTCTCTATATCTCTCTCTCTCTCTCTGTCTCTCACCCACACCAAAGTCACACCAGCTTCTCATTTTCACCCTACAAACAATTTACAAGCTCATACACACACACACACACACACACACACACACACACACACACACACACACACACACACACACACACACACACACACACACACACACACACACACACACACACACACAGAGGATTTGGGTGAACATAGACCCATTCCTGCCAATCATGGGCCTAACTGCAGATAGATACATAACGTACTCAACACATAGGACAGGAAAGAGAAATGATCTGCAAATAGAAACACCATTGGCCAGGACAGATATTTATAAGGACTCGTTCTTTGTAAGAACCGCAATGGAATGGAATAAACGAGACAACAATATCGTCTAAATATTCGGGTCGAGAACAGGAACCATTTGCTACGCTCCATAGATGCTGCCTCACACGCTGAGTTTCTCCAGCATTTTTGTTTACCAGCAAGAGTCAAATCACCTTCACTGGACAATAGACAACAGGTGCAGGAGGAGGCCATTCGACCCTTCGAGCCAGCACCGCCATTCACTGTGATCATGGCTGATCATCCACATCAGTACCCCGTTCCTGCCTTCTCCCCATATCGCCTGACTCCGCCATCTTTAACAGCTCTATCTAACTCTCGCTTGAAAAAAACATCCAGAGAACGTCCTCCACTGCCCTCTGAGGCAGAGAATTCCACAGACTCACAACTTTCTGGGTGGAAAGGTTTCTCCTCATCTCAGTCCCAAATGGCCGACCCCTTATTCTTAAACTGTGGTCCCTGGTTCTGGACTCCACCCAACATCTGGAACATGTTTCCTGCGTCTAGCGGGTCCAAACCCTTAATAATCTTATATGTTTCAATGAGATATCCTCTCATCCTTCTAAACTCCAGAGTGTACAAGCCCAGCCGCTCCATCTCTCAGCATATGACAGTCTCGCCATCTCTGGAATTAACCTGGTGAACCTATGCTGGGCTCCCTCAATAGCAAGAATGTCCTTCCTCAAATTAGGGGACCAAAACTGCACACAATACTCCAGGTGTGGTCTCACCAGGGACCTGTACAACTGCAGAAGGACCTCTTTGTTCCTGTACTCAACTCCTCTTGTTATGAAGGCCAACAGGGCCAAAACTGCACACAATACTCCAGCTGTGGTCTCACCAGGGCTCTGTACAACTGCAGGACCTCTTTGCTCCTATACTCAACTCCTCTTGTTATAAAGGCCAACAGGCCAAAACTGCACACAATACTCCAGGTGTGGTCTCACTAGGGATGGAGGAAGAGAGGGAGAGAGAGGAAGGGAGGCAGAGAGAGGGAGAGAGAGGGGGAGAGAGAGGGGGAGAAGGTGAGGCAGAGAGGGGTAGAGGGTGAGGCAGCGAGGGGGAGATAGAGGGAGGCAGTGGGAGGGAGAGAGAGAAGGAAAGGCAGGGAGAGGAGAGAGAGAGGGGGGGGAGAGAGAGAGAGAGAGGGGGAGAGAGAGAGGAGAAGAGAGAGGGAGAGAGAGGGGGGAGAGAGAGAGAGGGGAGAGAGAGAGGGGGAGAGAGAGTGAGGGGGATGAGAGAGTGAGGGGGAGAGAGAGAGGTGAGGGGGAGAGAGAGGGGGAGAGAGAGAGGGGAGAGAGAGAGAGAGAGGGGAGAGAGAGAGGGGAGAGAGAGGGGAGAGAGAGGGGAGAGAGGGGGAGGAGGGGGGAGAGAGGGGAGAGAGAGGGGGAGAGAGAGGGGAGAGAGGAGAGAGAGAGGAGGGAGAGAGAGAGGGGGGAGAGGGGGGGAGAGAGGGGGGGGAGAGAGAGAGGGGGAGAGAGAGAGGGGGAGAGAGAGAGGGGGAGAGAGAGGGGGGGAGAGGGGTGTGAGATACCCTTTATGCTCACAATTAATACTCAAAGACTAAATCTTGGAAGCAAGAGATTTCTTTATTTTACAAGTCTGCAGACCGGGTGCCTCTCCAACTCGAGACACACTGAAGCCAGGGAGATCATCCCCCTTTATACACAAAATCTTACATTCAATCTCCTCTCCGGACCTTTCTCCAATCAGGGTCGGAGGTGCACAATCTGTAGGTACAACCCACCGTACATCCCCTCGCACCTCCCATATCATACATCGCATGTTCAAACATGTTCATGGTAATAAGCAATTTCTTGACCAGGGGTGTGTTGTAATATTCATTTATTCTATTAAGCATGCTCAATTGCTCATAACCTGGCCCAGTTTTACTCACCTCCTAGTGAACCCTCTCAGTTTTCCTATATCAGCACTAAAGCTAAGCTATAGTGACAGGTTGTGACGGAAATCAAGGAATTGTAACTTTGGAGGTGATTCATTCTCTCAAAGTTAGACCTCCTGACCGATTGCCTCTCGCAAACCGCAGACAAACGTATTTAGCTGACAAAGCAGACGTGCAGTTAATTAGTGAAAATAAGTTAATTAGTGAAAATAAGTCAGCTGCTTTACAAAGTAAACATGACCTTTGAAGCTATTTTGAGCTACGTTAATGAAATTAAGGACTAGTCACGAGGAGCCATCCTAATTGAGCAGTATAAATACTAGTGCTTTTCAAGCCTTAAAAAAAGAAGAAAAAGGCGGCAGCGGCTTTCGACAGAGGTCTTCAGGAACATAACTACCTAGAGTAGTTCTTCCATGCTACACTCCTAGAGAGGTAGTGAAGGCAAGTCCTGATGCAGGCAACCTAGTGTTATATTTATATTTACCCCGTACGGCTACCCTGCTCTCTGATATAGTCTCCTAGAGGGGCTGAGGCTCGGTAAAAGTCGGGGATCTTTTTAACTAAAAAAGTGTGTTAAATTCACAGTGCTTTTAAAAAACACTGTTTGTTAGGCTTCATACGGACATCTGAACGGTAAGATTTTTGATATATACACGTACTGTATGTAGAGTAAGGATGTGCGTATGAATTGTACCAACTGCTTTGAGTTATTATACCTTTTGACAAATTGAATAAAAACCATTATTTGATTAAATTCAGTTAACGCCCTGTCGTCATCTTACTACTTATAGTGTAGCAATAATATATAGGATATAAGTAAATGCGAGGAGCAACATTTAACACTTAATAGCTTTTAAATTCCCGAGACGTCGACACGTATCAACGGCGAACGACCGATGACCCAGATCGGAATTAAGGTATTAGTTTATCTTTTGCACTTTCTATAATGAATACGGTCCTAGTTCTATTGACAATAACTAACCGGTATACAAGGAAAAAGGACTAGTCAAGATCCCGGGAAAAGGGGGATTTAGTCTTAATATTCTAGTGGGTTCCTTGTAAGGATCTAGGATAATTGTATAGAAATCAGTAGCAATTGGCGCCCAACGTGGGGCTCTTTGGAGTTAACTTGAAGAGCCTCACTAAAATCCAAAACTGCCTATAAGTAGGTAAGAAAATAGGTACACAGCAGCCGTTAAAATAGGTAAAACAGAAATATAAGGACCTCGAAGAAATCAGTACTGAGTCTAGAGTTTAAAAGTTGATAAAAAGACTCTTTAGATTAACCGAGGATGGCTGGTCCAGCCCCTCACGCCGCTGCATGGCGAGCCTGCATGCTCAGGCAGATTGAAATAAACGGATGGGGAAACCAAAGATTTTTGTAGTCCCAGACGGAGGAGATTTTCATGCAGAACTAGCTAGCCGGCCACAATGGGAATGCAGCCCCTGCTCCAGGTGTCCGCTTTGTAGTCGAGATAACGGAACCAAGGAACCCGACATCGATATGATTGTCAGGTACCCGCTAATGCAGGAGACCCCTGGTATTTAGGGTCTAATGTCCAAGATCCGACCCTTGTGGGTACAGTTGTAGTCAACATAAACGGACTTACCAGTGAATATTACAATAGTAAGTCCCGATTATCCAGATTTGCCTGGCCAGACGATCAGGGAGAAATTTGATATTAAGGCCCTCAGAACTTAGGAAAATACTAGCAAATATGAGACTAGATGCTTCCATAAGATTGGCCGAACATAATCATGCACGTATTTTATGGGAAAGAACTCACCCTCAGGGAATACCACGTCCTGCTCCAGTCCATGACTGTATATGGCCCGTGCACGGTAAAAAGTTTTAATGAAACCTTCCCTGATTTTTCCTAAAGAAAACAGAGCGGCTATTAAATATATTTAGTCCAGAAATTCGATAGAATAGAAAACATGACCAGACCTTTGACACCTGAAGATAGAAGGCATCTGTTGGGAAATCTGGGTGCGCCTTGTCTGGTATTAGATGTAGCATACACTGGAAATTTGACCGATGTGCTTAGACAAGCTCACGTCCTTTGCTATGGCATAGGACTAAGAGAAGCCTCTCTCCCAATAATAAAAAGCCTATTGTCAGGCACCATTAATTTAGTCAGATGCTTACAAGTAGCAGTTTTCTTGGGGTTAGACTGGGATCGCTGTAAAAGACATTTGTTTGATCTCATACTCGATCCGGCAGTAAGTGAAAGAGTACGGGGTCGGGTGAGAAACCGCCAACTCCTAGACAATCCTTTTGAGATATTCGGTACTGCTTTAGGAGAATGTGCCACTGACCGAGATGTTTGCATAGGCGAGCATTTTGAAAAAGGCTGATCAAGGGGGAGAAATCTCCCGTAAATCAGCAGGAGTAATTCCAAAAAAGGAAAAAAAAACGATCATCTGACACAACCACTCCCACCAGCCAAGCCACTCCTCAAAGGGATGGACGAGGCAGAGGAGGAAGAGGGAGTGGACGACTGAGAGGGCGTACACAGTATAGAGAAGCAGCACAAGGATCACCCAGGAGATCCGACCAGAGAGATTATCAAAATTATCGCCAGGACCAGGGTAGGCAACAGGATAGAGAATATGATCAAAGGGATAGACGTGATCAAAGGGATCAAAGGAGATCAAAGGGACGAAGGCGGTTACCCGCAACAGAGAGGTTAACTTTTTAAGACCTAGAAATCAAGATGGGTATGCACAAACTTCAGGTACAGGTAGGGCCCGAGCTGAGGGAGAAACCAGCTACCAAAGGGATAATAGACCGAGAGGTAGAGGAACACAAAATAAACCTCACAATGTGGGAAATAAACAGGGCATTCCCACAGTCCCGAGGAACAAGAGCCCAGGGAAAGAATACAGTAGTAAGTGGCCAGGACCAACACACACAGTTCCCATTTTGCAAGGTGAACCTACAAGGTAGAAAAAACACAATAGGGGTGGACCCGAGGACAGATTGATACTGGAGCCGATGTCACCTGTTATAGATACAGCCATAGCCCAGCGTTTAGACTGCGGACCTCAAGGGCAGGTTTGGATACAAGGTGCCACCGGTCACATAGAAGAATGTACCAATTACAAAGTTAAAGTAAAAATGGCGGACGGGAGAGGAATTCACCTCCATAGCCGCCGGCATAGATAATTTACAAAAACGATTACAAATTGGAATTTTTGATCGGGGTGCGAGATATTCCAAAAATACGAGCTATTAAGACCCCCCGAGACGATAGAAATTCACACCTCGAATTACAAATGGAAGCAGAACCAGATCCAACGATAAGGGCTAGAATAAAACAATTTAGTCTTTAGTGGGGAAAATTTGGGGAGTCTGGCAGATGCACAAAAAAAATCATTGCGGATCGATCACACCCGACGGAGATACCGTCACCGGTATGAACGAATTCCCCAATCCAAGCCAGTATCAAATCAACAAACCTGGAAGCCAGACGAGCTATCAAGAAGTCATTAATGATTTAGTTGAACAGGGAGTCTTGGTGGAAAGGAGTTCTTAAGGTCAATACACCAATTTTAGCAGTCGCTAAACCCGGAGAAAACCGGGCGAATACCGCTTGCTATGTGACTATCGCGCTTTAAATAAAGGCTCCGTGGAAATTCGTGGGAACTCTATTTAACATGGCGAGTCCAGACCATGCAGATCCAAAGACATATATATAAAACCACTTTCGACTTAGCCAATGGCTTTTGGAGTCATCCAATTCCCGAGCATGATTGGGACTATACAGCAATCACTTCCCCTCAGGGAGGTCCAATATTGCTGGACAGAATTGGCCCCAAGGATTTGTAAATTCCCCGCAGATTTTTTCGGCCCAAGTCCTACGCACTTTAGATTTTCTAAGAAACGAACACATAATTGAATGCTATGTGGATGATATATTCACTACACACGCGACTCTAGATGATCATTTCAATTGGTCTTCATAAAATACTCACCAAGTCTTACGAAATTTGGGGTACAGAGTAGGGCTCAAAAATCAGCAATATCCAAGACAACTGTGAAGTTCTTGGGGATTAAGATCGCCGGAAGAAGGACGTGGCTTGACTTCCACGTTCAAAGAAAAAATTGTCAGAATTCAAATCACCCACTAACATAAAACAATTGCAAAGCATTCTGGGATCCCTAAAATTTCGCTAGAGTTTCATTATAGGATACGCTGGAGTTAGCAGCTCCCCTATACAGACAGATAGTAGCCCCAAACGAAAGATTTGTATGGGAACCAGAAACACCAGGGAAGCACTAAACATAAACTAGTTGAAACAATAGTTGGAAAGCGCCTGGTTAGCCACACATACACCCGGTGCAACCATAGAGGTTACTTTGATACTCTCAGGACTCCTCTGGAAACCGTGGTATGCAAAGATGAAGGGAAAGCTACCCCCTTCCATACTATTTTTTTCCATGAACTTCTCCACTACAGAATTAAAAATTCCCAAAAATTGCCAAAGCCCTGGACTGTCTTAACACACGGGCTTTTACACTTAAGAAGAGTACAATCTGAGGCTCCTATAAAAGTACTCACACATTTCCCGGAACTAAATGAGTTTTTTTTCAAGGGAAAGCATTGTCAGGGATCGCCGCGTCCACAACGTCCAATGGGACAAATGGGACATCATAAGGGCGGACCCGACTATCCTCTGGCTAAAAGATCCCAGTGAAGAAATGAATACTGGGCTTTACCGAATAGCCGAGGAAGGAGAAAAAACCGATCGAGCAGACATAGTCATATATTGCGACGGGTCATCTCAAGAAACTAAGAACCCTGATGGTTTCTACAACCAAGCAGGAAAAAGCAGGAGCTGGTATAGTTAAGGGTACCTGGGGGACGGAGGTTTTATCCCAGACACCACGAAAATCTGTCTTTTTAGGGACAGGTATGACGGCACAGTTAGCTGAAGTGGAGGCCCTGACTGCCGCTCTAGAGCTTGTAGCACCTGGAGATAGAAGTAAAGCAATCTTGATTTGTACCGACAGCAAAACTATTGCCATGGTGGCTGTAACGGATTGCTAAAGACTGGGCGAATAATGGGTTTTAAAACAGCTAGAGGCAAACCATCCAGCATGCTGGATGGTGGAAAAAGATAAATGCATATCTAGGAAACATGCCTGACTGATTGTAAAACATGTACCTGCCTCACCAAAAAAACAGGTGAGCATGCCGTAGGAAAAAAATATGGCCGATTCACTGGCTAAACAAGCACTTGGTACAAATCTGCCTAGGACACACAATTTGTTAATATTTGTAAACACGCCAATCAATAAAAAGATAACACGGATAAAGAGTTGATGGACCTGGTGGCTGGTAAGACCCTTCCAGGATATCCCAAATACTACTCGTACATATTAAGTCTGACGGGGACGGTCCGCTGCCTGAAAAAAGGAGACCTAAAAGGGGAAAATCATAATCCCTAAAAAAGACAGGCATCGGTACATCAGAGAAGCACATTCAAGGATTGGGTGCAGCACATGGAGGAGCAAAAACCACCTGTGCCACCTATCGCTTCAATACTGGTGGCCATTTTATGTTGTCTGAATGCCGAAAGTTTTTTAAGCCAACTGTGAAACCTGTATGAAACACGACCAAAGGAGGGGGGGTAACTAGACCTGGATACACCGTACGGGAAAAACCCGAAGCCCCTATGAAGCAATGGGCAAGTTGACTTCATTGGTCCGTTGCCCGAATCCGAGGGGATCCTCCCTTTAACCGTAAAAAAACAGGTACATACTTGTGTGTGTTGATGAATGTACATCTTACACTTGCCTATATCCCACTGCTAGTTGCACATTGCTTCAGCGCCTATCGAAGCTCTTGAGGAAGCGATAAAAATACTAGGTTCCTCCCTTAATCATTACTCAGACCAAGGTCCGCATTTGTAGGGCATGGCTACAGAGAATGGTGTAAATTTAAGGGAGTACGGACCAAATACAGTAGCCCCTTGCACCCCGAATCAGCGGGAGTTGTGGAGGAGGAAAAATCGGACGTCAAGAGGGGGCCATAGCTAAGAGGTGTACTACCAAAGCGGATCATGGGTTAGAGCTGTTAACTTTGTACAAATGGCAGTCAACAACACCCCCATAGACAGCGAAGGACCAAATAGACATATCACTCCATACTTTCTAATGTTTAGTGTACAAATGAACACTAAACTATAGTATAGGAGACGAGCAAAGAGGTGTTTGTCCCTTATGCAGGAATATAGGGAACTACGACACGCTGAGTCGGTCTTATTTCAAGCAGAAAAGAGCCAAACAGGACGAAGGGAAAAATATATGGTTACCTAAAGTAGGTGATTGGATCTTAGTCAAGACTAACTATACCAGGGTAAATCACTGAAACCTAAATTTGGCCCTGCCTCAACAGGTAATAGCTGTTGGGGAGCGGACTGTAACCTACTTAGGAAAGGTAAACAACAGATCATATCGGTGACAACTGTAAACCCGTAAGTAAAGACTTTATTCCTCTATAAATGAGTTGGGATAGATCAGTTAGAGATGGAACCGCTCCGGAGGAAGAGCCAATGCTGAGTCAAAAAAACCCAGCAAGAAGTACAAGGAGCCAGGGCCTAAGACTAGGTCTATGGGCCCGGCGAACCCGTAAAACACATGAACAAATCAAACCCACTAAAACAAAGAAAAAATAAAAAGGGGGACGAGGTTAAACTAGTTTATAGATCCTCAGGGATCAGGATATAAGGAGGATGTAAAGCTTGTGGACGGTTTACATGTAATTTTCTGTTTGCATTCTTTTTTCATAAATTTTCACCCTCCTCGGCGCAGGAGTGATCCTTTTAGTTAACCTAACTAGCTCCCTCATGTCACCTCATGGAAAGTGACTTGGTTAAGAATAACTCCCTTACTTCAGGAATGGAACTAAGTAATGGGGAATTATAGGAGGTTTAGGCCTAATCTTTGGTCCTAACGGACAAATGATAGCCCTGACCGCATTAATCCACTTCTCCATGGCCAAGCCCCAAGACAAGGTGGAAGTAGAAACCACTCCGAAACGGGATGATTTGGATTAAAGAGCCATATCCTTTCCGTTTAGGACACAGGGAAATATATTGGTACCTCTAACTCTGGTACTGGATTCCCAGGCCATGTTGGATGATATGGACTTAAATCGTAATGGGGCCGGGACGGCCTTATCCTGGTTAGTGAACTAGAACAGTTTTACAAAACCATGTTACAGATCAGTCCCCAGATTACAGACCCCTCCATCTGGCAGGAAGAAGAAATGAGTAAATACAGAGACTGTTATATCACCCAAATTAATACAAACGATTCCGTCCAAAAACTGTGACCAGGGCAGACTGCACTTGGCCCTTACAGGGATGTTAGTAACAGTGCCTTCCATGACTTAGCCAGCTATCACCCATCCTGGTGTGGAGTGTCTTTTGCAAATTGCCAATCAGCTCAAACCACCTAACCGAATACCTTCGCAAGGATTGTTCCTATAACGATGGTTCCAAAGTTTGGTTTACCACAGAGAAACGAAAGTAAGTTAGGTCCAAGTGAAATACCTTACACATTCAATTTACCCGCCCATACAGCCAGGATTCCATATGATTTGCAGTCCCAGAGTATACGGCCGTGGTTCAGACGAACCAGGAATAAGGAGGGAGAAATTAGGAAAAAATGGAAACGAGACACAGATGGGAGACATTTTTGCACCCATCGACCCTTCCATATGTAACCTCCCTATCTTTTCCTTATTGAAACCAAAGCCCAAAATTGGAAATTACACCTGTGTTAATGTCGCTAGATATACCCCCGGTAGATGTGGGGATATATGGGCCAAAGGAGAGAGAAAATGGCAGAGAATGAATTCCCCTGGAAAACACAAAAAGGATTTACCCGAGAAAAGAAAGGAGGTTTTCAAGAATAGAAGGGAATACAACCAATGACCCCACCGGCGATACCAAGGCCGGTTTTCAAGAATGGAAATCGGTTTATCAACTGATACAAAATTAATGAGACCATGGCGAGGGGTAAACGGGTCCCTCATAAAGGAAGAAGTCCTCAAATTTAATTTTAACAAGGACCCAATTTAAGGTCTATCTTAATCTTACAAGCAAGACTTTTACACAACCCGACAGATTTATTATCTGTTGGCTTTGGGGTTATATGAAATGTACAAACATAACAAGACAGCGTACTGTTGAACCTGCTACCGTAAAGTTCTTTGAATTACCTTCCCCTTACAGGTGGTTACATTTTTAACACTCGGGGGAAGAGTAACTTAGACTTGCCGGTAAGATGATTTTCTTTATTTTTCTGCTCCTACGCTTCTCCTGTATAAAAGGAAATGTTATCCAGCAAGTTAAAAGATTCCCAATTGGAGACTGTTGAAATATTTAAATAACATAACAAATACTCAGAGAAAGCTCAAGAATAATCAGAAAAACACATCGTTGAGTTTACCAGGTTTTTACACAAATCGCAGGTAGAAACTACTATGGAAACAGTGAAGGCCTCCTAACCCTATAGACCAAGCCTTCACAAGGGAAAATCTTAAAACCACGTTAATGGCGCTAGCCGCACTTTTGAGAACCGGAAGGGTTAAACCTTCTTGGATCCCAAAACAGATTTTAAGCAAAGAACGCTGGATTACTAGCACCCAGCTACTCGATTCATCCAGTCGTTCTTTACTACATCAAACGAGAAGGGGCACCTCCTACATTTAGGAGCCCCTCCTTAAAATTAACCCTAAACATTTTTTAATCACTGTTTCCTTGGATAACCAGATACCACAAGCTGCAAACTACACCCTCAGATTATATAATCCTGGTTATAGTGCGTTGCCACCATTATTGGAACAAAGGCTGTTGGAAAACAAATCATCAAAGTCCCATATAAATAATGGCTGTTGCGGAATAACACGGCTCCAGGTATATCAGGCCCTCATTCCACGCCAAGATAGGACAGGACTGACCCTTACAAATTTCGAGGAAACAACTGAATGTAGCAATCATCATTGTCCCGTTATAGAGGAGAGAAAAAAATATACCCAAAGATTCCGTATACTCTATGGGAAATGGTTCATACATAATTTCCAAAACTTCGCCTGCTCCTGCAATGATCCTGCAAAATTAAGTGAGGGCACATAACTTAGTCTCTTTCTTTTGCACATGATAAAAATCACTTTGCTGTAACATACAATATATGGTCAGCCACAGGAAAAGGGAAATGATTTTTCACGTTCTAGTAAAGATCAGACCTTTCAAATCATTCTTTCCAAGATCGGAGGACATTATTGTCAACCTTGAGGACAATGAGCTGATAGTTACCTATACAGATTGGGACTCAGTACCCAACTTAGGAACTTGAGATCAAAAGTTAGCAATATTGATACAAGTTATGGAGACAGATTCAGGATGTTTTTGAGGCCCTGGCCGAAACTCTCAAAGGGATTTCTTTTACCAGAAGGATTAGCAGCCCTAGGAGGATTAATAGGGAGGTCTCGGCCAGCCTTATGGGGTGATGTAATGAACTTCCTCGCGACCTTTGGGGTCTTTGGCTCGTATGCCAAATATGGAATATACTGCGTAGTAGGCTTAGTCCTCTACCGCGTCTTGTGAACCTTTTTGTCTTCTAGAAACCCAAATGAGTTCTAACGAGGCAAAGGACCAATACCGGGAGGCGATTTTGGAACATTTAAGGGAAGATTTACAGGCACACCCAGATCACGAGGAACAAATGGAACTAATTGCCAGATACAGGGCTGCCAGTTGTTTAAGCATGGAAAATAGTAAGATTAAACAAGAACTTACCAGTTCGAAGTTTGATCGTTATTTTATGAGGAGTTACGATGAGGGATTACGTGAAGAACCCGCCTCACGCTGGCAACGGCATACTTCAAAGCAGCGGCATGAAAAACACAGAACACCAAAAGCCGGAGTAACATAGTAAGGCTCATAAAAGACTTAGAACTACCATTTGATCATTTATTTTTATGAGGGTGGGAGTGGAGGGCACGTAATCCCTCATCGTAACTCCTCATAAAAAAACGATCAAACTTCGAACTGTAAGTTCTTGTTTAATCTTACTATTTTACTTCGGAGTCACGTGGTGACTACGTGAAGATTTTAAAGCTTTCTGGTGTTTTTTATGTCGTAGAAAGAATTAATCCGTACGACAGTCCGCTAAGAAAACACATACATGAGAAACCAGATAATGTTAGTTCTTTTCACCATTAACTTTCTAATGGTTTAAAGACCATATAATAACCCCTTATATCTGAGGGAATGATTACAAATGATAAAAGATATAAGTGACTACATAAACTGATTATAGCAATTAATAGGAAACAAAGCAGGTGATTATAGTGATCCCAACACCGCGTGTCCAAAGCTTATCATAGTGTGAACAAGAGTTATTGTAGAACTTTGAAAAAGTTTCTTATTTACTCCACCCTGCGTAATTTTTAAAAATATGCTCGAGAGGTACGTCCCGGCCCCTTCGCGCGGACGTTGCTGCCGCCCTGGTGGAGTGAGATTTGAACCCCCCATCAGTGTCTACTCCCGCTAAAACAACACCTGTTTCAACCACTTTGAGATAGTTTAAAACTGAAGCTCTTTGTGTGTGGTTTTTTGTGCGTAACCATTAACGTTTTTTCATTTCCTCGAAGAGTCTCAGTAACTTTTTTAATATATGGTTCAAAATTTCTAACCACACACAAAGTAGGATCATATGATAACTATTGAAAAGTTACCTTTGCCCCTCCAGAAATCTCGTGGTCTGCTTTGTTTGAATCAAGCTCGTAACAAGAACACAATAATTAATCTGTAGTCACATGGGCATACAGTCCTAAACGCAACATTTGTAAAATTTGTGGCACTCTTGAGCTGAGACCAGTGGAACATTAACATTAATTAAAATTTATCAATGTTAAATCTTTGCATGTCAATTCTTCCATTTATTGAGTCCATTGTCTAAGTAGAGTAAGTAACAATGCTCACATCCCAAATCCTCTGTGTATCTTGGTTTTTGGTGGATTAATGTTTTTTATTTTTTAAAAAGATTCCTTTCATAATCTAGATATTATTTAAATGGATGTGACCCAATTGATTACTGATCAGTTCCCCAATAAGTCCTAAATAAGGATGACAAGGCACTGCGTGCAGTGTTAATGTCACGGTAACTAATATGTTGCTCCAAATGTAAATTGCAAGAATTTCAAAACATTGCAATATTCACAATATCAATAAGAACTAATTGACTGTGTGTGCCAAAATCTTCCCATTTAACTTTAATATGTGTCCCCCCATAATATTGTGTTTTTGTGTGCTATCCTTCGCCATGATGCGACGAAAATTTCCCCCCCCATCGTTTTGTCCGATTATTCCCACCTCCTGCAGTGCTGGTCAAAACCTTAGATTAATAAATTCATATATGCATATAATGGATAATTTTCTTTTTAGGTTACTGGACGAATCAAAAAAATATCACTACAGTTAGGAATCGACATATATGGCTCTTTAATCATATTCAGCATTACTGGGAACAAAGTTTGAAGTTTTGCCCCCCCCCAATTTTGAACTACCAACAATCCAGAGCTAAATCGTGTTCAATTTTCTTCAGACATCTCTGAATCAAAGCAAAATGGTGGAAAAGCATCAAGAACATATTCCCCCATTTACAACGAAACAGCATCTACTGCTACGGCAACTGGATCGTGTTCCCAAGACCATATTTAGGTAATTG
Organism: Okamejei kenojei; assembly: GCA_035221665.1. Lineage (NCBI taxonomy): Eukaryota > Metazoa > Chordata > Chondrichthyes > Rajiformes > Rajidae > Okamejei > Okamejei kenojei. The sequence goes on from CM069139.1 coordinate 1,117,723, forward strand.
ATAGTAAGCCTTGAGGCATACAATCAATTTCTGGTAACCCATATTGTGTAAAATATTTTTAATATTGCTTGGCTTAAGCATCATTCCGTATAATCTTTAAATATCCATATCTTTTAATCTGCCTCCAACATTGTCTTTACCTGAATGTACTTGCCTGAAATCCAAATTTGGCGATCAATACACCCATTACCAATTTTAGTGACCAACAATCACATATACGGAAATCTAACACCCCCCATGGTGATAAATTTATGCAACAGCCGTATTATTGTCTAACTGTATTAACACTGTACACCTTGTTCACACAACAATATCCTTTATCCATAAAAGCACCCCAATAAACACCAAAAAGTTAATACCATACAGCTTGAAGAACGCTTCTTTCTTCTTGAGAGCTTTTTTTCATCGACCTCCACATTGAG
>CM069139.1:1118644-1266129 GCA_035221665.1 Okamejei kenojei
ATTCTTAAAAGGAACCACCACCACAATCTTAACAAAAAAAAACCCCCATTTTTGTGGCCACAGCAAACAAAAACTATCACATATTACAAACTTCCTCATTCTTACAAACCGGTTTTTACTCACATTACTTTAGTTCCTTTCTTACTTCATGAGATTGTTTGAAACAACTCAATATTTTATCATAAAAAAATTTTTGGCCCTAGGAGTGATCTATTTGTTCAGCCAGTCCAAGGGGTCTTCAATAAAATTTTCTCTCTTTTAAAGTTCTCACCCTCATTACTGGGTGAGAGGCACATAGTTTCCCCGGGGTGTTCCCTTACCCCATCCTACATTCGCCCCACGGGGCTTATCGGGCGGAATGTTAGGCTCCATATCAGTATGAGCATCATCCCGGTTCCCCGGACCCTTACTCCTCCCATTCGGTTTTCCCATTACCTGTCGGACTATTCACGGACCGACGAGACCCCGGTTCGCCCAGCAATACTTAATAGTCGTTTTTCGTTACTGGGTCCTGTGACATGAATCACTCGTCGTCCCATACGTATTTACCTTACACCCCTCTTGCTTTGAGTCTTTTTCACCGGTTATCCACTCGCTCAAACTGCTGATGCAGCAAGGGAGGATCAGAGAGGGGGACTTTTTTGCTGAAATCAGCCGGGTTGCACCTTCCCTCCTTCTTTGCCTCAACAAGCAGCCGTGAGTGTCGATCCCGGACGAGCCCCCATGTGTGAGATACCCTTATGCTCCACAATTAATACTCAAAGACTAAATCTTGGAAGCAGAGATTTCTTTATTTCACGAGTCTGCAGGACCGGGTGGCTCTCCAACTCGAGACACACTGAAGCTCAGGGAGATCATCCCCTTTATACAAAAAAATCTTACATTCAATCTCTCTCGGACCTTTCTCCATTCAGGGTCGGAGGTGCACAATCTGCTAGGTACAAACCCGTACATCCCTCGCAACCTCCCATATCATACATCGCATGTTAAACATGTTCATGGTAATGAGCAATTTCTTGACCAGGGGTGTGTTGTATTATTCATTTATTTATTAAGCATTGTCAATTGCTCATGACCTGGCCAGTTTTACTCACTCTAGTGAAACCCTTTCAGTTTTCCTATATCAGCACTAACTAAGCTATAGTGGACAGGTGTTCCCATTATCATCCTTTCAATGATAGGGACTCTCTCTTACCACACCCCTTCTCTAGCTACACAATGAATTCTCTTCTAACTCATGGCCTTCAAGGATGGGTTTGGCAATGGCAACCTTCAGACACTGCTGTCAGAATCCTTTTCTCCAGCCCCTCTCTGCTTGAATTCTCTTTAATACTCCTTTCCTTAATAGGGTTTAATCACTGATATCCCTCACAGGGGGATAGAGAGGGGTGAGAGAGAATAGGGGGAGAGAGAGGGGGAGATAGGGGGAGAGAGAGGGGAGAGAGGGGGAGAGGAGGGGGAGGAGCGAGTCAGGCCATGGTTGCAAGGCGGAGTAAGTTGGCGATATGCAGAGTACTGCCCTACTGACTACAAATTCAGAGGGGTCCAATACAGACAATGCAGGGCAGCCAACATTGGGTGAGGGATTGCGAGAGATCAAGCCCAAGGGAGCGGAGCGACTGGGGGGGGGGGGGTGTAGGGTGTGAAGGCGGGTGTCCCCCTCCCATTGGTACAGAACATTTGCATTTTTCAGCTTGAAATTGGCAATATGGTGCATACTGTATTCATACGGTGCATATTAGTGTATTCATGTATGGATATCAGGTTATAATCAAGCGCTTGGCCCATGTTGACCAACCTGGGTCTCACTGCACACCTGGTACCACTCCTGGCCCTGACCGTAGTTGCATCCCGTCTTTAATTCCTGTCCCTGAGTCCAGCCCTACACCAGGCCCCCTATTCTACACTGATCATAGCTGCTTACCTGCTTGGGTTCCCAGTGCTGAACACACCCCTGGTCCAGCTTTGACTGCACACCTTGTACTTTTCCAGACCTTGATCTGGATGCACACTTGGCTTCCTTAGCCCCTTTGCACTGTCAATATATCTGGCCCACACATAAAGCCCCAATTGACCCCAGGACTTAACTATTACGTTCAAGTCCACATGTGCTTAGTTGATGCAGTAATCCTTTATGGGGCACTTCACAGTCCAAATTATGGATATCAACAATTGCTTACATCATTGGCTTCCTTGTTATCTAACATGCATTTACTTTGTCAAAATAAGTCATCAATTGGTTGAAACACAATTTCATCCATAAAATTTATACTCACTCGTATTTTGTTTACCATTTGTAAGGGCTTGGAACGCTAGATGCAAGACACATGTTCCGATGTTGGGGGAATCCAGATCAGGGGGCTCTCCCTCTCTCTCTTCACTCTCTTTCTCTCTCCCCCTCTCCCCCTCTCTCCCCCTCTCCCTCTCTCGTGCTCTCTCACTCTCAGTCACACACTCCCCACACTCTTCTTCCCCCCCCCCCTCCCCTCTCTCCCTCCCCCCCTCTCTCTCTACTCTCTCTCCCACCTCACTCTCCCCTTGTTCTCTTCTCCTCCTCACTTCACTCTCCCTTGCTCTCTCCCCCTTTCTCCTCTGTCTCTATCTCCTCTTTCTCTTTGCCCCCCTCTCTCTTTCCCGTTTCTCTCTTTCCACCTCTTCCCTCTCCCCCTCTCTTCTTCTGCCCTCTCCCCTCCCTCTCTCGCTATGAGAGGATCTTCATCTCCCCACTCCCTCTTCTCGCTACTCTCTCTTCCCTATCTCTACTTCCTAACTCTCCTCTCCCTCCCCTCTCCCCCCCCCCCCCCCCCCCCCCCCCCCCCCCCCCCCCCCCCCCCCCCCCCCCCCCCCCCCCCCCCCCCCCCCCCCCCCCCCCCCCCCCCCCCCCCCCCCCCCCCCCCCCCCCCCCCCCCCCCCCCCCCCCCCCCCCCCTTTCTTCTTCCCATTCTCTCCCATTCTCTCTTTCCCCCTCTGTCTCTCCCCTGTCTCTCCGCCTCCTTTGGAGAGTCTCTGTACCTTCGTCACAGAGACTCTCACGGCAGCGGCGCAATGCTCCCGACGCCTCCGACGGCCCGGGACTCTTGCACTGGGGCTGCTCCATGGCCAGAGCTGCAGCGAGTGGCTCGCCAGCCCCGCAAGCACTCGCCAGCCCGGCAAACACTCGCCAGCCCCGCAAGCACTCGCCAGCCCGGCAAACACTCGCCAGCCCGGCAAACACTCGCCAGCCCGGCAAACACTCGCCAGCCCCGCAAGCACTCGCCAGCCCGGCATACACTCGCCAGCCCGGCAAACACTCGCCAACCCGGCAAGCACTCGCCAGCCCGGCAAACACTCGCCAGCGCCGACAACCCGCCTCTGCCCCCGCCACTACATCTGCTTCCAATCCTCCCTCAGCCCCGACTCTCCAACACCCGCGGCCCATGCAGTTTATCTGAGTTTTTAAATTTTTGTTGATCACAGAAGTTCTCACCACAGAGCATGAGAGATTTGTGATCAGCGTGAGGGCGTGAGAATTTCTCGAAATTAGTGAGTCTCACGCTCAAAGCGTGAGAGTTGGCGGCCCTGGACAATGCCAAGTGTGGGCTAGCAGGAGTGAAATGGGCCGAAGGCCTTTCCCGGACGCTCTGGTGTGAGATACGCTTTGTGCTCACAATCACTGCTCAAAGACTAAATCTTGGAAGCAAGAGTTTCTTTATTCCTCATGAATCTGCAGACCCGGGTGCCTCTCCAAGTCGAGACACCCCGAAGCCAAAGAAGTCATCCCCCTTTATACACAGAATTTTACATTCAACCTCCCCTCCGGACTCTTCTCCAATCAGGGTCTGAGGTGCACAATCTGTAGGTACATCCCACCGTACATCCTCCTGTACCTCCCATATCATACATCGCATGTTCAAACATGTTCATGGTAATGAGCAGTTTCTTGACCAGGGGTGTGTTGTAATATTCATTTATTCTATTAAGCATGCTCAGTTGCTCATGACCTACCCTAGTTTTACTCACCTCCTAGTGAACCCTCTCAGTTCCCCTATATCAGTACTAAAGTTAAGCTATAGTGACAAGGGTCCCATCTATCACTCCATTCCACTGATAGGGATCTCTCTACATCACTCCTACAATGCTATTATTTCTTACTCAAGGACTCATGGATGGGTCTGGTAACCTTTAGACACAGCTGTGTCAGAACCCTCTCTCCGGCCCCTCTCAGTTCGAATTCTCTTTAAAACTCTTTACTTTAATGGGGTTTAATCACTTTATCCCGCACAATCCACCCTTTTTCTTTTGCTACGCATATACTGATTAAACCCCCATTTCAAGTTCCCTCAACTCGATTTGACAAAACATTGTCCTAACCTTCTTTTCCTGTAGATCATGGACCTCCCCTGGCCGCATTATCATTATTCTCTGTATTTCCCCTTTCTCTCCCATAGGCATGACTACAGCCTGCATCTGACTGATACTTCTGGTAATAAGTTCCCTAAAAACAAGGGATGCAACAGGGCATAAAGATCAGTCCAAGCACTGCCACATAGAAACACGAGTCCCACCGTTCTCCACCATGTTCCTCCGAGGATGGAATCCACACCATCGGGGTTCCCATAATCGAATTCCACTTTTGCATTGGAACTTGTGCCAACTTACGGATCCCTTCTGATATGTCCATCACTGCCTGTCCCATTATCATCGATGTTCAAACAGCAATTAGAGAGGTTGAATTTCCGCATCCCCTCCTTCTTCTTCCAGGAGGTAATCTAGGCTAACCATGTTCTGGTATATCGCTGTACTCATCAGCGTCTGCTGCTTATGCCAGCATCTCCAGCGCCCCCGCAGTTTGGTTGGTAATTACCTCCAGTACTGCCTGAAGCCTTATGATCCGGTTTAACATGTATACTGGTGTTCGGTAGCCCCAGGATCCATCCTGTGCCCAAGTGCTGGTCCGTAGTATGAGATGATTCTTGCTGGTGGCCATTCATCATCTTTCCATTCTCAATGTCTATTTCCTCTTTTTCCGATATAGGTCATTTAAATACAGTGTCCTAGCGACCGGCCTTCTTCGGTGTTAACAGGAAAAATCCAGGTTGTACCAGTCCAATAAAAACAAGTCCCACTCAATTTATCGGTTAACACCGAGTAGGCCTTGTATCCGCATATCCATAACAGTCCTTCAGGGGCTGGTCCACTAGAGGTAACCTTGTTCCATATGTCTCGCAACACTGGGATTCCCTGATAAGGGTTGTTCCCGGTGCAGTTCCATAGTCCAGTCGATTCCATTCCATCGGTCTTCATCCAGATAGTGCAGTTTTTCCGTATTTCTTAGTTGGATACCATTTAGGCTCTTCTGGCCACCACACTCGGGACTGATTTGGCCACTGGGTGACGATGCGCTGGCAGGGGCTGCTGCCTACTAGGACGGCATCCTTTGCCCAGGGCCTAGCGATACACTCAGTCCCAACCGGAGCGTCTGTCAGGACACATGCCTGGGGATCTCGGTCTTGTCCAACTGTCAGGTTCCACTCCATCAGGTCCCATACTTCAATAATGGATCCCCTCCACGGCCAACGTGAGCTCATCAGTGGTCCGCCACAGACCCAGCAGTCAGTCACATTCAGGATTCCAGCTATCCGGAGGGCCAAGTCCACAAACAGGTTTTTTTCTCCTTCAGGGATCTCAATCTGCTTCTTTACCTCTTTGTACAGTGTCTAGTGCAATTGAGGCTGAGTAGGTGAGGGAGGGGGAGGCTTAGTGACTACTACTTCTGTAAACTTTTTTATTACTTCCTCTTTCATCTTATCTATTGCCCATTTTACGATCTGAAAAGGGAAACCTAAATGTCCTGCCTTGGTTACACAAACCCATCTCTCTCCCTTTGGGCAGGTAATGTACGCAAACTTCCCTATATACCCCCTATTCCCTATCATCAAATACTTCTTTCCCCCCTCTTCACAAATTGTTCTTGTCCTCATGTTATAGCATGCATCGTTCACATGGGAATGATAGGTAAATGATCTGGTTATCCGCCCTCCGTATCTGATAAGATGATAACATTTATCACAATTATTAATACTTTTTACCATAATTACATACAAAGCAAACAATACCACGACTGCTCCCTTCATAATGTCAGTTTTCATTCAATTCTTTTTTTTTTTTTAAATTACTGTTAGGGGTTTGTTTCCTGGCTTCACCGTCCACTGTTCCTCCTCATCAGGGGCGGGTGGATCAACGGGTCCTTTAACCCGGAATGCGTGGGTCCACCCTTTTTCTTTTGTTCGTACTGCTGTCTCGGTTGTCAGTAATACTAGGTATGGGCCGGTCCACCTGGGCTGGAGTTTCTCCTCCTTCCAATTCTTGACCAGTACCCAGTCGCCGGCCTTTACAGCATGTATCGGAAAGTCGAGTGGTGGTCTTTGAGCCAATAGTCCTTTAGCTTTTAATTCTGTAAGGGAACGAGATACTGCCAGTAAATAGTTCCTTAAGAATACATCACTGCCCTCTATGGTGGGTATTCCTTCTATCTTTCCCAAATAAGGTAACCCAAACAACATTCCATAGGGGGACACTGCTAACTTTGCATGGGGTCTCCGTTGCTTTTCTCAAAGCCTTTCTGTTTCCCTACTGCTCCAAACATGTGCCAGACTCCATGTACATGCTGCTCTTAAAGCCTTAATTTCTGCCAATTGATCTAAGCAAGATTGCAGGCAAGCTTCCAATTTGATCCTGCGCTATAGCTTTTACTTCTTTAGATATTACTCGTCCAAAATATTCTACCTGCTGCTGACAAAACAAAAACTTCTTCCTTGATACATCATTACCTCCGGTGCCACCTTTTCCAAGATAATTACAATGTCTCTTTCTCACGTTGCTCCTCACTTGTGGAACAAACCAACAAATCATTCACATACTATATCAACACCTTCCAAATCTGCCTACAACATCTGATTAAAAACACGGCGCTAGTATTTAAAACGCTGCCGCATCCTAGCCTAGGTGTATTTAATACCTCTTCTTAATGTTCTTGCCATAGCTATGTTCACCATTATCTTAATATTATTATTATCATTATTATTATTATTATTATTATTATTATTATTATTATTATTGTTATTATTATTTCCTGATTATCGTACCTGTTCACATCCCCAACACACCTTATCCATTACCTATCTCCTTTACTAGCCTTGTCTGGGCTTAGATCCAGATTTATTTCACTCCCGATAGGGCATTTGAGAAAAACACTCTCCCAAATATATTTATTATTGGCATGGAATCTCTGGCCCCTGTTTGGCTCTGTCATAGGACTCACTGTGTGTCGGTGCATCACTTATTTCAGACTTTTCAACCAGGTCTGTTGTTACTGACAACATTGTCTCTCCTTTTTCACGCTCTTTCTTTCTAAAGCAGTCTCATCAATTTATCCCTCTGCTTCCCACTTTAAGCCTTTCTGATCTGCCTTCTTTCTCATTCTAAACTCAATGTCTTACTTCTCAGATAGTTTATCCTCCTTTGCAAATTTATTCACCTTCCTTTTAAAATCTTCCACTGACTTCTCGATCCTCATATTTTACCACCACCCCTTCTACCTCGGGTAATGTCATCACTTTCCCTTCTACCCCTGAGATTCTAACTTCTTTTTCACCCAATCTCATTCCTTCCGGTACCTTAGTTACACTCGATCTCTCTGCTCCCGAATCTACCATAAATACCATATCCTCTCCCTGGGGTCCTAATTTCAAGTTTACCAGAGGTTCCCCTGTGTATCCCATACACCCCAGGGAGCAGGACCCCCGACTTCCCTATTCTTCCTCCCTGATTGTGTACGACTGCACCTCCCGTCGTAGCCTGGGACATTCCCTCTTGAAATGACCCTCCTCGTTACAATAGTAACACCAGGATGGCCCCGTGTACCACCCTCCTGATCCTTGTTCCTTGTTTTCCCAGGGACCCCAACTTCAGTCCCTCCATTCACCTCTTCCTCGTCCTCTAATACTACCGCTTCCCCTTCCCCGGTCTCCATGAGCACCCGGCCTTCTATCACCTTCGATTCCCCCCTTCTGTACTCCTTGCTGTACTGCTTGCAACATCATTTTTACCTTTCCCTTCTGTTTTCCCTCTTCCCGTCTTACATATACCTTTTGAGCCTCTGTTAACAATGTCCTCGAACCTGTTCGGACAAATATTAGAACAAGTACTAGAGGACGTTCGCGAGGACTGATGAGACACAGCTGTTGCAGTATGTGGACGACCTATTACTATCAGGGTAAGAAGAGGAGGCAGTTAGGGACGCAACAATAACCCTCCTGAACTTTCTGGGGGAAAAGGGGTTGAGAGTGTCTAAAAGTAAATTACAGTTTGTAGAACGAGAAGTTAAATATCTAGGACACCTGATAAGTGATGGGAAAAGGAGAATAATCCCGGAAAGGATAGCGGGAATTACCGGACTGCCAATGCCGAAGAATAAGAAGGAGATTAGGAAGTTTCTTGGACTGATTGGATATTGTAGATTATGGATAGATGACTATACCCGACAGGTTAGGTTTCTATATGATAAATTAGATGAAGAAAACGACAAAGTAAAGTGGGAATCCGGGGACGAACACCAGTTTAGGAAACTAAAGAACAGTTTAATCACTGCCCCTGTACTGGCTCTCCCGTCTATTGACCAGCCACTCCATCTTTTTGTGAATGCAGAAAATGGAATTGCGCTGGGAGTACTAACCCAAGAGAAAGGAGGGAAGCGGCAGCCCGTCGCGTTCTTCTCCAAACTCTTGGATCCAGTATCGCGGGGATGGTCAGTATGTATTCAAGCGGTAGCGGTAACAGCAGTGTTAGTGGAGGAAAGTAGGAAATTGACGTTTGGAGGAACCCTGGTGGTGTCCACTCCCCACACGGTCCGGACGATACTAACTCAGAAGTCCAGTCGGTGGTTGACGGATTCTAGAATCTTGAAGTATGAGGTTATACTTATGGAAAAGAATGATTTGACCATAGTAACGGATAAAAACCTAAATCCCTCTCAGTTTTTGTACTCGGCAGGTGCTGAGCAGGAAGGGGAGTTACCAGAACATGATTGTAGTGAGATGATAGAACTTTAGACAAAGAGTAGGGAAGATTTAGAAGAACAACCGCTTGAGACAGGGGAAAGATGGTTTATTGATGGTTCTTCCCGATGCATAGACGGAAAAAGGTATAGTGGGTATGCTATAATAACCGGAGAAGGGTTTGAAAAAGTGGAAGCAGGTTACCAGGAAGTTGTTCCGCGCAAACGTGTGAACTGTATGCATTAATGAGGGCATTGACACTATTGAAAGGAAAAGAAGGAACTGTGTATACGGACTCCAAGTATGCCTTTGGGGTGGTACACACCTTTGGGAAAATCTGGAAAGAAAGAGGGATGATTACAGCTAGAGGGAAAGAGTTGGCTCATGAGCAGTTAATTGAAAAAGCTTTGGAAGCACTAAATTTGCCAGAAAGAATAGCGGTGGTCCATGTAGCAGGCCACCAGAGAGGGAATTCGCTGGAAGCTAGAGGGAATAGGGCAGTCGATAGTGCCGCTAAGACAGCGGCGACAGAAGGAACGGTAAAAAATGTTATCTCTAATACCGTTGAGAGAGGGAATAGAGAAGATACCTGTATTCTCGCGGGAGGAGGAAGATAAAATGAATGAGTTGGGGTGCCCGGCGCTCCACGGACGGGAAGTGGTGGACGCCGGACGAAAAACAAATAATTACTAAAGGATTGACGAGGGATTTGATTAAACAACTACATTCGCAATCGCACTGGGGAGCTCAGGCTCTGTGCGACACGATACTACGGACTTATGCCTGTAGAGGCATTTATACTTTAGCCAAGCAGGCGGTGTCTGGTTTGTGTAGTGTGTCAAAGGGTGAATAAGAAGGTAATGAGAGCTGTCCCAGGGGGAGGACAACAATTGGCCATTAGACCCTTCCAGAGAATACAGGTGGACTTCACAGAAACTACCAAAAGTACAGCAGTGGAAATATCTTCTGGTTATAGTGGATCACTTCACCAGGTGGGTAGAGGCATTTCCCACGATAAATGCCACTGCCCAGGCAGTCACTAAGATGCTGCTGGAAACAAATCATCCCACGGATATGGAGTAATTGAATCCATAGACTCAGATCGAGGAACACATTTTGCTTCCAAGGTGCACCTATTAATTTGTCGCGCCTTGGGAATAAACTGGAAGCTGCATACTCCACGGCACCCCCAGAGTTCGGGGAGAGTGGAGCGGATGAATGCCACTCTAAAAATTCAGGTAACTAAATTAATGGAGGAGACAGGGTTACCCTGGACTAAATGTCTACCAATTGCTTTATTGCGAATACGGACGGCACCACGAAAGGATATTGCGGTGTCTCCCTATGAAATGTTGTTTGCATTGCCTTATTTTGGGAAGGTGGTAGGCACACCAACCTTTGAGGGAGGTGATGTGTTCTTGAGGAACTATTTACTGGCAGTGTCTCGTTCCCTTACAGAATTAAAAGCTAAAGGATTATTGGCTCAAAGCCCACCACTCGACTTTCCAATACATGCTGTAAAGGCCGGCGACTGGGTACTGGTCAAGAATTGGAAGGAGGAGAAACTCCAGCCCAGGCTGACCGGACCGTACCTAGTATTGCTGGCAACCGAGACAGCAATACGAACAAAAGAAAAAGGGTGGACCCACGCGATCCGGGTTAAAGGACCCGTCGATCCACCCATTCCTGATGAGGAGGAACAGTGGATGGTGAAGCCAGGAAGCAAACCCCTAACAGTAATTAAAAAAATATATATTGAATGTATAACTGACAGTATGAAAGGAGCAGTCGTGGTATTGTTTGCTTTGTATGTAATTGTGGTAAAAGGTATTAATAATTGTGATAAATGTTATCATCCTATCCAATACAGAGGGCGGACAACCAGATCATTTACCTATCATTCCCATGTGAACAAAGTATGCCATAACCGGGAGACTAGAACCATTTCTGAAGAGGGGGGAAAGGAGTATTTGATGGCAGGCAATAGGGGGTATATAGGGAAGTTTGGGGCCGTTACCTGCCCAAGGGGAGAGAGATGGGTTTGTGTACAGTTAGTTTTCCCTTCTCAGATCGTAAAATGGGCAATAGATAAGACGAAGGAGGAAGTAATAAAAGAGGTTACAGAAGTAGTCGTCACTAAGCCTCCCCCTCCCCCACATACTCAGCCTCAAGTGCACCAGACACTGTACGAAGAGATAAAGAAGCAGATCGAGATCCCTGAAGGAGAAAAAAACCTGTTTGTGGACTTGGCCCTCCGGATAGCTGGAATCCTGAATGTGACTATCTGTTGGGTCTGCGGAGGACCACTGATGAGCTCACGTTGGCCGTGGAGAGGATCCATTGTTGAAGTATGGGACCTGATGGAGTGGAACCTGACAGTTGGACAAGACCGAGATCCCCAGGCATGGGTCCTGACAGACGCTCCGGTCGGGACTGAGTGTATTCGCTAGGCCCTGGGCAAAGGATGCCGTCCTAGTAGGCAGCAGCCCCTGCCAGCGCATCGTCACCCAGTGGCCAAATCGGTCCCGAGTGTGGTGGCCAGAGGAGCCTAAATGGTATCTAACTAAGAAATATGGGAAAACTGCGCTATCTGGATGAAGACCGATGGAGTGGAATCGGCTGGACTATGGAACTGCACCGGGAACAACCCTTATCAGGGGATCCCAGTATTGCGAGATATATGGAACAAGGTTGCCTCTAGTGGACCGGCCCCTGAAAGACTGTTATGGATATGCGGATACAAGGCATACTCGGTGTTACCGATGAATTGGAGTGGGACTTGTTTTATTGGACTGGTACAACCTGGATTTTTCCTGTTAAACACCAAAGAAGGCCGGTCGTTAGGAACACCTGTATTTGATGACCTATATCGGAAAAAGAGGAAAATAGACATTGGAGAATGGAAAGATGATGAATGGCCACCAGCATGTAATGGATGAATTTCTTTGGTTACTGGATTTATCAATAAATCACTGCAGTTAGGAATTGACATATATGGTTCTTTAATCATGTTTAACATTAATGGGAACCAAGGTTGTGTCGGCCAATTTGGAATTACCAATAATCCTGTGGCAGAATCTTGCCCTATTTTCTTCAGACATTGCTGAACCAGAGCAAATGGTGGAAAAGCATAAAAGAACATATTCCCCCAATGTAATGAAAAAGCATCTACTGCTACAGCATCTGGGTCGTGTTCCCAAGACACATATTTAGGCAATTGATGATTTAGCCTTGATGCAAACAGATCAATGTCTGGTAACCCATGTCGAATTATAATTTTCTTGAAAATTACTGGGTTAAGCATCCATTCTGTGTTATCTTTAAATATCCTTGACCTATTATCTGCCACCACATTGTCTTTACCTGGAATGTAGTTTGCCGAGATCCAAATTTGGTGATTAATACACCATTGCCATATCTCATTGACCAGACAATCACATGATATTGATCTGACTCCGCCCATGTGATTAATATATGCAACAGCCGTTTTATTGTCTAATTGTATTAATACATGTAGACTCTTTTTTGTAGAACAATATGCTTTTAGTCCATAAAAAGCACCCAATAAGTCTAAATAGTTAATACCATACATTTGAAGAAACGTTTCCTCTTGGACAGTCCATCTACCTCCACAACTGGAGAATGAATCTGTTGCCCCCCATCCGAGGGCGCTAGCCTCAGCTTGTAAAACCAGTTCAGTTCAGTTGTATCAGAATGTTTTTAGCAGCTTGTGGGACATTTTCAATCCACCATTGTAATTCCAACAAAGCTTCTTTTGTTAATTGCATAGGCCTATCAAAATGGCCTGCCCTCTTTTTTAGAGCTCTTATTTTGTCCCTTTGAAGATTTTGGTAATGTAATGGACCAAATTCCACTGCAGGAAATGCTGCTACTAGCTTACCAATAGTTTTTGCTACTTCTCGGATGGAGGAATAAGGTTTGTGAATGAGACTTTTACGTCACCAAAATATCATCAACTTTATCTGTTGGTAAAGTTACTAACATAGTATTTGAGTTAATAATAAACCCCAAATAGTTAATTGACTGTGCTGGCTGCAGCTGGGATTTAATTGGATGAATCAAGAACCCTAGCTTTTCAAACAGAGCTTTAGTTGCTGAAATTGATTTTTCAGCTGATTCCTGATTGTCATTAATGATTAAAATGTCATCGAGATAAGCCATAACGATGTGTTTTTGTGCTCTTAATTGAGCTAAAACTGGTTTCAACAGTTTAGTAAAGATCCTTGGAGCTGAACTTAACCCATTTGGTAAAGCTCTGAATTGCCACAGCTGTCCCAGCCAATTAAATTTTAAGTACCTTCGAAAGAACTGATGTATTGATACAGAATAATAGGCATCTTTCAAATCAATTGTAGCCATATAACAACCTGCCGATATTAAATATCTTGCAGTATTAAACGTTTCCATTTTAAAATGTTTGTATTCTACAAACTTATTAAGATTTGTAAGGTCCAGAATAATTCTGCAACCACCATCTTTTTTATCTCTTGGAAATATATTTGACACAAATTGATGCTCATGTTCAACAGTTTTTTCAATAACACCTTTTTTAAACAATTTGTCAATTTCCCCATTTATTTCTGCTTTTTCTTTTGCAGAAAACACGAAAGCATAAGCAGGTTTATTCTGTACTGGAGAGTTAAACACCTTCTTTAAATGTAATAGTGGCTCCTGAAACTGTTTGTAAAATAAACCGATCAGAAGTGATAGTAAGCCAGTCTTTATAAAACTTTTGTATTCTCCCTCCAACTGGAGATTTGTCCACAGTTTCTTTAAGCATAGAATAAATCTTTAATACCTCTCCATATGAGCGTGGTGGTCTCCTTCTCCCCATATACGGGTAAGCATTAGGCTGTGTTGGATGATAATATTTCCTTGACATACTCCTGCCTCTGTTTCCAAAATCAAATCCCCTTCTTGGCGAAAAATACCTTTTTTGTCCAAAGACGAAAGGTCTCATGTGGCTAAAAGATTTAGCTTCTTCATCCATATCTTTTATTTGTTTAGGCAGGTTTTCTCCAAACAGATAACCAGGAGCTTGAACACCACTTGCTCGACACAGACTTGCAAACCTTGGGTGAAATATGGGCCGAATTGCGATCTTTCTCATACAATTAATTTCATAGAAGGAATTGCACAATAAGCCCAAAGTATCTTTTTGAATCTTATCCATCTCTAACCCCTCCATTTGTCTTCCATAAGCCGTAACGGCCGCAGAAATTAATTTGAGGATTTTTTGAAATCTCACTTCTTGTCCTCTCATGCTTGGGGTCATGGATGTCCAGATAGGCGGATTAACCGTAGGTACCTCCAGTAAGACACAATTATCCGGTGTTTTATATAATTCTGATGTTTCAATCATCACAGAATCTTGAAGTTGGTGAGATACCATATAATTAATGTTGGCAGCTAGGTTTTCTTCCATAGCCTCACCACTTCCTTCAGGTATAGCAAAATCTTTTGCTATCCCAGGCACATCTGGCCTTTTCTTTTTTATTTGTGGTGTGCATTCATAATCCACATCACCACTTGCAGGGTCTGTCTTTTACAGCCCTAATTCACTTGGAATTATATCCCATGAGACTTCCTCCAGCCCAAATCCTGGGTCCGGATTTTCAAACTCCCAATTTGGCACACAGCCATATTCTGGATATTCAAACCCCTCAGGGCCTTTTTGGGAAACATCTGGGTACTGTGACCCTTGTCTCATGATTTTTTGGAGTACTTTTTCCATATGCTCCATTTTTAGCCACATAGTTTTATTATCTGGAGGACTTTCAGTATCAGAGTCATCAGAAACCACGGGCCTCACAGATTTCTTTTTGCATTTTTTAGGAGCATTTCCCTCCGTGGTTATTATTTCTGGAGAGACTAGAATTTCGCTATTGGGTGTATCAACGGCCACCGGTATCGGAACCAGATCCGTACTAGCTTCTTGTCCCGTATTTTTAGTTTCACCCCGGGATGATCTTTTTACCCGCGAAATTTTCTTTTGCGATTTCTCCATTTTTCTTTTCATTTATCTGTGCTTAATCAGCACGCTAGCGTGACTCTGATTTTACTTTTACTTTCATTATCCTGCTGGCTCTACCAGCGTAACTTTCAGAATGTCCCGACTTTACCACACTTACCTGCGGGTCCGTTCCGACCGCTGCGAGGAGCTGCGCTCTGCAGCTTCCTGCTTCTGCCGTCAGCGTCGACGTAATGCCGTTCCAGCGCCAAGGCGGGCCTTCTTCACGTAGTCACTCACGTGACTCCGAAGTAAAATAGACCACGGATATATCTCCAATGATGAATAGCCTGCTTAATACTCCACTCATATATCGATTTTCTACTTTTATTTTATTTCTCTTTACTATTTTTCTTTACTATCTTCTTTCTGTTATAAAATAATAAAAAGTATAGAAGTATAAATAAGAATGATTGTAAACTTTAAAAATATTAAGAATGTGTGTGACGAATAATGTGTCTCTTTTTTTTGATTTTATGTTATTCCTTCTTAATATGTATTTACTTCTAATAAAAATATTTTACAAAAAAAAACAAAAAACATTGGGATAATCCCAGCCTCAACTACCTCCTTTGGCAGCTCGTTCCATACACCCACCACCCTCTGTGTGAAAAACGTACCGCTCAGATTCCTATTAAATCTTTTCCCCTTCACCTTGAACTCACACTCTGGGCAAGAGATTCTGTGCATCTAACTAAATTGTGTTCCATACAAGATTTCATCGTCTGCAGTTTCTTGTCTCCCTCACCTATATCCATCTATCTCTCCTGAAGAAGGCTCTCAACCGGAAATGTCACCCATTCCTTCTCTCTAGTGATGCTGCCTGTCCCGCTGAGTTACTCCAGCATTTTGTGTCCATCTATCACTTGCCAGGCTTTGTCCAGCCCCCATCTTTCTTTTCCAGCTTCCTCCCCCCACCCTCTCCACTCAGTCTGCAGAAGGGTCCCGACTCAAAACGTCGTCTGTCCATTCCCTCTAAAGCGGTGGAGGAACTCAGTGGGTCAGGCCTCATCTATCGAGGGAAGGCAATCTAAGGCGACCACTCCCACCTCTCCTTTCCAACTTTCTCCACCCCCCACACCGAGCAGTCTGAAGAAGTGTCCTGACCTAGAATGTTGCCTGTCCACGCTCTCCAGAGGTGCATGTTACTCCAAGAGATTGTGTCTCTCTTTGTAAACCAGCTTCTGATGTTCTTTACGTATGTGAAGAGGAAAAAAATAGTTAAGACCAAAGTTGAACTGTTGAAGACTGAAAAAAGGAGAATTTATTATGGGGAACGATGAAATGCCAGATGAGTTAAACAGTTACTTTGGATCCGTCTTCACTAAGGAGGACACAAACAATCTTCCTGATGTACCAGTGGCCAGAGGATCTAGGGTGACGGAGGAACTGAAGGAAATCCACATTAGGCAGAAAATGGTGTTGGGTAGACTGATGGGACTGAAGGCTGATAAATCCCCAGGGCCTGATGGTCTGCATCCAGGGTGCTTAAGGAAGTGGCTCTAGAAATCTTGGACGCATTGATGATAATTTTCAAATGTTCTATAGACACAGGATCGGTTCCTGTGGATTGGAGGGTAGCTAATGTTATCCCACTTTTTAAGAAAGGCGGGAGAGAGAAAACAGGGAATTATAGACGTTAGCCCAGGGGTGGGGAACATTTTCATGTTGGAATGATGCATTAAGTTAGCTGTAATCTAATAAGGCCGCATCCATGAAACTTCAATTAGATATAGTTCAAAATGTACTTTATTTTGTAAAACTCTAACTACTATGTACTAACATCAAGAAAATGAAAAAAAATTGTTAATTCTAAAGTTAACTAACCTTTTAATGACTTTGTTGTGACTGCTTTTTGTGGGAAAGCCTTTGAATATTTGGTTGCAACATGGAGGTACGCAGTTTCAGCTGATCTTCTAGATGGGTATCCGTCATTTTGT
The DNA here is from genome assembly GCA_035221665.1 of Okamejei kenojei. Lineage (NCBI taxonomy): Eukaryota > Metazoa > Chordata > Chondrichthyes > Rajiformes > Rajidae > Okamejei > Okamejei kenojei. Next base: position 1,135,651 of record CM069139.1, read on the forward strand.
GACCTTAAGGGCGTCTTGATTTGGATTAGATAGAAGAATGTAGATTCACAGCAATAAGTGGTTGAAAAACAAGAAAGCATTTTTCGTGCATGTTGCCGAAGGCGTGGGTATTCTATTGCATTTTTCCATATTTCAATCGGATCTTTAAGCGTCAAATAAGGACTTAAAAATGTAATCTTCCGAGAGCTCAATCAATTCCATCTGTAGTTCTATAGCAGCCTTGGAGACACCAAGGTGAGGTTGAAATGCTAATTTGAATGCTAAAAAATGCATATTTTGTTGAATCTTCTTTTCCACTTTGGTATTTTAAATATGTTCATTTTAAGATAAAAATAAAAATAATAAAAATCGAACAAAAACATATTAATAAAAATAAAAAGAATTTTGTAAAATATTTTTTAGAAGTAATTACATATTAAGAAATAATATAAAATCAAAAAAAAGAAAATATTATACGTCACATACATTCTTAATATTTTTAAAATTTACAGTCAATCTTATTTATACTTCTATATATTTTTTTAATTTTATAACAGTAGGAAATAAAGATAGGTAATAAAAAGAAAAATAAATAAGAAAGAGATAAATAAAATGAGTGGAGTATAAGCAAGATATTCTTCATTGGAGATATATTCATGATCTATTGTATATAATTCTTCATCTATTCCTTCATTCAGGCTTCAGTCATGGCCTCGAACCGGACCACCTTAACCCTTTAAATATTCAATAAATGGAGGCCATATCCCTCTGAATTGATCTAACCTGTCCATTAGGACAAGTCTTAATCGTTCCAGGTGAAGTGTCTCCGACATTTCTGTAATCAACATTTTGATTGTGGGGGATATGGGACCTTCCCAAAATCTTAGTATTAATTTTTCACCAATTATTAAACTATAACCAATAAAAATTATTTGTTGTGTTGTTAGTATCTGATCCGTTTCTAATATTCCCAATATAATTAATTTTGAGTCTGGAATTAAATTTGCATTAATTACATTCGAGATTATCTTAATAATTTCTATCCATAAATTAGTAATTTTTGTACATTTTGTGAATGAATGCATTAGATTAGCTTCTAATTGTTGACATTTATCACATATAGTGGAAACATTTGAGAAAATTCTGTTTAATTTGGATTTTGAGAAATGTAATCTATGTATAACTTTAAAGAGATGTCTGGCATTTAATGAGCAATGGTGTATATGTTGTAAACTTTCATTCCATACTTCGCTACTAATTACTTGACCTAATTCGTTTTCCCATGCTTGTCTATATTTTTCCGTATTTGGTAAATCATTTTCCAGTAAGATATTATAAATATATGATATTAATTTTTCTGTATTCGGATGTTTATTTAGACATTCATCTAAAATTTCTGTCTTTCTATTCCTAAAATCTGATGTATTTGATTTAACATAATCTCTAATTTGTAGATATCTAAAATATTCTTTGGAGTGTAATCCATAATTTTGTTGTAATTCCTGAAATGAGAGAAATAAACTTTCCCTGTAGAGATCACCCATCTTATTTATTCCATAGTTCTTCCATTTTAAAAAACCTTTATCCATCAATGAAGGTTTAAAAGTAATATTGTTTAAGTAATACAATGGGAAGAGCTAGTGGTGTATTCTGTAATTTTAATGTTTTTTTTAATTGTTTCCAAATATGTATACCACTTTCTATTATTGGGTTTCCTCTATAAATTTTCTTATGTATTTTAGTGTTAGCAAATAAAATCGAGCTAATTTCGAAAGGTGAACAGTCTTCCTTTTCCATTTTTAACCAGTTTGGTTGTTTATCTAGTTCTTCCAACCAGAAATTCATATTTTTTATATTAACTACCCAATAATAAAACATAAAATTAGGCAATGCAAAACCTCCTTTCATTTTTGATTTACATAGATGCTTTTTAATTATTCTATGGTTCTTATAATCCCAAATACAATTGGTAACTATAGAGTCCACTTTCTTAAAGAAAATATTAGGAAGATATATCGGGATCATTTGGAACAAGTATAATAATTGTGGAAGAAAAATCATTTTTATCGCATTAATCTTACCTAGCATTGAAATAGGAAATGTTTTCCAATATTGGATATTCTTAAGTAGTTTATTCAATAAGGGTGGGAAATTAGATTTAAATAAAAAATCATATCTTTTTGTTACATAAATTCCAAGATATTTGATTTTTTCATTTGTAATCGTAAAAGGATATTGTTGTAATATATGTAAGTTATTTCCCATTATTGGCATAAGTTCACTTTTATTCCAATTAATTCTATATCCTGAAAACAATCCAAATTGATTTATTAAATCTAATAAGTTAGGAATACTAATTTCCGGCTTTGTGATATAAAGTAATACATCATCTGCGTATAAAGAGATTTTATTTTCAGTTTCTTTAGTTTCATACCCGTATATTTCACTATGCAATCTCACAGATTTTGCTAGTGGTTCTATTGCAAGTGCAAACAGTAGTGGAGATAAAGGGCAACCTTGTCTGCAGCCTCGGAATAAGTTAAATTTAGTTGTTAACATTTGGTTTATTAATATTCTAGCTGTTGGCTTGGTATATAGTAATTCAATCCATGTTATAAACTTCTCCCCCAACTGAAAAATTCCATAACCGAAAATAAATAAGACCATTCAATCTGATCAAAAGCTTTCTCTGCGTCCAACGAAATAATTAATAAATCCTTATTAATGTTTCTTTTCGATAATATAATATTAAATAATCTTCTCAGGTTGTTTGAGGAGTATCGTTTTGGTATAAATCCTGTTTGATCTGAATGAATTAGTTTATTAATCACTGTATTTAGTCTGTGCTAGTATTTTGGTTAATATTTTTTGATCAGTATTTAAAAGAGATATAGCTCTATATGACCCTGGATCATCCAGATTTTTATCTGATTTAGGTATGAGGGTTATAATAGATTCATTTAATGTTTCTGGTAATTTCTGTTGTGCATAAATGTGTTCATATAGTGTCTTCAAACGTGGAGCTATCATTATCATAAAATGTTTTATAAAATTCTGATCCAATACCATCTGGTCCTGGAGTTTTACCATTTTTTAATGATCTAATAGCTTCTTCAATTTCTTTAGTAGTTATTTCAACTTTTAATAATTCTCTATCTTCTAAATCCAGTCTTTTTAGATTACAATTTTTTAAGAATGTTTCTACTCCTGTCCAATTTTCTTTTGTTTGAGCTGAAAATAATTTTTTATAATATTGCAAAAATCTCTCGTTTATATCTTTAGTTTGTACTAGTAATTCCCCTTTATCTGATTTAATCCTATAGATTAATTTTTCTCCTTCCAATTTTCTTAATTGACGGGCCAATAATTTATGTGGTTTGTCACCAAATTCAAATTGTATTTGTTTAGTATATTGGTATAGTTTTACAACTTGGTCTGACTGTATTTTATTTAATTTATATTTCAATGCAAAGATTTTATTATGTTTATCATGGTTGGATTAACAGTGTTCTTTGTATCTAACTGTTTAATCTCCAATGCCTGTTGTACCCTCCGATTCTCTTTATTATAAAATGCTTGAGAAGATATCATAATTCCCCGAACATACACTTTAAAAGTTTCCCATAAAAGGGACGAAGATATTAGTGGCGTATCATTTATTTCAAAGAAAATCTTGATCTGTTTTGTGATATATTCTTGAGTTATTTTGTCTTTTAAAATTTGTGGGTTAAATCTCCATTGTCCTTGTTTTTCCATTTTACCAGTTATTTTCATCTTAAAAGTTAAAGGCGCATGATCTGAAATTATAATATTATGATATTTTGAATTATACGTAAGTGGAATGAGTTTGAAATCTACCAGAAAATAATCTTCTTTTTTTGATAAATATTTTTATTAGTTGTAGAAACATATTAATAAAAAATACTTATTAGATACATTCATACTATTATTAATATTAATATTAACATTTAAGACTTTATGTTTCTATACAGTTTTTTAAATTTTTTTATAAAGTAGGAAAAGATAGAGAAAAATAATATAAAAAATAAGGAAGTGAATGGAGTATTAATCAATAATCCGTCATTGGAGATATAACCATGATTTATTATGCGTAATTCTTCATCCATTCTATTATTAAGGCCTCAGTCAAGCCCTCGCACTGAGCCACTTTGACCCTGTAAATATTCAATATATGGAGACCATATCCCTCTGAAGAGATTCAACCTGTCCATTAGGACAAGCCTCAATCTCTCCAGATGGAGTGTCTCCGACATTTCTGTATTCCACATATTGATTGTCGGGGATGTAGGACCTTTCCAGAATTTTAGTATTAATTTTTTCCCAATTATTAAACCATAATCAATAAAAATTCTTTGATTTGTTGTTATTAATTGGTCTGTTTCCAATATTCCTAGTATTATTAACTTTGAGTCAGGGGTCAGATTTATATTAACAACATTTGAAATTATCCTAAATATTTCTATCCAAAACTTTGTAATTTTTGCACAATTTGTAAATGAGTGTGTCAGATTTGCTTCTAAATGTTGACATTAATAAAACATAAAGTTTGGTAATGCTAAACCTCCATTTATTTTTAATTTACATAAATGTTTTTTATTTATTCTATGGCTCTTATAATTCCAGATAAAGTTAGTAACTAGGGAGTCCACCTTCTTAAAGAAATTTTTAGGAAGATATATCGGAATTAATTGGAAAAGATATAATAATTGTGGAAGAAAAATCATTTTTATTATATTAATTTTGCCTAACGTTGTAATAGGTAGAGTTTTCCAATATAAAATATTCTTATTTAATTTATTCAATAATAGTGGGAAGTTAGATTTAAATAAAGAATCAAATCTTTTTGTGACATAAATTCCAAGATATTTAATTTTTTCATTTGTTATCTTAAAAGGAAATTGTTGTAATATGTGTAAGTTATTTACCGTTATTGGCATAAGTTCACTTTTATTCCAATTAATAGTATATCCTGAAAAAGATCCGAATTCAGTTATTAATTTTAACAAATTTTGGATACTAATTTCTGGTTTTGTGATATAAAGTAATACATCATCCGCGTATAAGGAAATTTTATTTTTAGTATCTCTAGTATCATACCCATATATTTCAGGATGTGATCTCACCCTCTGAGCTAAGAGTTCTATTGCAAGTGAAAACAGTAAGGGGGATAAAGGGCAACCTTGTCTACAGCCTCGAGATAAATTGAATTTAGTTGATACCATTTGATTTGTTATTATTCTAGCTGTTGGGTTAGTATATAATAATTTGATCCAAGTAATGAACTTCTCTCCCAATTTAAAAGTTTCCATAACCAAAAACAAATAGGACCATTCCACCTGATCAAAGGCTTTCTCTGCATCTAACAAAAGAACTACTAAATCTTTTTTAATACCTCTTTTTGAATATATAATATTGAATAATCGTCTCAAGTTATTTGAGGAATATCGTTTTGGTATAAATCCTGTTTGATCGGGGTGAATTAATTCATTAATAACTGTGCTTAGCCTTTGTGCTAATATTTTAGTTAATATCTTTTGATCAGTATTTAAAAGAGCTATAGCTCTAAATGATCCTGGTTCATCCAGATCTTTGTTTATTTTAGGTATTAGTGTTATAATAGATTCATTTAACGTTTCTGGTAATTTCTGCTGTGTATATATATTCATATAATGATTTCAGACGTGGTACAATCTGATCATAAAATGTTTTATAGAATTCCGAACCAATACCATCTGGTCCGGTGTTTTACCATTTTTTAATGATCTAATAGATTCTTGGATTTCCTTTAGTGAAATTTCAGCGTTTAATGATTCTCTATTTTGTGTGTCCAACCCCTTCAGATTACTTTTTTTTTTTAAATGTTTCTTTTCCTATCTTATTTTCTGCTGTTTTAGCAGTATATAGGTTTTTATAGTATTGCATAAATCTCTCATTAATATCTTTAGGTTGTATTAAAAGTTCGCCATTATGTGATTTAATCCTATGGATTATTTTTTCTGCCTCCATCTTCCTCAATTGGCGAGCCAATAATTTTTGAGGTTTATCTCCAAATTCAAACTGTAATTGTTTAGTATGTTGATAAAGTTTTACAACTTGATCTGAATATATTTTATTTAATTTATATTTCAATGCTGCAATTTTATTATGTAATATTATAGATGGATTAGCTGCATTCTCTATATCTAATTGTTTAATCTCCATTTCCAGTTCTTGTTGATCCCTTCGATTCTTTTTGTTATAAAATGCTTGGGAGGAAATCATGATTCCCTGGAGATATGCTTTAAACGTTTCCCATAATAAGGAACAAGATATTTCCGGTTTATCATTTGTTTCGAAGAAAATCTTAATCTGTTCTGTGATATATTCCTGTGTTATTTTGTCTTTTAAAATTTGTGAATTAAATCTCCACTGTCCCCGTTTCTCTGTTTTACCATTTATTTTAATCTTAAATGTTAAAGGTGCATGATCTGAAATTATAATATTGTGATATTTAGAATTATAAGTGAGTGAAATAACGTTTGGCATCGACATTCTCGAGTAGGTTTTATGTACCGGCGAATAAAAGGAATATTCACGTCCAGTGGGATTTTCTACTCTCCAAACATCTTTGATATTAGTAGTTTCCATATATGCATTTAATAAGTCACTAGAATGTGATTTAGTTTTCCTTTGTCTTGTAGATCTGTCTAAGTAAGGATCTAGTGTACAATTTAAATCTCCTCCAATTATTAGGTTATATTGTGTTAATTCCGGTATATTGTTAAATATTTTCTTGAAAAACAATGGACTATCAAAGTTTGGTCCATATACATTAACAAAAATCATTTTTTGTGCATTTAATTCTCCTATTACAATAATATATCTGCCATCGTTATCGGTTATAGTTGATGTATGTCTAAATAAAATTCCTTTACGAAATAACATTGCTACACCTCTTGATATATGCATAAAAGAAGAATGATACGTTTTATCTATCCATTTAGCTTTCAGCCTATGCTCAGCATCTTTTTTTAAGTGAGTTTCTTGGATAAAAATTACATCAGCTTTAATTGCTTTTAAATGTGCAAATACTTTACCTCTCTTAATTGGTTCATTAATACCTTTAACATTCCAACTACAAAACGTTATTCCTTCATTCCCCATATTCATTTTTAAGTCTTGCATCTTTTGTCTATGGGGGTCTGTAATAGAGCCGATGGTTCAGCCCGATAGACCCGACCTTACACCCGAACACCGAATAGATTAATTTTACGTCCTGTGAATGCCTCTCACGTGTATATCTCCTTTGATCCAATATATAACTCCATTCAAACTGAAAAAAACAATAATAGTTCATAAAAGAAAAGAAGAGAGGATAGATTAAGAGGTTAGTGTAGTGCACAAAGAAAGAGAAAACTACATCTAGTGTTATTGTAGTTAGTGCTAGCCATACTAGCATGGCTAACCATCTACCGACTTCCGTAGTTGATGTTACTAACTTAACCAGCTCCCTGGCTTTTTGGAATTATTATTCCATAATGATATTTTACCGGGGGTATTACATTAAAAAAAGAGAGAAAAAAAAGAATATTCGGATTATAATAATTAAAAATATGAAAATACATATATTTAAAACTTATTTAGAAATCTAATTATTTTTTTAAAAAAACACATAAGATGAAAGAAAAACAAGAAATAAAAATGAAAATTACTGGTGTAAAAGAAAAATCTCCAAATGAAATCCAGCTCTATGTTTGACTCTAATCATTCCAACATAAATAAACATTAGTTGTTAGTAATAATAATTAATTTTAATTAATAAAAGTGATACGCTATAATTTTAATATTTATTAGTTATTATATTATTAGTAAAATTAGTAATTAGTGAAAATACCACAATGTGACTTTAATATATGTTAATTATTTGTATTAGTAATATAATTATACTAATTATTAGTATCCATGTGAGGTTTTCCGATCGACATCTTTCTCCAGCTTCCATCCAGCGTTATCCAGTTCCATCCGAACCTGCAAAGTCTTATAGAGTCTTGCAGAGTCTTGTAGATTCTTATAAAGTCCATGAAAGTCAGTATATTCGATGATCAGGCCTTCTCAGGTCTTAATCTTCCTGGCAAAGTCCAGTGCTTCTGCAGGATTGGAGAAGAAATATTCCTTGTTGTTATGAGTAACTCTTAAAGTAGCTGGATAAATCAGGCCATATTTCAAATTTTCCACTCCCCTCAGGAGACTTTTAGACTCATTAAATGCTTTTCGTTTCCTGGAAACTTCTGCTGGGTAATCTCGGTAGATACTGATCCTTTGTCCTTCAAATACAAGGTTTCTGTTTCTCGAAGTTTTTCGCATAATCTCCTCCAAGACATAGTCATATTGTACCTTTATTATCATTTGTCTTGGGGGGCATTTAGTCTTGTCTGACGTCTCCTCACTCTATGTGCTCGGGCTAGTAAAGGCCTTTGTTCCAGAGATAAAACATTTTGCAGTAGGTTCGCAGTAAATTCTCGAGGGTCTTCATCTTTCTCTCGCCCTTCAGGAATACCCGCGATTCTTAGGTTTTGTCTTCTCTGGCGACCTTCTAGTTCAGTACATTTCTCGGTTATTTTGATCAATAAGTCCGTTAGACGTTCATTTTCTGTAACCAGCTTTGCTGTAGCCCCAGCACTTATCTCAGATAGTTCTTCAAGGCTTTTTATACCAGCCGTCTGTTGGTCCACAGGATTCAGCCTTTTTTCAAAGTCGGTTTTCACCTTTTCAATCTTATCATTCATCTCCTTTGACATTTCACTCATAATTTCTGTGATTTCTTTCTTCAAGTCTTCCGATATTTTCTTAGCCTTGTTATTAATATTGGAATTAGTTTCAAGTTGTAATTCCTTCATTTCAGTATTCATCTGGTTTATTTCCTCCTTTAAACCAGCAATTTCACGTGAAATAAAAGTTTTAAGTTCTTCACTTTCAGATTTTTTTGCTGTTCTTTTCGACACATCTTCTTGGGATGAGGTCCTACCTGAGTCCGAGGCTTCAGTCAGGCATTCTGCCGGTCTCTGCCTGGTTGATCGAATTTTCGATTTTTCGGTTGGGCTGCGTGCTGTAGACATAACTAGTCGCGCGCCTGATGACGTCACTCACAACAATCGGTGCAGAGACGGCAGGCAGCAGGCAGCAGGCAGCAGGTAGGTCCGTTAATCCCCCGTTTTTTCCCGTTTTTTGCGCGGAGCTGGCTGGCGTTATCCTCTAGCCCTCCATAGCGCCACCGGAAGAAAATAATCTATTCTTGAATAAGTTTTATGCACAGGTGAGTAAAATGAGTATTCTCGTCCTGTTGGGTTTTGCAATCTCCAAACATCTTTAATATTACTAGTATCTATATATGCATTTATTAACTCACTGGAATGTGATTTACATTTCCATTGTTTTGATGATCTATCCAAATAAGAATCTAGTGTACAATTTAAATCTCCTCCAATTATTAGATTGTGTTGTGATAATTCCAGGATGGTATTAAATATTTTTTTGAAAAACAGCGGGCTATCAAAATTTGGGCCATATACATTGACTAAAATCATTTTTTGTGTGTATAATTCTCCTATTACAATAATATATCTACCGTCACTATCAGTTATTATTGAAGTATGATTAAATGCAGTGCCTTTACGAATTAATATTGCTTCACCTCTAGATTTGTGTGTGAAAGAAGAATGATAGACTTTATCAATCCATTTAGCCTTTAATCTATGTTCTGCCTCTTTTTTTAAATGTGTCTCTTGGATAAATGCCACATCTATTTTAAGTGCTCTTAAATGTGCTAATACTTTACCCCTCTTAATTGGTTCGTTAATACCTTTAACATTCCAACTACAAAACGTTATTCCTCCATTCCCCATATTCGTATGTAAGTCTTGCATCTTTTATCTAAAGGGATATATAATAGAGCAAATGGTTCAGTTCGACATACCCGACTTTACACATGAACTTCGAATAGATGAATTTCAAGACCCTTGAGTTTCTCTCACATATATATCTCCTTTGCATTAATTTATAATTCCACTCAAATGTAAAATAATAATAACAAGAAATAATATTAAAAAAGGAATAGATTGAGAGATTAGTAGGGTGCACAAAGAAAGAAAAAACTACATCTAGTATTGGTGTATTTAGTGCTAGCCAAACTAACATGGCTAGCAATCTAAAGACTTCTGTAGTCAATGTTAGATACTTATCCATCTCCATGATTCACTAAAATTATTATTACATAAAAAAAATATTATTTAAACCGGGGGTATTAAACTATGATGTGTACAAAGTTCATAGTCAAGTATATACTAATATATATACTTAATGCTTATTACAAACTATAATAATAAGAATATATTACAAAAAAAACAAATTATAGAAAAAATAAAAAAGAAAAAAGAAATAAAAAGTACCAGGGGGGATAAATGAAGTCAAAGTTTATATTTTGTGTATTTATATTTACTATTTACTTATTTCTAAGTTAATCGGCTGTAATTAATTATTAATCAATAATTAGCAGTTATTAGCTCTAATTAATAATGATACCAGTGTATTAAATTTAATATATGTTTATATATGTTAATATATGTTAATTATTAATATTAGTAGTGTTAGTATTCTAATTATTAGTATCCATGGAATAGTCTTCGATCCGTATCTCCTTGAGTCTCCCATCCGCCTCCTTCTCCGTCTTCTTTAGATGAAACAAGTCCATAGTCTATTTCAATCTTCAACCAATCTTGAAAGTACGGTTTAATTGTTCGTTTAGTTCATCTTTGAAGATTTCATTCAGTCTACTTCTCGCTCCTTAATCCCTTGGGCAAAACTCAATGCGTCCTCTGGATTTTTAAAATGATGTTCTTTCTGGTTGTAGGTGACTCTCAGTGTGGCTGGGTATCTCAGACTGTACTTCAGATTCTTCACTTCCCTCAAAATTCTTTTGGTCTCTTTGAACGCATTTCGTTTCTTGGAGACCTCTGCTGGGTAGTCTCGGTAAATGCTGATCGATTCTTCTTCTTTAATTAAAATATCTACTTTTTACAACTTTATTCATCATATCTTCCAAAACGTAATCATAGTGGACTTTTACTATCATTTGTCTTGGAGGAGCATCTTGCTTTGTGTAACGTCTCATTACTCTGTGTGCTCGGGCTAGCAAAGGATTTTGTTCCAGAGATAAAACCTTTTGTAGTAAGTTTGCAGTAAACTCTCGGGTGTCTTGATTCTTTCCTCTCCCTTCTTGAATACCCACGATCCTTAGGTTCTGCCTTCTCTGGCGTCCTTCCAGCTCAGTACACTTATCAGTAATTTTGCCCAGTAAGTCAGATAATCGTTGATTTTCTTTGACGAGTGTTTTCGTAGTCTGAGTACTTATTTCGACTAGTTCTTCAAGGTTTTTTATGGATGTTGATTGTTCCTTAATTTCTCCCAGCACAGGTTCTATTTCCATTTCCACCTTTTTTTTCAATTTTTTCTTTCAACTCTTCCATTATACTTGCAAATTTTTCCGTCACTATTTCTGCAATTTCCTTTCGCAGCATGTCTGATAATTCCGTAGTCGAAAGATTGATTTCAGACTTTAACTCCTTCATCTCCATCTTGATTTTTTTCCATTTCTTCCCTAAAATTCATTTTTTCCAGTTCCATCTTTAATTCCAACTTCATTTCTTTTTTTAATTCTGCCATTGCTTGCACAAAATTTTTTTTAAGTTCTTCCAATTCTGATTTTATTTTCGATTTTTTTGACACATCTTCTAGGGACTGTGTCCTACCTGAGGCCGAGGCTTCAGTCGGGCCTTGTTGTTGTTCAGCCATTTTCCTTGGATACCGGAGTTTGGATTTCTCCGGAGGTGGGCTGCGCTGTGTTGCCATTACGGGTCGCACGCCTGATGACGTCACTCACAGCAGCCGGTGCAGAAACAGCAGATGCAGCAGCAGCAGCAGCAGCAGGTAGGTTTTCTCCCCGTTTTCTCCCCGGTTTTTCCTCGTTTTTTCATGGAGGTGGCTGGCGTTGCCTTCTAGTCCTCCATAGCACCACCGGAAGTCCAAAATAAAAAGATTTGTTCTACAAAATTTGGATTCATTCAAAAAGCCGCACTTAATGGCCTGGAGGCCCGCATGTGGCCTTAAGGCCGTAGGTTCACCACCTCTGCGTTAGCCTGACATCGGTGGTGGGGAAGATGCTGGAGTCAATTATTTACAAAGGGGAAATGATGCTTGACTAATCTTCTGGAATTTTTTGAGGATGTAACTAGGAGAATGGACAAGGGAGAGCCAGTGGATGTAGTGCACCTGGTCTTTCAGAAAGCATTTGATAAGATCCCACATAGGAGATTAGTGGGCAAATTTAGGGCACACGGTATTGGGGGTAGAGTGCTGATGTGGATAGAAAATTGGTTGGCAGACAGGAAACAAAGAGTAGGGATTAACGAGTCCCTTTCAGAATGGCAGGCTGTGACTAGTGGGTAATCGCAAGGCTCGGTGCTGGGACCGCAGCTATTTACAATAAACATCAATGATTTAGATGAAGGGATTCAAAGTAACATTGGCAAATTTGCAGATGACACAAAGCTGGGTGGCAGTGTGAACTGTGAGGAGGATGCTGTGGGAGTGCAGGGTGACTTGGACAGGTTGGGGGAGTGGGCAGATGCATGGCAGATGCAGTTTAATGTGGATAAATGCGACGTTATCCACTCTGGTAGAGGAAACAGGAAGGTAGTTTATTATCTAAAGGGTGTTAAGTTGGGAAAAGGGGAAGTACTATGGGATCTGGGGGTCCTTGTTCATCAGTCAATTAAAGTAAGCATGCAGGTACAGCAGGCAGTGAAGAAAGCGAATGGTGAATGGCCTTCATAACAAGAGGAGTTGAGTATTGGAGCAAAGAGGTCCTTCTGCAGTTGTACAGGACCCTGGTGAGACCACACCTAGAGTATTGTGTGCAGTTTTGGCATTTTGGCCTTCATAAAAAGAGCAGTTGAGTATTGGAGCAAAGAAGTCCTTCTGCAGTTGTACAGGGCCCTAGTGATACCACACTTGGAGTATTGTGTGCAGTTTTAGTCTCCAAATTTGAGGAAGGACATTCTTGCTATTGAGGGAGTGCAGCGTAGGTTAATTCCCGGGATGGCGGGACTGTCATATGCTGCGAGAATGGAGCGGCTTGCATACTCTGGAGTTTAGAAGGATGAGAGGGGATTTTATTGAAACATATAAGATTATTAAGGGTTTGGACATGCTAGAGGCAGGAAACATGTTCCCGATGTTAGGGGAGTCCAGAAACAGGGGCCACAGTTTAAGAATAAGGGGTAAGCCATTTTGAACAGAGTTAGAAAACAATATTTTTCACTCGAGTCTGTGGAATTTTCAGCCTTAAGTGGAGGCTGGAGGCCGGTTCTCTGGATACTTTTAAGAGAGAGCTAGATAGGGCCCTTAAAGATAACGGAGTCAGGGAATATGAGGAGAAGGCAGGAACGAGGTACTGATTGGGGATGATCAGCCATGATCGCATTGAATGGTGGTGCTGGTTCAAAGGGCCGAATGGCCTACTCCTGAACCTATTATCTCTTGTCTAATGTCTATTGTATCAGGACTAGGTGTGCATTTCATCCTACACATGTGCTCGATCCTCCAAGGCCTTATGGATCTCCCGGTTGCCAACCATTTTAATTCCCCTTCCTACTCCCACACTGATGTTCTGGCCTGGGCCTCCTCCATTGCCAGAGTGAGGTGACACACAAACTGGAGGAACAGCACCTCATAGCTTACAGCCCAATGACATGAACATTGAATTCTGCAAATTAAGGAAGTTCCCCCCTCCTAATCAAGTCCTGGAGTCTGTCCCAACCCCATCTCTTTTTTCCAGATTTCTCCCCCGGCTCCATCAGTCTAAAGAAGGGTCCAGACCCGACATGTCGCCTGTCCATTCCCCTCCGTGGTGAGAAACGGATGGAGACGTGTTCCTATTACAAGCTCTCCTTGGCCCTGTCAAGAATGCGGTGTCCATTCTTGGGATGGGATGCAAGGTCCGAGCTGACCAGTCATCGGCAGCCCCCCCCCCCCCCACTCGTGGGCCATCTCTTTGTCATTCCTCTGTCTTCTTCTCGCTGGACGACAAGCAGAACCATCTTGGGTTAACAGTAGATGTATCTTCTTCCTTTTATCTTTCGTTTCTGCAGGTATCTACAGCGGAATCAAGACTACTTCCCTTAGGTCCTGATCTTCCTTTTGTTTTAGTAAAGGTAGAACCTTTGACAGTTGCGATTGGTTTAGGATCTTGAATACTCCCATAGCGTAAATTTGACATCAACAGCCCCGACCACGGTGAACAAAAGGGGAAGATGATTGAACTTTATTACCTTCCATCACAGTGAGGAATGTGGATTCCACTGTGGTGGATGTTTATGTTAGATTTTATTTTATGTGGCTGTGTGTCTTGTTGCTTTTTACTCAGTATGGCTGTAGGGTAACTCAAATATCACTGTACCTGAATTGGTGCATGTGACAATAAATTCCAACTTGAACTTGATCAGCGTTCGTCTATATATTAAACAAAGGATAGTGGATGTAGTCTACCTGGACTTTTGGAAAGCATTTGATAAGGTCCAACATAGAAGAATAGTGGGCAAAATTAGAGCACATGGTATTGGTGGTAGTGTGCTGACATGGACAGAAAATTGGTTGGCAGACAGGAAACAAAGAGTAGGGATTAACGGGTCCCTTTCAGAATGGCAGGCAGTAACTGGTGGGGTACCGCAAGGCTCGGTGCTGGGACCGCAGTTATTTACAACATACATCAATAATTTAGATGAAGGGATACAAAGTAACATTAGCAAATTTGCCGATGTCACAAAACTGGGTGGCAGTGTGAACTGTGAGGGGGATGCTATGAGAATGCAGGGTGACTTGGACAGGTTGGGGGAGTGGACAGATGCAGTTTAATGTGGATAAATGTGAGGTTATCCACTTTGGTAGCAATAACAGAAAGACAGATTATTATCTAAATGGTGTCTAGTTGGGAAAAGGGGAAGCACAATGGGATCTGGGGACCTTTGTTCATCAGTCCACGAATGTAAGCATGCATTGAAGAAAGCAAATGGCATGTTGACATTCATAACAAGTGGAATTGAGCAGAGGAGCAAAGAGACCCTCAAAAGTGAGTGCAGAGTAGGTTTACAAGGCTTATTCCCAGGATAGCGGGACTGTCAAATGCTGAGAGAATGGAGCGGCTGGGCTTGTATACTCTGGCATTCAGAAGGATGACAGGGGATCTTATTGAAACATAAGATTATTAAGGGTTTGGACTCGCTAGAGGCAGGAAACATCTTCCCGGTGTAGGGGGAGTCTGGAACCAGGGGCCACAGTTAAAGTATAAGGGGTAAGGCATTTAGAACTGAGACGAGGAAACACTTTTTCACACAGAGAGTTGGGAGTCTGTGGAATTCTCTGCCTCAGAGGCCGTTTCTCTGGATACTTTCAAGAGAGAGCTAGATGGGGCTCTTAAAGATAGCGGAGTCAGGGGATATGGGGAGAAGGCAGGAACGGGGTACTGATTGGGGATGATCAACCACAATCACATTCAATGGCGGTGCTGGCTCAAAGGGCCGAATGGCCTACTCCTGCACCTATTCTGTTTTGTCTATTTTCTATTGTCTAAACAGATTTCATACAGAATCTCAGAGACACTGATGCCCACTGTACACATGAAAACTAATCCCAATCAAACACAGTAGCCAGGATATACATGATCAGAATTGATAATCTTGACAATTTAACCAAAATGATGCAGCATGTAACCAATAAGATTGGTAGCTGGAAGTTTGCGAGATCTGTTGCTAGGTCGTTTTTTATTTTGTTAGTTGTAATTCACCATCAGAGTTTTCAGTGTTTCAGTAGCAGAAAGAAAACGCCTGATTAATTTAGCAACACGGTCGACACAGGTGTTTCCGTTCAGTTACAGAGGAAGCTCTTACCCATCGTTCACAATGAAATGTTTCTCTTCGGCCACAGAAAATGTAGAAGAGGGGGGTTAATCTGATTCGGCAGAAACTTCAATGCATTCATTCCTTATGTTATTAGTCATTTTATCATTTATTCCATGCGCACTCTTATGATAACAAGGGCCATCTGTGCAGAACCACAAAAACACAAACAATTAGAGGGAAGTATGAGGCGTTAATAAAGTTCATTTAGTTTTCCCCGCTTTGATGTAATGGACTGTAGTCTTGTAGAAGAAATGGGGAAGATGATCGATATGTTACCAAATTAAAATTAACTTGATATTACATAGACAGACAAAAGATAACAAATAAATCGCATGTGTGGGCCGTTCCATCTCAGATTACAGGTTAGAAACATAGAAACTTAGAAATTTAGTGCAGGCTCGGCCAGCACCACCATTCAATATGATCATTGCTGATCATCCAATATCAGTACCCCGTTCCAGCTTTTCCCCCATATCCCTTGAATCCTATAGCGCTAACAGCTAAATCTAACTCTCTCTTGAAAACACCCAGTGATTTGGCCTCCACTGCCTCCTCTGGAGGCCAATTCCACAGTTTCACACCTCTCTCGGGGAAAAGGTTTTTCCTCACATCAGTCCAAAATGGACTATCCCATAATCTTAAACTGTGACCCCTGATTCTGGATTCCCCCAACATCAGGACCATTATGGCTGCATCTGTCCTGTCCAATCCTCCAAGAAGTTTATATGTTTCTATAAGATCCCCTCTCATCCGACTAAATTCCAGCCTATTCGACGCATTCTTTCATAATTCCGGGAATTCTTTCATCATTCCGCTATCCCGGGAATTAACATGCTGAACATAATATGATTAGGTTTAATCTGCAATTTGAGAAGGAGAACGTTAAATCGGAAGTGGCAGTGATGCAGTTGAAAAAAGGGGACTATGAAGGCATGAGAGGGGAGCTGGCCAAGGTAGACTGGAAAGGGATCCTAGCAGGAATGACGGTGGAACAGCAATGGCAGGAATTTCTGGGCATAATCCGGAAGACGCAGGATCATTTCATTCCAAATTGGAAGAAAGATTCTAAGGGGAGTAGGAGGTGTAAAGTTTGAGACCACGTAAGGCCCTGTTGTGACTAGCACAAAGACAACACGTCCGCCATCGAGTAAGATATGTTTAATCTGCAATGACTGAAACTTCCAGAAGGTCACTTGACCTCAGTCACGAGGCACAGGTACATTTGCCAGCTTCTGCTTTTGGCCTCAAGGGGCACTGGCATTTACATTATATATTCCATTACATATATTATATATAGAACATTACAAAGACATCACATCTCCTCCTTCACTTTAAAGACATCACATATTCCCCTTCACTTTTAATTGCATCTCATCTCCCCCTAATATCCACTTCAACCTCAAACTCTAGAAAGGGCCTGTCTCATTGCCTTTTGCTACGACTGGGAGACTGGCTCCTGCCTCTCGCTTCATCACGGCTCTTCTGGGGACTTTTTCTGGCTTCTGGGAGACTGGCTCCTCTGTCCAGGTTTCTCACCCCTGGGAGACTGGCTCCTCTGTCTAGGTTTCTCACACTCTTAAAGACCCTTCTGGGAGATTACTTCTGGCTTCTGGGAGACCGGCTCCTCTGTCCAGGTTTCTCCCCTCTGGGCGTCTGGCTACAGGTGGTCCATCCACGGCTATACAGGGATCTTTTCTGGACTACAGGTCTCTATCCTGGACTTATGTCTCTATCCTGAACTTACTCTCCCTTCAAACAAAAAAAAAACGTAGTCAATACTAAACAGTCAGTACAAACTATTTTCCTTCTCTCAACGTGCTGCATGCTAACAAAATAATTCCTACATTCGGATCAAAATGGGACCAAGCAAGTTATGCATTTATATTGAGTGAAATAACAAGGCAAATATCGCCATCTTTAAAACTTCCTACATACCGTGTGATAACATTTTCCATAATGCAATACAACTGCAGTTCTACAATTTACTTGTTTTCTCTTCTCAACTTTTATTTCTTTCAATTTGAATTTTTTTTTTGTGTCTTTAAACTGTCGTGCTGCGCACTCCGCGCTCCGCGGGGCTCCTTGAATCTCTCGAACATGGCGGCGGCCATTACGTCCTCTGGGAGAAGCCGGCGATTCCTCTGGCCATCACGGAAGGCGAATTTCTCTTCGTCTCCCGACCCTCCGAACGGGTCTTTTAGACCTGCTGGGTGAGTTTTCTTTTTCTTTTTTTCTTTGCTTCTTTCCCATCTCCTTCTCAGTTTCCCGACTGTTACTTTATTTTTTCTCTCTCTCTTTTCGGTGGCCGTTATTGCCTCGCGGACGGGGGCTCCAATCTTTGGGCGCGGGTGATGGTCCGGGGCAGCACGGCTGCGGCCATTACTCCCTCTGGGAGAGACTACCTTCTCTTCGTCTCCCGGTGCACCGCCCGCTGCTGGCTCCACAGCCCACCTGGCAGCTGCTCGGCTCGTCGCTGGCTCTCCGGCTCACTTGGCTGCTGCTAGGCACTGCTGCTCGTTTCGTCGCTGACTCTCCGGCTCGTCTCTGCTGCTGGGCCCACCACTCGGCTAGTCGGTTTCTCCCTCGGCCGGTCCGCCTTTCTCCCTCAGCCGGTCGGCTTCACTCACGCGGCCGGACCCTTCACTCTGCCGGTCGGCTTCACTCACGCGGCCGGACCCTTCACTCTGCCGGTCGGCTTCACTCACGCGGTCGGCTTTCTCTCACGACCGGGCTGAGTCTTCTTCCGGCCAGCCTGACTCAGTTTTCGTCGATGGTTTCTCCGGACCTGTCCGTGGCCTACACGGTACTAGGCCCTCACCCGACGCAATGGCGGCTGCACAGCCCTGGAAAACGTTCCAGGTAAGTTGACCTTTCTTTTCCTTTTTCTTTTCTTTGCATGGAGGCTTGAGGCTTGAGACCCTCTATATTATTATTATTTTTGTTTTACTCTGACACCATGTAAAGTTTGAGACCACGTAAGGCCCTGTTGTGACTAGCACAAAGACAACACGTCCGCCATCGAGTAAGATATGTTTAATCTGCAATGACTGAAACTTCCAGAAGGTCACTTGACCTCAGTCACGAGCCACAGGTACATTTGCCAGCTTCTGCTTTTGGCCTCAAGGGGCACTGGCATTTACATTATATATTATATATAGAACATTACAAAGACATCGCAGGAGGCAACCGTGGCTGACAAGGGAAGTTAGGGATAGAATAAAACTAAAAGAAAAGGTCTGAGTGCAGGTAGATGGGACTAGGGGAAAACAAGTGGTCGGCACAGACTGGAAGGGCCGAGAGGGCCTGTTTCCGTGCTGTAATTGTTATATGGTTATATGTAACACAGCAAAGAGTAGCCGAAAGCCAGAGGATTGGGAAACTTTCATAGGACAACAGAAGGAAACAAAATGTGGAATATGGGCTGAAAAGATGAACTATGAGGGGAAGCTGGCCAGGAATGTACAGAAGGAGAGTAAAAGCTTCTTCATATATATTAAGGGGAAAAGTCAAATGTGGGTCCCTTGAAGGCAGACGCGGGTGAAATAATTATGGGCAACAAGGAAATGGCAGAAGAGTTGAATAGGTACTTCAGATCTGTCTTCACTAAGGAAGACACAAACAATCTCCCAGATGTACTGGAGGACAGAGGATCTAAGGGGGTAGACAAACTGAAAGACATTTTCATTAGGCGAGAAATAGTATTGGGTAGGCTAATGGGACTGAAGGATGATAAATCCCCTGGGCCTGATGGTCTGCATCCCAGGGTCCTCAGGGAGGTGGCTCTAGAAATAGTGGATGCATTGGTGATCATTTTCCAATGTTCAATAGATTCAGGATCAGTTCGTGTGGATTGGAGGATAGCTGATGTTATCCCACTTTTCAGGAAAGGAGTGAGAGAGAAAACGGGGAATTACAGACCAGCTAGCCTGACTTCGGTGGTGGGAAAGATGCTGGAGTCAATTATTAAAGATGTAATAATGGGACATTTGGATAGCAGTAAAAGGATTAGTCTGTCAGCATGGATTTATGAAAGGAAAATCATGCTTGACTAATCTTCTGGAATTTTTTGAGGATGTGGCAAGTAAAATGGATGAAGGGGTGCCAGTGGATGTAGTGTATCTAGACTTTCAGAAAGCCTTTAATAAGGTCCAGCACGGGAGACTGGTGACTAAAATTAGAGCACATGGTATCGGGGGTAGGGTGTTGATATGGATAGAAAATTGTTGGCAGACAAGAAGCAAAGAGAAGGCGTGAACGGATCCTTTACAGAATGGCAGGCAATGGCAAGTGGAGTGTCGCAAGGCTCGGTGTTGGGGCCGCAACTGTTTACCATATATATTAATGATTTGGAAGAGTGAATTAGGAGCAACACTAGCAAGTTTGCGGATGACACAAAGCTGGGTGGCAGTGTGAACTGTGAAGAGGATGTTAGGAGGTTGCAGGGTGACCTGGACAGGTTGAGTGAGTGGGCAGATGCGTGGCAGATGCAGTATAATATAGATAAATGTGAGGTTATCCACTTTGGTAGCAAAAACAAGGGGGCAGATTATTATCTCAATGGGGTTAGGTTAGGGGGAGGTACAGCGAAACCTGGGTGTCCTTGTACACCGGTCACTGAAAGTTGCCGTGCAGGTACAGCAGGCAGTGATGAAAGCTAATGGAATGTTGGCCTTCATAACAAGAGGACATCTGGAGTATTGTGAACAGTTTTGGTCTCCTGATTTGAGGAAGGACATCCTTGTGATTGAGACAGTGCAGTGTAGGTTCACGAGATTGATCCCTGGGATGGCGGGACTGTCATATGAGGAAAGATTGAAAAGACTAGGCTTGTATTCACTGGAGTTTAGAAGGATGAGGGGGGATCTTATAGAAACATATAAAATTATAAAAGGACTGGACAAGCTAGATGCTGGAAAAAATGTTGTGCACAAACTACAGAATAGAACAGAATCAGTATTTACATGAAAGAATTTTTTTTTTTAAAGACACAACACAACAGTAAATTAGTCCCTGGAGAGATAAGAGTTTACAGTGCTGACGGCCTGTGGGAAGAAACTCCGTCTCATCCTCTATTTTCACAGCATGACAGCGGAGGCGTTTGCCTGCCCGTAGCAGCTGGAACAGTCCGTTGCTGGGGGGGTAGGGGTCCCCCGTAATTTTGCTGCCTCTGGATTTGCACCTCCTGGTGTATCGGTCCTGCAGGGGGGCGAGTGTAGTTCCCATTGTGCGTTCGGCCGAACGTACTACTCTCTGCAGAGCCTTGCTGTCCTGGGCAGAGCAGTTCCCAAACCAGATAGTGATGTTGCCGGACAAGATGCTTTCTGCAGCCCCAGAGTAGAAGCGCTGAAGGATCATCAGAGAGACTCTGAATTTCCTCAGCTGCCTGAGGTGGTAAAGGCGCTGCCTTGCCTTACTCACAGGTGCGGCAGTGTGTGTGTTGTCCATGTCAGATCCTCTGTGATGTGGACTTGCAGGTATTTAAAGCAGCTCACCCTATCCACAGTATCCCCATTTATCTCCAGTGGTGTGTACGTCTTCGGATGTTGTGCCCTTCTAAAGTACACAATCAGCTCCTTAGTTTTTTTGATATTCAAGAGGAACCTGTTGTCCTGACACCAGAGTGCCAGATCAGCCACCTCCTCCCGGCAGGCCTTCTCATCGTTATCAGAGATCAGGCCCACCACCACAGTGTCATCAGCAAACATGATGATGGAGTTGTAGCTGAACCTGGCCACAGTCATGTGTGTACAGGGAGTACAGTAAAGGGCTAAGGATGCAACCCTGGGGGGATCTTTTGTTCAGGGTGAGGGGGTTGGAGGTATGTCTCCCCATCTTGACCACTGCAGATGCTGGAAAATCGAGGGTACACAATAGGCTGGAGAAACTCAGCGGGTGCAGCAGCATCTAAGGAGAGAAGGAGATAGGCAACGTTTTGGGCCGAAACCCTTCTTCAGACTGATGGGAGGTGGGGGGGGAAGGGGGGGGGGGGGGGGGGGGGGGGGGGGGGGGGGGGCAGGGAGAAGAAAGGAAAAAGGAGGAGGAGCCTGAGGGCTGAGTGAGAGGTAGGAAGGGGAGGAGACAGCAAGGGTTAACAGAATTGAGAAAATTCAATGTTCAAGCCCAGAGGATGCAGACTCCCCAAGCGGAATATGAGGTGCTGTTCCTCCAACTTGCGGTGTTGCTCACTTTGGCCGTGGAGGAGGCCCAGGACCGAGAGGTCGGATACGGAATGGGAGGGGGAGTTGAAGTGCTGAGCCACCGGGAGGTCGGGTTGGTTATTGCGGACCGAGCAGAGGTGTTCGGCGAAACGATCGCCAAGCCTCCGCTTGGTCTCACCGATATAGATCAGCTGACATCTAGAGCAGCGGATGCAATAGATGAGGTTGGAGGAGGTGCAGGTGAACCTCTGTCGGACCTGGAAGGACTGCTTGGGTTCCTGAAAGGAGTGGAGGGGGGAGGTAAAGGGACAAGTGTAGCATCTCTTGCGGTTGCAAGGGAAAGTGCCCGGGGAAGGGGTGGAGCGGGAGGGAAGGGAAGAATTGACAAGGGAGTTGCGGAGGGAGCGGTCTTTGCGGAAGGCAGACCCCGGGGGGCAGATGGGAAGATGTGGCGAGTGGAGGGGTCACGTTGGAGGTGGCAAAACTGGCGGAGGACTATGTGTTGTATTTGCCGGTTGGTGGGGTGAAAGGTGAGGACCAGGGGGACTCTGCCCTTGTTGCGAGTGGGGGAATGGGGAGAGAGGGCAGTGTTGCGGGGTATGGAGGAGGCCCTGGCGCGAGCCTCATCTATAGTGGGAGAGAGGAATCCCCGTTCTCTGAAGAATGAGGACATTTGTGATGACCTGGTGTGGAACACCTCATCCTGGGAGCAGATGCGGCGTAGACGGAGGAATTTTGAATAGGGGATGGAGTCCTTACAGGAAGAAGGGTGGGAGGAAGAGTAGTCCAGGTAGCTGTGGGAGTCAGTAGGTTTGTAGTGGATGTCGGTCAGGAGTGTATCACCTGCAATAGAGATGGTGAGGTCAAGGAATGGTAGGGAAATGGTCCGTGTATTTGAGTGCCGGATGGAAGTTGGTGGTGAAATGGATGAAGTCAGTCAGTTGTGTGTGGGTGCAGGAGGTGACACCAAAGCAGTCGTCGATGTAACAGAGGTAGAGGTCAGGGATGGGGCCCTGGTACGCCGAGAACAAGGATTGTTCGACGTACCCGACAAAGAGGCAAGCGTAGCTGGGGCCCATGCGTGTGCCCATAGCTACGCCTTGTGTTTGGTGGAAATGGGAGGAGTCAAAAGAGAAGTTATTGAGGGCAAGGACCAACTCTGCTAGGCGGAGGAGGGTTTCAGTGGACGGGTATGGGTTGCTCCTCTGGTCGAGGAAGAACCGGAGGGCTTTGAGACAGACGTCCAGAGTGAGCAACACCGCAAATTGGAGGAACAGCACATCATATTCCGCTTGGGGAGTCCGCATCCTCTGGGCTTGAACATTGAATTTTCTCAATTCTGTTAACCCTTGCTGTCTCCTCCCCTTCCCACTTCTCCCTCAGCCCTCGGGCTCCTCCTCCTCCTTTTTCCTTTCTTCTCCCCCCCCCCTCCCCCCCACCTCCCATCAGTCTGAAGAAGGGTTTGGCCTGAAACGATGCCTATCTCCTTCGCTCCTTAGATGCTGCTGCACCCGCTAGGTTTCTCCAGCCTTTTGTGTACCCTGCTTACTTTCACTGATGTGCAAGCACAGCCAGGTCTCGTTGCACCTCCCCTTCTCCTAATCTGCCACCATTCAGGTAATATTCTGCCTTTTTGATTTTGCCAGCAAAGTGCAAACCTCACATTTATCCATATTATACTGAATCTGCCATGCTTCTTCCCACTCACCCAACGTATACAAGTCACTCCGCAGCCTCATGGCATCCTCCTCGCAGCCCACACTGCACCCAGCATTGTGTCACCCGCGAACTTAGAGTTGTTACATTTAATTACCTCGTCTAAATCATTAACATATATTGGAAACAACGGGGATCCCAGCACAGAGCCGTGCTCTCTATCCATGTCAATACCCTTCCTCCAATACCACGTGCTCTAATTTTGCACACTAATCTTTTTTGTGGAACCTTGTCAAAGGCTTTTTGCAAGTTCAGATAAACCACTTTCACTGGATCCCCCTTATTTATTCTGCCTGTTACATCCTCAAATAATCCCAAAAGATTAAGTCAATCATGATTTCCCCTTCATTAATCCATGATGACTTTGACCGACTCTCTCACTGCTTTCCAAATGCACTGCTATAATTTCATTAATAATCGACTACAGCATCTAGCCCCTACCGATGTAAGGCTAACTGGTCTATAAATCCCCGTTTTCTCTCTCCTTTCTTAAAAAGGCGACTCTCCTGTCCATAGGAACGGTAGAGAGAAAAGTAGAGAGAGTAGAGAGAAAAATGAAAAATTATTACCAAAGCATCCACGATTTCTCCGGGCACCTCCTTGAATACTCTGGAATGCAGGTCATCAGGCCCTGGGGATTTATCAGCCTTTAGTCCCTGCAGTTTACCTGACACTATTTACTGACTAATGTGGATTCCCTTCAGTTCCATCCTCCCAGTAGATCCTCGCTCCACTAGTTTTTTTCCGGCAGATAGTTTGTGATAATTTGTGTCAATTGTACAATTTTGGTCGCCTAGTTATAGGAAGGATGTCAACAAAATAGAGAGAGTACAGAGGAGATTTACTAGAATGTTGCCAGGGTTCCAGCAACTATGTTACAGAGAAAGGTTGAACAAGTTAGGTCTTTATTCTTTGGAGCGCAGAAGGTTAAGGGGGGACTTGATTGAGGTCTTTAAAATGATGAAAGGGATAGACAGAGTTGACGTGGATACGTTTTTCCCATTGAGGGTAGGGAAGATTCAAACAAGAGGGCATGACATGAGAATTAAGGGACAGAGGTTTCAGGGTAACGTGAGGGGGAACTTCTTTACTCAGAGGGTGGTGGCTGTGTGGAATCAGCTTCCAGCAGAAGTGGTGGAGGCAGGATCGATTTTAACATTTAAGAGTAAAGTGGATAGGTATATGGACGTAAAGGGAATGGAGGGGTAAGGTCTGAGTGCAGGTAGATGGGACTAGGGGAAAACAAATGGTCGGCACGGACTGGAAGGGCCGAGAGGGCCTGTTTCCGTGCTGTAATTGTTATATGGTTATATGGTTATATGGTGTCGTTCTTAGTGAAGACAGAACTAAAGTCCTCGTTTAAGTGGACTGCCACTTCTGTTTCCTATTATA
Source organism: Okamejei kenojei (assembly GCA_035221665.1). Taxonomy (NCBI): domain Eukaryota; kingdom Metazoa; phylum Chordata; class Chondrichthyes; order Rajiformes; family Rajidae; genus Okamejei; species Okamejei kenojei. Next base: position 1,160,906 of record CM069139.1, read on the forward strand.
AATTCACCTGTTTCTGTCTGCAAGAGACCAACATTTGTCTTCACTAATCTCTTCCTCTTCACATATCTTAAAACATTTTTACAGTCCATTGTTAAATTCCCTGCAAGCTTTCTTTCATGCTCTATCCCCTCTTAATTAACCCCTTTGTCCTCCTCTGTTGAATTCCAATTGTCTCCCAGTCCTCCGATTTGCTGCTTTCTCTGAGTGAGCAGTGCAAGAGAAGCATTCATGAGAAATAATGGAAATAGCCCCTTTAGGTGTAGAATCATATAAAATAGGTGCAGGAGTAGGCCATTCGGCCCTTCGAGACTGCACCGCCATTTAATATGATCATGGCTGATCATCCAACTCGGTATCCTGTACCTGCCTTCGCTCCATACCCCCTGATCCCTTTAGCCATAAGGGCCACATCTAACTCCCTCTTAAATATAGCCAATGAACTGGCCTCAACTACCTTCTGTGGCAGAGAATTCCACAGACTCACAACTCTCTATGTGAAAAATGATCTTCTCATTTCGGTCTGTCCAGTCAAATCTATCCAGTCTTTCTTCATATGGAAGTCCTGCCATCCCAGGAATCAGTCTGGTGAACCTTCTCTGTACTCCCTCTATGGCAAGAATGTCCTGTACCTGCCTTCTCTCCATACCCCCTGATCCCTTTAGCCACACGGGCCACATCTAACTCCATCTTAAATATAGCCAATGAACGGGCCTCAACTACCTTCTATGGCTTCACCACTCTCTGTACGAAAAATGATTTTCTCATCTCGGTCCTAAAAGACTTCCCCCTTATCCTTAAACTGTGACCCCTTATTCTGGAGTTCCCCAACATCGGGAACAATCTTCCTGCATCTAGCCTGTCCAACCCCTTAAGAATTTTGTAAGTCTCTATAAGATCCCCCCTCAATCTCCTAAGTTCCAGCGTGTTCAAGCCGAGTCTATCCAGCCTTTCTTCATATGGAAGTCCTGCCATCCCAGGAATTAGTCTAGTGAACCTTCTCTGTGCTCCCTCTATGGCAAGAATGTCTTTCCTCAGATTAGGAGACCAAAAGTGTACGCAATACTCCAGGTGTGGCCTCACCAAGACCCTGTACAACTGCAGTAGAACCTCCCTGCTCTTGTACTCAAATCCTTTTGCTATGAATGCCAACATAACATTCGCTTTCTTCACTGCCTGCTGCACCTGCATGCATACTTTCAATGACCGGTGTACCATGACACCCAGGTCTCGTTGCAACTCCCCTTTTCCTAATCGGCCACTGTTCAAATAATAGTCTACCCTCCTGTTTTGCCACCAAAGTGGATAGCCTCACACTTATCCACATTATACTGCATCTGCCATGCATTTGCCCACTCACCCAACCTATCCAAGTCACCTTGCAGCCTCCTAGCATCCTCCTCACAGCTAACACTGCCCCCAGCTTCGTGTCATCCGCAAACTTCAAGATGTTGCATTCAATTCCCTCATCCAGATCATTAATATATATTGTAAATAGCTGGGGTCCCAGCACTGAGCCTTGAGGTACCCCACTAGTCACTGCCTGCCATTCTGAAAATGATCCGTTTACTCCTACTCTTTGCTTCCTGTCTGCCAGCCAGTTCTCTATCCACATCAACACTGAACCGCCAATATCGTGTGCTTTAAGTTTGAATGCTAATCTTTATGTGGGACCTTGTCGAAAGCCTTCTGAAAGTCCAATTATAACACATCCACAGGTTCTCCCTTATCCATTCTACTAGTTACATCCTCGAAAAATTCTATAAGATTCATCAAACATGATTTACCTTTCATAAATCCATGCTGACTTTGTCCAATGATTTCACCACTTTCCAAATGTGCTGCTATTCCATCTTTAATAACTGACTCTAGCATTTTCCCCACTACTGATGTTAGACTAACTGGTCTGTAAATCCCCGTTTTCTCTCTCCCTCCCTTTTTAAAAAGTGGGCTACTTCCTTAAGTACTCTGGGATGCAGTCTATCTGGCCCTGGGGATTTAACGGCCTATAATCCATTCAATTTACCTAAAACCACTTCCCGGCTAACCTGGATTTCACTCATTTCCTCCATCTCATTTGACCCTCGGTCCCCTGCTATTTCCGGCAGATTATTTATGTCTTCCTTAGTGAAGACAGAACCAAAGTAGTTATTCAATTGGTCTGTCATGTCCTTGTTCCCCATGATCATTTCACCAGTTTCTGACTGCAAGGGACCTACATATGTTTTAACAAACCTTTTTATCTTCACATATCTATAAAAACTTTTGCAGTCCGTTTTTATGTTCCCTGTCAGTTTTCTTTCATAATCTATTTTCCCCTTTCCTAATTAAGCACTTTGTCCTGCTCTGCTGGACTGAATTTCTCCCAGTCCTCTGGTAGGCTGCTTTTTCTGGCTAATTTGTATGCTTCATCTTTAGTTTTGATACTATCCCTGATTTCCCTTGGTATCCATGGATGCACTACCTTCCCCGATTTATTATTTTGCCAAACTGGGATGAACAATTATTGTAGTTCATCCATGCAGTCTTTCAATGCCTTCCATTGCACATCCACCGTCAACCCTTTAAGAATCACTTGCCAGTCTATCGTGGCCAATTCACATCTCATACCCTCAAAGTTACCTTTTTTTAAGTTCAGAAACCTTGTTTCTGAATTAACAATGTCACTCTCCATCCTAATGAGGAACTCAACCATATTATGGTTACTCTTGCCCAGGGGGCCACACACAACAAGACTGCTAACTAACCCTTCCTCATTACTCAGTACCCAGTCTAGAATAGCCTGCTCTCTCGTTGGATCCTCTACATGTTGGTTTAGAAAACTATCCCGCATACATTCCAAGAAATCCTCTTCCTTAACCCCCCTGCCAATTCACCCAATCTATATGTAAATTGAAGTCACCCATTATAACAGTTTTACCTTTGTTGCACGCATTTATAATTTCATGTTTGATGCCATCCCCAACTCCACTACTACTGTTAGATGGCCTGTACACAACTCCCACTAGCGTTTTCTGCCCCTTAGTGTTTCACAGCTCTACCCATATCGATTCCACATCCTCCAAGCTAATGTCCTTTCTTTCTATTGTGTTAATCTCCTCTCTAACCAGCAACGCTACTCCACCTCCTTTTCCTTTCTGTCTATCCCTCCTCAACATTGAACATCCCTGGATGTTCAGCTCCCAGCCTTGGTCACCCTGGAGCCATGTCTCCGTGATCCCAACTATATCATATTCATTAATAACTATCGGCACATTCAACTCATCCACCTTATTATGAATGCTCCTTGCATTGAGACACAAAGCCTTCAGGCTTGTTTTTACAACTCTTATCCCATATACAATTATGTTGAAAAGTGGCCCTTTTTGATTTTCGCCCTGGATTTTTCTGCCTGCCACTTTTACTTTTCACCTTGCCACCTATTGCTTCTACCCTCATTTTACATCCCTCTGTTTCTCTGCTCATGTGCCCATCCCCCTGCCACATTAGTTTAAATCCTCCCTGACAGCACTAGCAAACACTCCCCCAAGGACATTGGTTCCCTTCTAGCCCAGGTGCAGACCGTCCTGTTTGTACTGGTCTCACCTCCCCCAGAACTGGTTCCAATGCCCGAGAAATTTGAATCCCTCCCCCTTGCACCATTTATCAAGCCACATATTCATCTGCAATATCCTCCTATTTCTATTCTGACTAGCACGTGGCACTGGTAGAGTCCAGAGATTATTACCTTTGAGGTCCTACTTTTAAGTTTATCTCCTAGCTCCCTAAATTCACCTTGTAGGACCTCATCCCGTTTTTTACCTATATCGTTGGTGCCAATGTGCACCACGACAGCTGGCTATTCACCCTCCTGAATGTTCTGCAGCCGTTCAGTGACATCCCTGACCCTTGCACCAGGGAGGCAACATACCATCCTGGAGTTTTGTTTGCAGCTACAGAAACGCCTATCTATTCCCCTTACTATTGAATTGCCTGTTACTATAGCCCTTCCACTCTTCTTTCCCCCCTCCTGTGCCGAAAAGCCACCAATGGTGCCAAAACTTGGCGGCTGCTGCCTTCCCCTGATGAGCCATCTCCCTCAACAGTATCCAAAATGGTATATATGTTTAGGAGGGAGATGACTGCAGGGGACTCCTGCACCACCTGCCTACTGCTATGCTGGCTAATGGTCACCTGTTCCCTTTCTGTCCGCTTAGCCTGCGATGTGACCAAGTCACTGTACGTGCTGCTATTCACGAGCTTCTCAGCATCGTGGATGCTCCAGTATGAATCCAACCACAGCTCCAATCGTTCAATGCAGTCTGTCACTTCCTGCAAACGTAGTCACCAGGGACACCGACCAAATCCCTGATCTCCCACATGTTGCAGGATGAGCAAACCATGGGGCCGATCTCAAATGACATGGCTTGCCCCAAAATTAAATCAACTCACTCCCACTATAAAAATCTTAATCCTTTAAACTAACCTTTACTAAAAAGCACTGTACCCTTTGTTCACTGAACCCTTTAGCTCACTTTACCTTTAATGCAAACCAGAGGTTGCACCCAATCAGCTGCTTCCACCAATCAGTGGCTTCCACCAGAACACTTGTGTGGAACGTAACAGGTTTGGGTTCCTCCTCCTCTTGCTCCAGCATCTCCTGTGCCTCTGTTAAAACAAAGCCCCGAGCTCGATTTTTTAAAATCAGATTCCAGCAGAGGAGCACAAAGTGCTTAATTAGGAAAGGGAAAATAGATTATGAAAGAAAACTGGCAGGGAACATAAAAACGGACTGCAAAAGTTTTTATAGATATGTGAGGAGAAAAAGGTTAGTTAACACAAATGTAGGTCCCTTGCAGTCAGAAACAGGTGAATTGATCATGGGGAACAAGGACATGGCAGACCAATTGAATAACTACTTTGGTTCTGTCTTCACTAAGGAAGACATAAATAATCAACCGGAAATAGCAGGGGACCGGGAGTCAAATGAGATGGAGGAACTGAGTGAAATCCAGGTTAGCCGGAAAGTGGTGTTAGGTAAATTGAATGGATTAAAAGCCGATAAATCCCCAGGAACAGATAGGCTGCATCCCATATAACCATATAACAATTTACAGCACGGAAACAGGCCCTCTCGGCCCTTCCAGTCCGTGCCGACCATTTGTTTTCCCCTAGTCCCATCTACCTGCACTCAGACCATACCCCTCCATTCCCTTCCCGTCCATATACCTATCCACTTTACTTTTAAATGTTACAATCGATCCTGCACCACTTCTGCTGGAAGCTCATTCCACACAGCCACCACCCTCTGATCCTGCCTCGCGTTACCCCTAAACGTCTGTCCCTTAATTCTCATGTCATGCCCTCTTGTTTGAATCTTCCCTACCCTCAATGGGAAAAGCTTAGCCACTTAACCATATAACCATATAACAATTACAACACGGAAACAGGACCTCTCGGCCCTTCCAGTCCGTGCCGCCCATTTGTTTTCCCCTAGTCCCATCTACCTGCACTCAGACCATACCCCTCCATTCCCTTCACGTCCATATACCTATCCACTTTACTTTTAAATGTTAAAATCGATCCTGCCTCCACCACTTCTGCTGGAAGCTCATTCCACACAGCCACCACCCTCTGAGTAAAGAAGTTCCCCCTCACGTTACCCCGAAACTTCTGTCCCTTAATTCTCATGTCATGCCCTCTTGTTTGAATCTTTCCTACCCTCAATGGGAAAAGCTTATCCACGTCAACTCTGTCTATCCCTTTCATCATTTTAAAGACCTCAATCAAGTCCCCCCTTAACCTTCTGCGCTCCAAAGAATAAAGACCTAACTTGTTCAACCTTTCTCTGTAACATAGTTGCTGGAACCCTGGCAACATTCTAGTAAATCTCCTCTGTACTCTCTCTATTTTGTTGACATCCTTCCTATAACTAGGCGACCAAAATTGTACACCATACTCCAGAATTGGTCTTACCAATGCCTTGTACAATTTTAACATTACTTCCCTACTCCTATATTCAATGCTCTGATTTATAAAGGCCAGCACACCAAAGGCTTTCTTTACCACCCTATCTACATGCGATTCCACCTTCAGGGAACTATGCACAGTTATTCCTAGATCCTTCTGTTCCACAGCATTCCTCAATTCCCTACCATTTACCATGTACGTCCTATTTTGATTTGTCCTGCCAAGATTTAGCACTTCACACTTATCAGCATTAAACTCCATCTGCCATCTTTCAGCCCACTTTTCCAAATGGCCCAAATCTCTCTGTAGACTTTGAAAATCTACTTCATTATCCACAACACCACCTATCTTAGTATCATCTGCATACTTACTTATCCAATTTTCCACCCCATCATCCAGATCATTGATGTACATGACAAACAACAGTGGACCCAACACAAATCCCTGAGGCACCCCACTGGTCACCGGCTTCCAACCTGACAAACAGCCATCCACCATTACTCTCTGACATCTCCCATTCAGCCACTGTTGAATCCATCTTGCTACTCCGCCATTAACGCCCAAAGATTGAACCTTCTTAACCAACCTTCCATGGGGAACCTTGTCAAAGGCCTTACTGAAATCCATATAGACAACATCCACTGCTTTACCCTCATCAATTTCCCTAGTTACCGCTTCAAAAAATTCAAGAAGGTTTGTCAAACATGACCTTCGAGGCACAAACATGTTGACTGTTCCTGATCAGACCCTGTTTATCCAGATGCTTATATATATTATCTCTAAGTATCCTTTCCATTAATTTGCCCACCACTGACGTCAAACTAATAGGTCTATAATTGCTAGGTTTATTCTTTGAACCCTTTTTAAACAATGGAACAACATGCGCAGTTCGCCAATCCCCCGGCACTATTCCCGTTTCTAATGACATTTGAAATATTTCTGTCATAGCTCCTGCTATTTCTACACTAACTTCCCTCAGTGTCCTAGGGAATATCCTGTCAGGACCTGGAGACTTATCCACTTTTATATTTTTCAAAAGTGTCAGTACTTCCTCCTCTTTGAATCTCATAGTTTCCATAGCTACTCCACTTTTTTCCCTTACCTCACAGAGTTCAATATCCTTCTCCTTGGTGAATACCGAAGAAAATAAATTGTTCAATATCTCCCCCATCTCTTTTGGCTCTGCAGATAGGATACAAAGGGATACAACTCTGTGCATCCCTTTCATCATTTTAAAGACCTCAATCAAGTCCCCCCTTAACCTTCCGCGCTCCAAAGAATAAAGACCTAACTTGTTCAACCTTTCTCTGTAACATAGTTGCTGGAACCCAGGCAACATTCTAGTAAATCTCCTCTGTACTCTCCCTATTTTGTTAACATCCTTCCTATAATTAGGCGACCAAAATTGTGCACCATACTCCAGAATTGGTCTTACCAATGCCTTGTACAATTTTAACATGACTTCCCTACTCCTATATTGAATGCTCTGATTTATAAAGGCCAGCACACCAAAGGCTTTCTTTACCACCCTATTCCACCTTCAGGGAACTATGCACAGTTATTCCTAGATCTCTCTGTTCCACAGCATTCCTCAATTCCCTACCATTTACCATGTACGTCCTATTTTGATTTGTCCTGCCAAGATGTAGCACTTCACACTTATCAGTATTAAGCTCCATCTGCCATCTTTCAGCCCACTTTTCCAAATGGCCCAAATTTCTCTGTAGACTTTGAAAATCTACTTCATTATCCACAACACCACCTACCTATCTTAGTATCATCTGCATACTTACTTATCCAATTTTCCACGCCATCATCCAGATCATTGATATACATGACAAACAACAGTGGACCCAACACAGATCCCTGAGGCACCCCACTGGTCACCGGCTTCCAACCTGACAAACAGCCATCCCAGAGTACTTAAGGAAGTAGCCCCAGAAATAGTGGATGCATTAGTGATAATTTTTCAAAACTCTTTAGATTCTGGAGTAGTTCCTGAGGATTGGAGGGTAGCCAATGTAACCTCACTTTTTAAAAAGGGAGGGAGAGAGAAAACGGGGAATTACAGACCAGTTAGTCTAACATCGGTAGTGGGGAAAATGTTAGAGTCATGTATTAAAGATGGGAGAGCATCACATTTGGAAAGTGGTGAAATCATTGGACAAAGTCAGCATGGATTTATGAAAGGTAAATCATGTCTGACGAATCTTACAGAATTTTTCGAGGATGTAACTAGTAGAGTGAATAAGGGAGAACCTGTGGATGTGTTATAATTGGACATTCAGAAGGCTTTTGACAATGTCCCACATAAGAGATTATCATTCAAACTTAAAGCACACGATATTGGCGGTTCAGTGTTGATGTGGATAGAGAACTGGCTGACAGACAGGAAGCAAAGAGTAGGAGTAAACGGGTCATTTTCAGAATGGCAGGCAGTGACTAGTGGGGTACTGCAAGGCTCAATGCTGGGACCCCAGCTATTTACAAGATATATTAATGACCTGGATGAGGGAATTGAATGCAACATCTCCAAGTTTGCGGATGCCACGAATCTGGGGGGCAGTGTTAGCTGTGAGGAGGATGCTAGGAGGCTGCAAGGTGACTTGGATAGGTTGGGTGAGTGGGCAAATGCATGGCAGATGCAGTATAATGTGGATAAATGTGAGGTTATCCACTTTGGTGGCAAAAACAGGAGTGTAGGCTATTATCTGAATGGTGGCCGATTAGGAAAAGGGGAGATGCAACGAGACCTGGGGGTCATGGTACACCGGTCATTGAAAGTAGGCATGCAGGTGCAGCAGGCTGTGAAGAAAGCGAATGTTATGTTGGCATTCATAGCAAAAGGATTTGAGTACAAGAGCAGGGAGGTTCTACTGCAGTTGTACAGGGTCTTGGTGAGGCCACACCTGGAGTATTGCGTACAGTTTTGGTCCCCTAATCGGAGGAAAGACATTCTTGCCATAGAGGGAGCACAGAGAAGGTTCACTAGACTGATTCCTGGGATGGCAGAACTTCCATATGAAGGAAGACTGGATAGACTCAGCTTGTACTCGCTGGAATTTAGGAGATTGAGGGGGGAATCTTATAGAGACTTACAAAATTCTTAAGGGATTGGACAGGCTAGATGCAGTAAGATTGTTCCCGATTTTGGGGAACTCCAGTACAAGGGGTCACAGTTTAAGGATAAGGGGGAAGTATTTTAGGACCGAGATGAGAAAATCATTTTTCGTACAGAGAGTGGTGAAGCCACAGAAGGCAGTTGAGGCCAGTTCATTGGCTATATTTAAGATGGAGTTAGATGTGGCACGTGTGGCTAAAGGGATCAGGGGGTATGGAGAGAAGGCAGGTACAGGATACTGAGTTGGATGATCAGCCATGATCATATTGAATGGCGGTGCAGGCTTGAAGGTCCGAATGGCCACCTCCTGCACCTATTTAAAAAAAACGAACATAGTGTAACAAACGAGTGACTCCTGGATGACACAGCCCATTGTGAAGATCATTGAGTGCAGAAGAATGAACAGAGGCACAAAATGCTCGGGTTAATGTATCCGGAGCAACATTATCCTTACCAGGGCGGTACTCAATTGAATAACTATATGCAGGTAATTCAATCCTCCATTCATGAATTTTACTGTTCTTAATCTTCGTTCGTTTCCGATTATCCAGCATAAAAGCTACTGAACGCTGATCTGTTATCAAAGTGAAGTGCTGGCGAGCAAGGAAATGACTCCATTTTCTCGCTGCTTCAATAATTGCTGTAGCTTCCTTTTCGACGGGTGGGTAGTGCAATTCACTACCTTGGAGAGTACGAGACATGAAAGCCACTGGTCGTCCTCCTTGATTTAATGTTGCTGATACTGCTAAATCAGAGGCATCACATTAAACAACAAAGGGGAGATCCTCGTCAATGGCGTGTAATGTCGCAGATTCCAATTGTTTCTTTAAAGAAGTAAAGGCACCAATTGCTGTAGAGTCAAGGGGGAAAGATTTTGTTCTAATCAAAGGCTGAATTTTGTCAGAAAAATTTGGTATCCATTTAGCATAATATGCAAACATCCCAAGGACCCTTCGTAGAGAGTTTAATGTGACTGTAATTTAATACTCCAGTTATCTCTTGGAGTGGGCGGAGTCTTACTGGATCAGGCTTGATTATATCATTGCCAACCCATTAACCAAGAATATTAATTGATGACACTGATGTTATTGACATAGCCTCATTTAATGTTAGATTTTTAGGAAGTACAACATCTAAAAACCGTTGTACATTTTCATCATGTTCAGCTTGGTCTTTTCCTGCAATAGTTATATTATCAAGATAAGGGAAAGTATCTTTAAGGTTTTCCTGTTCAACAAGTTTGTCCATCTCTCTCTGAAAAACAGCCACGCCATTAGTTACACCAAAATGAACTCTGCAGTAGTGATATAATTTCCCATTTGCTTCAAACACAGTGTATTTCTTCTCTGATTCCTTCAAAGGAATTTAGTAGTAAGCACTTAACCATATAACCATATAACAATTACAGCACGGAAACAGGCCCTCTCGGCCCTTCCAGTCCGTGCCGACCATTTGTTTTCCCCTAGTCCCATCTACCTGCACTCAGACCATACCCCTCCATTCCCTTCACGTCAATATACCTATCCACTTTACTCTTAAATGTTAAAATCGATCCTGCCTCCACCACTTCTGCTGGAAGCTGATTCCACACAGCCACCAAAAGTTTTAAGTCAAAAGTAGAGAATATCTACTTAGCTAATGTATTGATAATTTCTTCTATTCGAGGTAGTGGATATGCATCAAGCTCCGTGAACTGGTTTATAGTTTGAGAATCAAATCAGAGTCTTTTCTATGTCTCGCCAAGGGGTCCTTAACCACGGCAACTTGTGCCCTCCAAGGGGAAGAGCTGGGTTCTATGAAACCTTCTTGTAAAAGATTAGTTACTTCTGTGTTGATAAAGTTCCTATCATCTTTACTAAAATGTCTTTATTTTGTAGCAATTGGCTTGCACTTGGAGGATAAATTAGTGAATAATGAAGCACATTCAACAGATGCAGCAGAAGCACCAATACAATACAAGATCAGGCATAGATCCTTCATACATTATTTGAAGTGATCTGTGCTGTTTCTGTAAAATCTTGACCTAGAATTATATCACTACACAAATTTTTCAAAATACCAAGACATACAGATTTATAGCTAGTTTTGTTCAGAATAAAGTCTATAATACAAGATCCCATGCACTCTAGAAGAGCCCCGCACATGCGCCCACGCCCACTTCAGGTACCCAATAGGCAGGAATGGCTGCGCTGTCAGAGAGCCACTAGGAGTGCACAGAGATGCCAAGTGTCCCGGATTCGCCGTATTTAGTCCCGGCGAAATAACTTTTTTACGGTGTTCCGGCAGCCAAACATGCTGTTACGGAACACCGCCGCGCCGGCGTTCCTCCCGCGAGAACGCCGGCGCCATGTGTCCCCGGTTTGCCAGCCCGCGCGATCAGCGGCAGAGGGTTGCCGGGCCCTAGTGACCGCGCCTGCGCAGTGGGGGAGGGTTGCCGGCCCCAGTGGCCGCGCGTGCGCAGTGGGGGAGGGTTGCCGGGCCTCAGTGGCCGCACGTGCGCAGTGGGGGAGGGTTGCAGGGCCTCAGTGGCCGCGCGTGCGCAGTGGGGGAGGGTTGCCGGGCCCCAGTGGCGCGCGTGCGCAGTGGGGGAGGGTTGCCGGGCCTGGCGCGATTTCGAGCCACGCCACGCCCGGCCCAGAGCCCGGGCGGCGCCGGCCCGCGCGATCAGCGGCACTTTCTTGCCGCCAGCCGGCCGCTCGCGGCAGCCCCATCACCGGGCCTCCCCCCCACCCCACCCAGTGCGCAGGCGCAGACCCGCCGGCAACCATGCCAAGTGCGCATGTGCCGCACCCGCCCGCCGGCAGCCCGCTGATCTGCACCAGTGCGCAGGCGCATAGCCGCCGGCAACAACCCCAGGTGAGTGTTACGGAGAGAAATGCATTTAACCCCATTTGTTACGGACAAATGGGTTAAATGTTACTGTGAACTAAATTTAGGGTTGGCATCTCTGAGTGCATGGGAGGGGGGGGAAGAGAGGTTTGGGGGGGGGGGGAGGGGAATGGCAAGGAGCGGGGATGGGGGATGAAGGGAGGAGGGGTAACTGAGTGAATTACCACCACACCAGCTGTAAGTGACTGGTGCCAGCCACACTCACTGAACTGCAAGTCCAAGAATCCATTCAGTCCACAATGAACATACTCGCCCTCTGGAAACCAGTCTCTTCAGCCCACAACACAAATACTAGCACTCCAGAGATCCACACAAGGATAGACTATCCTCCTTCATTGCTGTGATCTGTAAAAAAGAAGTAAAAGTCTAAAATTGATTTCCACCCTCTCCCCCTTCTCTCTCACAGAGCCTGTCACCTGTTTTCAGCAGAATTTTTGGCAGTTTGAGCTGCCAGACCAGCAGGCCCGAGTTTCTGAGCTGCCAGCATGCCAGGCCAGAGTGACTGAGCTGCCATGCCTCAGTGACTGAGTTGCTAGGCCAAGAATCTATTTGGCCCACAATTTCCATACTAGCGCTCTGGAAATCAGTCCCTTCACCCCACAATACCCATGTTAGCGCTCCAGAAAGCACCCCCCTTGCCCCTACTGGCCAGCAATATTGGAATTGGTGGAGAGGTGGAATATTGCGTTGGGGGACCAGTCCTCCCATGTCAAGCTGGGACCCAATGTATCCCACTTAGTCTAGTTTGTACTATTTGTTATTTATTGAACACTTACACACACACCCTCCACCTCACACACACCCCCCCCCCACCTCACACACTCACACAGTTGATCCACAGCAGAATGAGAGTCGTGGCCTCTCCCTCGCCATCTTGCAGAGTGACTGAGCCACGTCCAGCATCCGGGCTTTTATAGCCCCGCCCCACCCCAGAAAGGGTGTGACCTTCATGGTGGTGATTGACAGGCGATAGGATCTCAACATTTTTTAAACACTCATAACTCATTTATTTTTCATCGATTGGAAAAATCCTCGGGGCCTGATCAGCGGAGCAGGACTCTAAGTAAGATGGCCAAAAATCACAGCAGTATGTGGTAGCGTTTTTTCTAAAATCAAAACACAGCGCAAACAGGAAGTGGTCAAGATGACGCTTTTAATATATAGATGGTGATGTGCCCAGACAATATATTTCTATGTTAATACATTGTTTCAGTGATTAGTATAAACCAAGCTTCTAAGATTTCCCCAGAATTTATTCTACTGGGAAAAACACTTTTAAATTTGACTGCTTTCTTTTTAGCAAATCTCCATTTTTAATTTACGAACTGAACTTGACCAAATTAAACTCTTTCACAGTGAGGTCAAGATAAACTTGCTTTATTTGCTGGGACTGTGCGCGCGAGAGAGCGTGGGACTGTGCGCGCGAGAGAGCGTGGGACTGTGCGCGCGAGAGAGCGTGGGACTGTGCGCGCGAGAGAGCGTGGGACTGTGCGCGCGAGAGAGAGGGGGTGTTGAGTGAGTGAGAGCGACGGAGTGAGAGAGGGAGTGTGTCAGAGACGGAGCGAGAGAGGGAGAGAGGGGGGCACGAGAGGGTGGAGTGGAGAAAATTTGTGTATGGGGGGGAGAGTGGGAGAGAGGAATGTATATGTGCAGCTATGAGGGACATTGGTCAGGTAGTATTTGGAGTATTGCATACAGTTCTGATCACTCCATACAGGACTGATGTGGAGGCTTCGGGGAAGGTGCAGAGATGGTTAACCAGAATTGTTTAAAAACAAGGAACTGCAGTTACTGGTTTACAAAAAAAGGGCACAAAGTGCTGGAGTAACTCAGAGGGACAGGCAGCATCTCTGGAGAGATGGAATCGGTGACTGAAGAAACGACCCGAAACGTTACCCATCCCTTCCAGCATTTTGTGTCTACCCAAACAGCGCCTATCCACGTGGCAGTGTGTCAGCAGGCTGGAGGAGCGGGCAAAGGCCTTGCCACAGAGCGGGCAGGTGAAGAGGCGTTGGCAGGTGTACTCACCGGAGCTCCAGCAGATGGTCAAGGCGGGTGCAGCCCTTACTAAAGGACGGGCAGGGGAAGGGATGCTCGGTGCTGTGGGTACGCTGGTGACGCCACAGGCTGGACATGTGGGTGAAACCCTTGCCACACTCAGCGCGCACAAAGGGTCTCTCTCCGATGTGTATCTCCTGGTGCTCCCGCAGCCCCCATGGTCTCTTGTCACAGTGGGAGCAGCTGCTCGTCGGCGTGGGCCCGCCGGTGCTGCTGCAACGCCCGCAAGCTGTCAAACTCCTCGCCGCAGTACGGGCAGTCGTAGGGCTGGCCACTGGTGTGCATGCGCTGGTGAGACAGGGTGTGGGAGGCCATGGCAAAGCGCTCTCCACACACCGGGCTGGAGATGGGACGGTCGCCGGCGTGCACACGCTGGTGGGACTGAAGCCTGGAGGAGCTGGTGAAGCCCTTGCCGCACTGGGCGCAGGTGTAGGGACGCTCGCCAGTGTGGGTGCGCTGGTGCATCAGCAGGTGACCGGACTGGGTAAAGCGCTTGCCGCACTGGGTGCAGGTGAAGGGGCGCTCGCCAGTGTGAGTGCGCTGGTGCAGCTGCAGGTTGCTGGAGTGGGTGAAGCCCATGCCGCACTGGGCACAGGTGAAGGGACGCTCACCGGTGTGGGTGCGCTCATGCACCAGCAGATTGCTGAAGGAGGTAAAACCCTTGCCGCACTGGGCACAGGTGAAGGGACGCTCGCCAGTGTGGGTGCGCTGGTGCACCAGCAGTGTGCTGGAGCGGGTGAAGCTCTTGCCACAGTCGGCGCAGGTGAAGGGGCGCTCGCCAGTGTGGGTACGCTGGTGTACCAGCAGGTAGCTGGAGGAGGTGAAGCCCTTGCCGCAATGGGCGCAGGTGTAGGGACGCTCACCGGCGTGTGTGCGCTGGTGGGACAGCAGGTTGTGGGACTGGGTGAAGCCCTTGCCGCATTGGGCGCAGGTGAAGGGGCGCTCCCCGGTGTGGGTGCGCTGGTGGGACAGCAGGTTGCTAGAGTACATGAAGCCCTTGTCGCACTGAGCGCAGGTGTAAGGGCGCTCGCCTGAGTGGGTGCGCTGGTGGGACAGCAGTTGCCTGGACTGGGTGAAGCCCTTGCCGCAGTGAGCACAGGTGTAGGGGCGCTCGCCGGTGTGGGTACGCTGGTGGGACAGCAAGTGGTTGGAGCGGGTGAAGCCCTTGCCACAATAGCTGCAGGTGTAGGGCCACTCCCCAGTGTGCACGCACCTGTGCTCCTTCAGGTACGTCGACAACTTGAAGCCTTTGCCGCAGTCAGAGCAGGTGAAGGGCCACTCGCTGCTGTGCACCTGCCGGTGCTGCCATAGCCCCGACAACTGGGCAAAGCTCTTACCACAGGTGGTGCAGTCATAGGGCTTCTCGCCCGTGTGCACCCGCCAGTGTCCCTTCAGGTCAATTGTCCTCTTGAAGCTCTTGCCGCATTCGGAGCAGTCGAAGAGGCGTTCTCCCGTGTGCACCCGCCGGTGGATCCCCAGCTCGCTCGGGCTCTGCCAGGACTTGCCACACTCATAATGCTTCTCCTTGTTGTGCCCCGTCATGTGGTCCTCCATCGATGCTCAGCGCCTCGAAGCTCAGCCAGCACACTGGGCAGATTGGGAGGGAGGGGGGGAGAGGTCTCACCGGCACCCTGGCCGCCCTCAATGGATGCTCACATCCCCGTCTCCCCATCCACAGGAAGGGCTCCTTAACCCTGCAGGAGGGGAACACAAAGGGTCAACAAGCTGGCAAACAGGACATTACTAGCACATATTGGGTGCGTTTATGGCGGAGGAAACCGTTATATAATTCTGCGCAGCACAGTGGTACAGCTGCTGCATCACCGCCAGAGACGCGGGTTCGATCCTGACTACGGATTCTGTCTGTGTGGAGTTTGTACGTTCTTCCCTTGACCTGCATGGGTTTTCACTCCAGGTACTCCGGTTTCATCCAACATTTCAAAGACGTTCAGGGTTGTAGATTAATCAGCCTCCGCAAAATTGTTAAATTGTCCCTAATGTGCGTAGGATAGTGCTAGTGTACGGGGTGAGCACTGGTCTGCGGGGACCGAAAGACACTGCATCTCTAAATTACACCAAACCAGGGTCTCGATCCAAAACATGACGCATTCCTTCTCTCCACAGATGCTGCCTGACCGGCTGAGTGACTCCAGCACTGTGTCTATCTTCTCCACAGCTATATTCCCCCCCCCCCCGGGAGGAAGTGGCCGCTCCAGACATTTCCAAGCTGTTGAGGAGTGTTCACCTGACGCCGGAGTTCTAGCTTTCCGGCAAAGAGGGCCTGAAAACATCGGACTGGCTGCGGTGGCCACAAATAGGCCCCAACCTCGGGTGATCACAGAGAAAGAGGACTGAACTTTCTGGTGCCTTTCCCCACAGTGGAACATTTTGATTCTGCTGTGGGGGGGACATTCATGTTGAATTATATAATGTATTGTGTCATTTTTATTTATTTTAATTTTTCCATCGATGTACGGAAACTTAATTATTACTTCTATGTAAAGCACTTTGGTTTCAACGCAAGTTGATTTAAACGTGCTATATAAATAAAATGTACTTACTTAATTGTAATGAGTTAAAAACAAGTGCCATAACCATTAAACTACTTTCCCTGCAACAGGAGGCAACAAGGATGACTTTAACCAGGGGATGTAACCTGGTCTAAATCAAAGTGCTGGAGCTACACAGTGGGTCAGGCACCATCTGCCTGCCTGCAAATGGAATGGACAGATGTTTCAGGTTGGGATCCTTCTTCAGACTGATGGAGTAGGGCAGAGAAAGTGGAAGTAAAACTAACACTAATTAGTCACCTTCACAAAAGATCAGGGAGGAGAGGAAATGGATTCTGGCAACAAACACACTCAAACCAAATGTAGATTTAGACCAATTCCAAAACTACTCCAGCACTCTGTGAAACGTCACCTATCCATGTTTTCCACAGATGCTGCCTAACCCACTGAGATACTCCAGCATTTTGTCTTTTGAGCAAGAGCATCCAAATATCTTTACAAATCTCTACATTAATCTGTCCAGTCTAAAGCTCAATGAAACATAGAAACATAGAAACATAGAAATTAGGTGCAGGAGTAGGCCATTCAGCCCTTCGAGCCTGCACCGCCATTCAATATGATCATGGCTGATCATCCAACTCAGTATCCCGTACCTGCCTTCTCTCCATACCCTCTGATCCCCTTAGCCACAAGGGCCACATCCAACTCATTCTTAAATATAGCCAATGAACTGGCCTCAACTACCCTCTGTGGCAGAGAGTTCCAGAGACTCACCACTCTCTGTGTGAAAAAAGTCTTTCTCATCTCGGTCTTAAAGGATTTCCCCCTTATCCTTAAGCTGTGACCCCTTGTCCTGGACTTCCCCAACATCGGGAACAATCTTCCTGCATCTAGCCTGTCCAACCCCTTAAGAATTTTGTAAGTATGAATGACCACTCCACACATAGCTTCCTTCCCTTCCTTCATAAGAACTTACAATATACATGCTTTGATTAGGGTAGTTAACATTAACCATTTCACACAAGTGGTTAACAACTAGTTCACATTAACTTTCCTCAACCAAGTACAATGTAGAGCCACTATAAATTCCTTGCTGTCTTCTTAATCATGGCAATTAGTCATCAACTGAAAACCAGTCTTCATAAAGTGCCCCAATTAAAACACAATTGGACTGCTATCCAGGAGACATTCATTCTTGCCACTGCCTTCATGAAGTAAACAGAACCACACCCAGAAATCAGTCTGAGGCTCCCCATCCAAAATCTCACCTATCCATGTTCTCCGCAGATGCTGCCTGACCCGCTGAGTTACTCCAGCATTCTGTGAAACGTCACCTATCCATGTTCTCCACAGATGCTGCCGGACCCACTGTGTTACTCCACCACTTTGTGTCTTTTTTTTTTTAAACCAGCATCTGCTGTTCCTTGATTTTCATCCCAAATCTTCCCTGGTTTCAGGGCTTTTACTAAGTTCGGCATCTGGGCAATGGGTGTATTACGGTGAAAGGAAATGGGTCACAAAGCAATAAAGAACCTTTTTGCAGTAAAGAGCACAACATTGAATTTGTGGACAGCACTCCCAATGTGCAGTGAATATGTTTAACAGGTCACTCCAATTTGTGGTCAACACTCCCACCATGTGGATTGAGAAAGAACTGCAGATGCTGGAAAAATCAAAGGGAGAAAAAAAGGCTGGAGTAACTCAGCGGGTCAGGCAGCATCTCTGGAGAGAAGGAATAAGGTGATGTTTCAGGTCGAGACCCTTCTTCGGACTGACGTTGGGATGAGGGCGGGATAAAAAAAGGAAGAGGCGGAGACAGTAGGCTGTGGGGGAGCTGGGAAAGGGAAGGGAGAGAAAGCAAGGACTATCTGAAATTGGAGAATGGGAAGATGAGGCCAGTGGTGGGATCACATTGGAGGTGGCAAAAATGTCGGCGGATTGTCTGTTGTACGTGACGGCTGGTAGGGTGGAAGGTGAGGACATGAGGGACTCTGTCCTTGTTACGAGTAAAGGGATGGGGAGTAAGAGCAGAGCTGCGGGATACAGAGGAGACCATGATAAGAGTGCTGGAGAAACTCAGCGGGTCAGGCACCATCTCTGGAGGAAAAGGATGGGTGATATTTTTGGTAAGAACCTTTCTTCTGTTCCATCCCAAAATCTCTTGTTACTCCAGAGATGCTGTCTGACCCACTGAGTTACTCCAGCAATGTGTCCATCTTTGGTATAAACCAGCATCTACAGGTCTTTGTTTCTACATTTTACATCAGCCAGATTCAATTTCAGTTGTGATAAGGTTATGGCATCATCACTTTAGTAAAGATACACCCTTTTCTTCAGACACTGTGCCCTCTGGTCCGAGACTCTCCTACTAGTAGAAACATCCTTTTAGTTCTGAGATACAGCACAATTCCAGTTGCACCAGAAAAAAAATAATCATTAAAATTCCTGGACACTTCAAATGACAACAATTAAAAGGAAAATCAGCACAATGAATTAAAGGAGCAAACACAATTGAGTAGAGAGTGATAGTGTTCTCACCGACGTCAAGGGTCACGGTGGGGGGAATGTTCTGACCAATTCTAACGTCTGAGAAGTGAATAGTGATGATTTGTTAATTCATCGTGGCTGAAGCAGGTGGGCTCACTTCTGACTATACTTTACTGTGGACATTTAAACAGGAAAAGTAAACTTTCCTTATTAACAATGGATGACCCAGAGAAAGGAGAATGTTACTCTTGGAAGTTCACAGTCACAGCATGGAAACCGGCATGGAAACAGCCCAGCATGGAAACAGGCCCTTCCTTCAGACAAACCTGCCCACAGTGACCAACTACACTAGTCCCACCCCGACCAACATGCCCCATCTACACTAGTCCCACCCCGACCAACATGCCCCATCTACACTAGACCCACCCTGACCAACATGCCCCATCTACATTAGTACCACATCGACCAACCTGCCCCATTTTGAATAAATGAACTAATTTATTTTGTATTTATATTCTTTTCTTTTTTAATTTAAATAAAACCTATTTTGTGGGACAGGTGCGAAAACACTATTTTTTTCTATCATTGGGGAATGTTAGGTAAAGTTTTGTTGCCATGGTAAGGCAGACTCGTACTGCCACCTAGTAATAATAACTATATTAATAATAACAATATCAAGTCTGTCTCTCTCTGAGTCTGTCTCTCTGTGTCTGTCTGTCTCTCTCTCTCTCTGTCTCTCTCCCCGTGTCTCTCTCTCTCTCTCTGTCTCTCTCTCTGTCTCTCTCTCTCTCTGTCTCTCTCTCACTCTGTCTCTCTCCCTCTCTCTCTCTCTGCTCTGTCTCTGACACTCACGCTATCTGTCTCTTTCTCTCTCTCTCTCTCTCTGTCTGTGTCTCTCTCTCTCTCTGTGTCTCTCTGTCTGTCTGTCTGTCTGTCTCTCTGTATTTCTCTCTCTGTCTCTCGCTCTGTCTCTCTCTCTCTCTCTCTCTCTCTCTGTCTCTCTCTCTCTCTGTCTCTCTATCTCTCCCTCGCCCTCTCTCTCTGTGTCTCTCTCTCCCTGTGTCTCTCTGTCTCTTTATTTTTCTCGCTCTCTCTCTGTCTCTGTCTCTCTCTGTCTGTCTCTCTCTCTGTCTGTCTCTCTCTGTAGCTCTTTCTCTCTCTCCCCCTCTGTGTCTCTGTCTCCCTCTCTCTTTGTCTCTGTCTGTCTCTCTCCCTGTCTCAGTCTCTCTCTCTCTCTCTCTCTCTCTCTCTCTCTGTCTCTTTCTCTGTCTCTCTTTCTCGCTCTCTCTCTGTCTCTCTCTCTCTCTGTGTCTCTTTCTCGCTCTCTCTCTCTCTCTCTCTCTGTCTCTCTCAATTCAATTTTTTCAATTTAAAACCTTTATTGGCATGATAAAGTACATGGTTACATTGCCAAAGTATCAAACATGACATACATATTTAAAATGCATAAGTATAAATACAAGTATACAGTGCATGGACAGATATGTCCCGCTACATAAACTCGCAATAGGCCTCTAGCCCTTTATTGATTGCTACACGTTCTTGCAGCTGTAAGCAGTACAACACAATAGCAAGTTTAGCAATTCAATATTAATTTCTTAGTGTCAGTTAACGTCAATTTTTTTAGTGTGTACGTGCATATTGGTCATTCACCGTCTCTCAGGTTATGGCGTGCCGTTACGTATTGTGCACCAAGATGTGCCGTATACCCTTCACCAAGGATTATTCTTAGTTTTGATGTATCATCTAGTTCTTTAAAATCAGGGGTTGCCAGACTGAGTTTGTCAAAGTAAGTGTGAGGGATAAAGTGATTAAACCCCATTAAAGTAAGGAGTTTTAAAGAGAATTCGAACTGAGAGGGGCTGGAGAGAGGATTCTGACACAGCTGTGTCTGAAGGTTGCCAGACCCATCCTTGAGTCCTTGAGTAAGAAGTAATAGCATTGTATAGCAGTAGAAGGGAGTGATGTAGAGAGATCCATATCAGTGGAAGGGAGTGATAGATGGGACCCTTGTCACTATAGCTTAGCTTTAGTACTGATATAGGAGAACTGAGAGGGTTCACTAGGAGGTGAGTAAAACTAGGGTAGGTCATGAGCAACTGAGCATGCTTAATAGAATAAATGAATATTACAACACACCCCGGTCAAGAAACTGCTCATTACCATGAACATGTTTGAACATGCAATGTATGATATGGGAGGTGCGAGGGGATGTACGGTGGGATGTACCTACAAATTGTGCACCTCAGACCCTGATTGGAGAAGGGTCCGGAGGGGAGGTTGAATGTAAGATTCTGTGTATAAAGGGGGATGACTTCTTTGGCTGCGGTGTGTCTCGAATTGGAGAGACACCCGGTCTGCAGACTCGTAAAATAAAGAATCTCTTGCTTCCAAGATTTAGTCTTTGAGCATTAATTGTGAGCATAAAGCATATCTCACAAATTGGGGGCTCGTCCGCGATCGCCACTCCGGCTGCTTGGTGGAGGCAAAGAAGGAGGGGAAGGTGCACCCTGCTGATTTCAGCAGTCTCTGATCTCCTTGCTTGCCATCAGCAGTTTGAGCGAGTGATATTCTGTTGAAAAGACTCGGGAAGCAAGAGGGGGTGTAAGGTAAATACGTACGGGACGGTCGAGCGATTCTTGTGCACAGGACCCAGGTAAGAAAAGCGACTATTAAGTATTGCCTGGGCGGCCGGGGTCTGTCGGACGGGAATAGTCCGACGAGACGATGGGAAACCGGAACGGGAAAAGTAAGGGTCCGGGGAACCTGGATGGGAAACCGGAACGGGAAAAGTAAGGGTCCGGGGAACCTGGATGAGGCTCATACTGATATGGAGCCTAACATTCCGCCCGATAGTCCGTTGGGGCGAATGTTGGATGGGGTGAAGGGAACACCCGGGGTAAGAGTAAGGAAACTATGATAAAGTTTTGTTACTGTGAGTGGCCAAAGGAGCCTATTCGAGGGAGCGCAGTGTGGTGGCCGCGGTTGGGTTCAAATGAGGACTGGGTGGGACAGGCGTTGAATGTTTTTGTGAATGAAAGACAAACGCCAAATCAAATAGAAAAGGAATATGCCCAGTGCTGGAAACCCAATAATGGGATGTTTCCGTTAAAGACGGAAAGAGAGCAGGATGAACCTGACTGGCCACCAATTGGTGATGATCACCTACGGAGACTGCCCCCGCCATATGAATCCCAGCCCCCAAATATATCCCCATCAGCGCCGGCTGCATCTGCCCAGGAGGTCCCACTAAGCCAGAGTGGATCGGCAGTAAACCTGTCCGCTCTTGTCTAAGAGAGAGCCAGTCAGATAAGGAAGAGAAAAAGTGAGGACAAGGATGGGACGGGTGTCCCAGGCAGTAGTCGGAGGACGCGATCTCAAACGAGGGCAGCGGAACAGAGATTAGACCGATCTGTTCAAATGAAGCCCCTCAGGGAGGTCCCATTAGGGGGAAATGCCGGGGGGATGGGATTTGTAAATGTGCCTCTCACCAGTATGGGGGTGAGGAACTTTAAAAAGGAGATGAAAAGTTTATTGGAAGACCCCTTGGGACTGGCTGAACAAATAGATCAGTTCCTAGGGCCAAAAATGTTTTTATGAAAAATATTGAGTTGTTTCAAACAATCTCATTGAAGTAAGAATGGAACTAATGTGATGTGTGTGTAAAAACCGGTTTTGTATGAATGAGGAAGTTTGTATATGTGATAGGTTTGTTTGCTGTGGGCCACATGTTGTAAGGGTGTGTGTGTGTGTTCCTTTAAGAAATTGTAAGCAATGGGGGAGGTTATTGTAAGGTAACGGACAACGCTTTGTATCATCGCAACTTAAAAAGGGGAAGTTGGAAAAAGTAGGTTGCTTGGCTTCTATAGATTTCTTTTCAGTAAAGTTAATTTGGAAAATTGTTAGTCGTATGTATTTAAACTAGGAATTGGAATTTGGGAATTGTAGGGGGAATGGTTTGAACAAAATTAGAAATAAGTTAATTGCTGAACAACAAGCAGCTTTTATGGTTTGTTTAGATAAACATTCTGGTTGGAGAAGGGTAATAAATTAATGGGGCCCAGGGAAAAAAAAAAAGAGTTGGCAGACAATGATGTCAATAAGGGGAAGTTTGTTTACTTCAGAAGAAAGACAGATGGTCAGGCAGGAGAAGGGGTTACAGGCTCAAGCGGGAGCAGTAAAATATCCCATTACTGCGCCGGATTGGAGTAACCAAACAGAAGAAGTATGAGAGATCTCAGGGAGATAATAATCAAGGGAATCAGAGAAGCCGTTCCCAAGGGACAGAATTTTGAACGGGCTTTTGAAAATCATTCTGGTTGGAGAAGGGTAATAAATTAATGGGGCCCAGAAAAACAAAAAGGAGTTGGCAGACAATGATGTCAATAAGGGGAAGTTTGTTTACTTCAGAAGAAAGACAGATGGTCAGACAGGCAGGAGAAGGGGTTACAGGATTAAAGCGAGAGCAGTAAAATATCCCATTACAGCACAAATTGGAGTAACCAAACAGAAGAAGTGTGAGAGATCTCAGGGAGATAACAATCAAGGGAATTAGAGAAGCCGTTCCCAAGGGACAGAATTTCGAACGGGTTTTGAAAATCAGCAGAACAAGGACGAACCTCCGACAGTGTTCTTACAAAGGTTAAGGAGGAATGTCCAGCAGTATTCGGGGATAGACCCTGATTCAGACGCAGGTCAGCAGTTGCTAAAGGTTAATTTTGTAACAAAATCATGGCCAGATATTAGAAAGAAATTGGAAAAATTGGAAGATTGGAATGAAAAACCATTGAATCAATTGTTAACAGAGGCTCAAAAGGTACATGTAAGACGGGATGAGGAGAAGCAGAAGGGAAAGGCAAAAATGATGTTGCAAGCAGTACAGCAAGGAGTACAGAAAGGGGGAATCGAAGGTGATAGAAGGCCGGGTGCTCATGGAGACCGGGAAAGGGGAAGCGGTAGTATTGGAGGATGAGGAAGAGGTGAATGGGGGGACCGAAGTAGGGGTCCCCGGGAAAACAAGAAACAAGAATCAAGAAGATGGTACACGGGGCCACCCCGGTGTTATTATTGTAGAGAGGAGGGTCATTTCAGGAGGGAATGTCCCAAGCGACGACGGGAGGTGCTGTCGTACGCACTCATGGAGGAAAAATAGGGCAGTCAGGGGTTCCGCTCCCTGGGGTGTATGGGATACACACGGGAACCTCTGGTAAACTTGAGATTAGGACCCCAGGGAGAGGATATGATATTTATGGTAGATTCGGGAGCAGAGAGATCGAGTGTAACTAAGGTACCAGAAGGAATGAGATTGGGTAAAAAACAGGTTAGAATCTCAGGGGTAGAAGGGAAAGTGATGACATTACCCGAGGTAGAAGGGGTGGTGGTGAAATATGAGAATCGGGAAACTATGGAAGATTTAATCTTGGTACCCCAGGCAGGGATAAATTTGATGGGGAGGGATTTACAAATCCAATTAGGAATGGGAACAGCCCCCGTAAGGGGACAGATAATAGTCCAATTGTATAAATTGACCACAGAGGACGAGGGAAGAATAGTCCCGCAGGTGTGGGCCAAGGAAGGAAACCGGGGAGGGCTGCAGATCCCACCCTTGAAAATAGCTCTGAAAAAAGAAAGTGAGATAGTACGGGTAAGGCAATATCCAATTTCTATGGAAGGAAGGAGAGGACTTCAGCCAATTATAGAGAACTTACTGAAGGACGGTATATTAGAGAGTTGTATGTCCCCATATAACACCCCCGTACTCCCCGTAAGGAAGACCGACGGGACGTTCAGATTGGTCCAGGATCTCAGGGAATTAAATAAGGTAGTTAGAACGCGACACCCCGGTAGTCCCAAACCCGTATACCATAATGGGACGGATACCCCCGAATCACAAGTGGTTCAGTGTGGTAGATTTAAAAGACGCTTTTTGGAGCTGTCCCCTGGCTGAAGAGAGCAGGGACCTTTTTTGCGTTTGAATGGGAAAACCCAGAGACCCAAAGGAAACAGCAGTATCGGTGGACTGTGCTCCCTCAGGGATTTACGGAGTCCCCGAACCTGTTCGGACAAATATTAGAACAAGTACTAGAGGACGTTCCGAGGACTGATGAGACACAGCTGTTGCAGTATGTGGACGACCTATTACTATCAGGGGAAGAAGAGGAGGCAGTTAGGGACGCAACAATAACCCTCCTGAACTTTCTGGGGGAAAAGGGGTTGAGAGTGTCTAAAAGTAAATTACAGTTTGTAGAACGAGAAGTTAAATATCTAGGACACCCGATAAGCGATGGGAAAAGGAGAATAAACCCGGAAAGGATAGCGGGAATTACCGGACTGCCAGTGCCGAAGAATAAGAAGGAGATTAGGAAGTTTCTTGGACTGATTGGATATTGTAGATTATGGATAGATGACTATACCCGACAGGTTAGGTTTCTATATGATAAATTAGGTGAAGAAAACGACAAAGTAAAGTGGGAATCCGGGGACGAACACCAGTTTAGGAACCTAAAGAACAGTTTAATCACTGCCCCTGTACTGGCTCTCCCGTCTATTGACCAGCCATTCCATCTTTTTGTGAATGCAGAAAATGGAATTGCGCTGGGAGTACTAACCCAAGAGAAAGGAGGGAAGCGGCAGCCCGTCGCGTTCCTCTCCAAACTCTTGGATCCAGTATCGCGGGGATGGCCAGTATGTATTCAAGCGGTAGCGGCAACAGCAGTGTTAGTGGAGGAAAGTAGGAAATTGACGTTTGGAGGAACTGGTGGTGTCCACTCCCCACACGGACGATACTAACTCAGAAGTCCAGTCGGTGGTTGACGGATTCTAGAATCTTGAAGTATGAGGTTATACTTATGGAAAAGAATGATTTGACCATAGTAACGGATAAAAACCTAAATCCCTCTCAGTTTTTGTACTCAGCAGGTGCTGAGCAGGAAGGGGAGTTACCAGAACATGATTGTAGTGAGATAATAGAACTTCAGACAAAGAGTAGGGAAGATTTAGAAGAACGACCGCTTGAGACAGGGGAAATATGGTTTATTGATGGTTCTTCCCGATGCATAGACGGAAAAAGGTATAGTGGGTATGCTATAATAACCGGAGAAGGGTTTGAAAAAGTGGAAGCAGGCAGGTTACCAGGAAGTTGGTCCGCGCAAACGTGTGAACTGTATGCATTACTGAGGGCATTGGAACTATTGAAAGGGAAAGAAGGAACTGTGTATACGGACTCCAAGCATGCCTTTGGGGTGGTACACACCTTTGGGAAAATCTGGAAAGAAAGAGGGATGATTACAGCTAGAGGGAAAGAGTTGGCTCATGAGCAGTTAATTGAAAAAGCTTTGGAAGCACTAAATTTGCCAGAAAGAATAGCGGTGGTCCATGTAGCAGGCCACCAGAGAGGGAATTCGCTGGAAGCTAGAGGGAATAGGGCAGTCAATAGTGCCGCTAAGACAGCGGCGACAGAAGGAACGGTAAAAATGTTGTCTCTAATACCGTTGAGAGAGGGAATAGAGAAGATACCTGTATTCTCGCGGGAGGAGGAAGATAAAATGAATGAGTTGGGTGCCCGGCGTTCCACGGACGGGAAGTGGTGGACGCCGGACGAAAAACTAATAATTACTAAATGATTGACGAGGGATTTGATTAAACAACTACATTCGCAATCGCACTGGGGAGCTCAGGCTCCGTGCGACACGATCCTACGGACTTATGCCTGTAGAGGCATTTATACTTTAGCCAAGCAGGCGGTGTCTGGTTGTGTAGTGTGTCAAAGGGTGAATAAGAAGGTAATGAGAGCTGTCCCAGGGGGAGGACAGCAATTGGCCATTAGACCCTTCCAGAGAATACAGGTAGACTTCACAGAATTACCAAAAGTACAGCAGTGGAAATATCTTCTGGTTATAGTGGATCACTTCACCAGGTGGGTAGAGGCATTTCCCACGATAAATGCCACTGCCCAGGCGGTCACTAAGATACTGCTGGAACAAATCATCCCACGATATGGAGTAATTGAATCCATAGATTCAGATCGAGGAATGCATTTTGCTTCCAAGGTGCACCTATTAATTTGTCGCGCCTTGGGAATAAACTGGAAGCTGCATACTCCATGGCACCCCCAGAGTTCGGGGAGAGTGGAGCGGATGAATGCCACTCTAAAAATTCAGATAACTAAATTAATGGAGGAGACAGGGTTACCCTGGACTAAATGTCTATCAATTGCTCTATTGCGAATACGGACGGCACCACGAAAGGATATTGCGGTGTCTCCCTATGAAATGTTGTTTGGATTGCCTTATTTTGGGAAGGTGGAAGGCACACCAACCTTTGAGGGAGGTGATGTATTCTTGAGGAACTATTTACTGGCAGTGTCTCGTTCCCTTACAGAATTAAAAGCTAAAGGATTATTGGCTCAAAGCCCACCACTCGACTTTCCAATACATGCTATAAAGGCCGGCGACTGGGTACTGGTCAAGAATTGGAAGGAGGAGAAACTCCAGCCCAGGTGGACCGGACCGTACCTAGTATTACTGACAACCGAGACAGCAATACGAACAAAAGAAAAAGGGTGGACCCACGCGATCCGGGTTAAAGGACCCGTCGATCCACCCATCCCTGATGAGGAGGAACAGTGGATGGTGAAGCCAGGAAGCAAACCCCTAACAGTAATTTTTTAAAAAAAAGCATTGAATGTATAACTGACAGTATGAAAGGAGCAGTCGTGGTATTGTTTGCTTTGTATGTAATTGTGGTAAAAGGTATTAATAATTGTGATAAATGTTATCATCCTATCCAATACAGAGGGCGGACAACCAGATCATTTACCTATCATTCCCAGGTGAACAAAGTATGCCATGACCGAAAGACTAGAACCATTTGTAAAGAGGGGGGAAAGGAGTATTTGATGGCAGGCAATAGGGGGTATATAGGGAAGTTTGGGGCCGTTACCTGCCCAAGGGGAGAGAGATGGGTTTGTGTAGTTAGTTTTCCCTTCTCAGATCGTAAAATGGGCAATAGATAAGACGAGGGAGGAAGTAATAAAAGAGGTTACAGAAGTAGTAGTCACTAAGCCTCCCCCTCCCCCACCTACTCAGCCTCAAGTGCACCAGACACTGTACGAATAGATAAAGAAGCAGATCGAGATCCCTGAAGGAAAAAAAAAGAAAACCTGTTTGTGGACTTGGCCCTCCGGATAGCTGGAATCCTGAATGTGACTAATTGTTGGGTCTGCGGAGGACCACTGATGAGTTCACGTTGGCCGTGGAGGGGATCCATTGTTGAAGTATGGGACCTGATGGGGTGGAACCTGACAGTTGGACAAGACCGAGATTCCCAGGTATGGGTCCTGGCAGACGCTCCGGTCGGGACTGAGTGTATCGCTAGGCCCTGGGCAAAGGATGCCGTCCTAGTAGGCAGCAGCCCCTGCCAGCGCATCGTCACCCAGTGGCCAAATCAGTCCCGAGTGTGGTGGCCAGAGGAGCCTAAATGGTATCTAACTAAGAAATATGGGAAAAACTGCGGGGCGCTGGAAATGCTGGCAAAGCGGCAGACGCAGATGAGAGCAGCGATATACCAGAACAGGTTAGCCCTAGATTACCTCCTGGCAGAAGAAGGAGGGGTATGCGGGAAATTCAACCTCTCTAATTGCTGTTTGAACATCGATGATAATGGACAGGCAGTGATGGACATATCAGAAGGGATCCGTAAGTTGGCACATGTTCCAATACAAAAGTGTAATTCGATTATGGGAACCCAATGGTGGGATTCCATCCTCGGAGGAACATGGTGGAGAACGGTGGGACTCGTGTTTTCTATGTGCAGGGGCTGGACTGATCTTTATCCCCTGTTGCATCCCTTGTTTTAGGGAACTTATTACCAGAAGTATAAGTCAGATGCAGGCTGTAGTCATGCCTATGGGAGAGAAAGGGGAAATACAGAAAATAATGATAATGCGGCCAGGGGAGGTTCATGATTTACAGGAAGAGAAGGTTAGGACAATGTTACGTCAGTTCGAGTTGAGGGAACTTGAAATGAGGGTTTAATCAGTGTATGCGTAGCAAAAGAAAAAGGGAGGATTATGAGGGATAAAGTGATTAAACCCCATTAAAGTAAGGAGTTTTAAAGAGAATTCGAACTGAGAGGGGCTGGAAAGAGGATTCTGTGTCCTGCATCTCCGGAGTGCTGTACTTCAGCATTTCATTTTTAATGCTGTCTGGACCACAGGCTTTCTTTGGGCGAAGAGATTTTATTTTTTTGGTCAATTCTTCCAAAGTAATTGGGGAATCAAAGGGGTTTTGATAATCTTTAATTATTGTTTCTAGTGTTTGAGTTTTCTTTGATATGAGAATAATTTAAGTTTATTTTATTTATTGGGATGTCTTTATATAGATTTTTGAAATGTGCTCTCCAGACATCACCATCTTGAATTGGTAATGTTTGTAGTTTTGTTGTGCTCAGGTTATTCCACATATCCCAAAATTGGTTTTGATTTATGGAATTTTCAATTTATTCAAGTATTTTATGAGTTTAATTTTGTCTTTTGTTCCTAATAGTGTGTTTATACCTTTTAAGAGTTTAATTATATCTAATACGTAAGTCTAGATTGTTTGGTTGACGGTGTTTTTGGTTCGATATTTTCCTCAGATCTTTTCTGACATTTTTCATGGTTGTGTTTTTTGGTAATTTTTCTTTTCTGTTTCACAAGGCCAGCTTTGATAGCTGCCTTGTGAAAGATCATTTTAATGTCATTTATAGCCATGTTTACATCATCTCTAGTAGTCTCATATGCGTTTGTCTTGAATTTCAGTATTTTATTTGTGAGATCAGGTGAGTTCAGGGCCATGATGGATTTATCTCCACTATCTGAAACCCATCTGTAAGTCTGATTTAGTTTATACAGCTTACTGGGTTTCTTTTTTACGTCTTTAGTTTGAACAGGAAATTTTAGGTACACGTTGATTTGACTATGGTCTCAAAGAGGGGATTGCTGCCTAACAGTGAATGCACTGATAGTGCAGGGGTCTATGCCAGTAATTGCGTAGTCTACTACGCTGGACCCAAGAGCTGAGGAATATGTAAACCTTCCCAGCGAGTCCCCTCTGAGCCTGCCGTTAACTATGTACAGGCCCAAGGCTCGACACAGATGCACTACCTCTCTACCACGTTTATTTATTTCACAGTCAAGGTTGTTCCGGTTAATGATAGATGGTGTGACATACAAGGGGGTTTGACCCAACACATGGTTGTTGCCCTGTGGGTCTATGGAATCGGGTTCACATCCGGTCTTGCATTCAGGTCTCCACATAGTAGCACATTTCCCTGGGCCTGGAAATGATTGATTTCCATGTGGAGAGTTCAAATATATCCTCTTCAAAATATGCCGATTCTATTGGGGGTATGTAGGCGGCACATAGATATATATCTTTGCCAATGATTCCAATGTTTTAATCTAGTTTCAACCATACTTGTGATTTCCCCTGTTTTATTGATGTAATGTGACTGTCTGGTTCTTCTTTGTACCACACCAAGACCCCCCCGGAGGTTCTGCCCTTATGTATATCATGGTACCCTGAGGGGCAGTGAATGGACGTATCCTTTCGGTACCATGTTTCTGTTAATATCATTATATCGGTGTCTTCTATTGACTTTAGGAACTCAGGGTTCCCAGTCTTCATCCCGAAGGTTGAAGAGTAGAGACCCTGGATATTCCAGCAGCAGATATGAAATGAACTCATTTATTTTGTATTTATATTCTCTCTCTCTACATGTCTCTCTGTCCCTTTCTCTGTGTGTATCTCTCTCTCTCTCCCAGTTTCTCTTTCTCTTCCTCCATCACTATCTCTCTCTGTCTCTCTGTATATCTCTCTCCCTCTCTCTGTCTGCCTCTTTCTTTTTCTCTCTCTCCCCGCTCTCAGTTTCTCTCCCTCTCTGTCTGTCTGTCTCTCTCACTTTTTCTCTCTCTGTCTCTCTCTTCCTCTCTCTCTCTGTCTATCTCTCTCTCTGCTTCTCTTTCTCTCTCTGCTTCTTTCTCTCTCTGTGACTTTCTCTCTGTCTCTCTCTATGTCTCTCTCTCTCCCACACCAAAGTCACACCAGCTTCTCATTTTCACCCAACAAACAATTTACAATGGCCTGTTTCCTTTATTGTCGTTCCTTCTGTTGTGTGTGTGTGTGTGTGTGTGTGTCTCTCTCTCTCTCTCTCTATCTCTCTCTCTCTCTCTCGCTCTCTCACTCTTTTTCTCTCTCTCCTCTCTCTGCTTCTCTCCCTCTCTGTCTGTCTCTCCCTCTGTCTGCAGAGAACTGCTCTGCTGACTACAAATTGAGAAAGGTCCAATTGAGACCATTCCACGTGTGGGCTAGCAGGAGTGAAATGGGCCGAGGGGCCTTTCCCGGACGCTCTGGCTCCCCACATCCACGCTGTTGCCCCACAAGGTCGGCTTGGTGACTTTGGGGGAGTTATTGGGGCAAACGGGTTGGAAATGAGACAGAAAGCGGCCGGTTGGGCCACAGTCAGTGTGGATATACGGTGAGTTATAAAGTGCGGGGATCGGCCTGCCAGCGCCTGTGCATCCTCCCCCTGCTGCATTAAAGGGGATGCATGCACCACTGGCTGCATTGCTGCCTCCCCCGCTGCATGGTATCGGCGGCGCTTTTATCTTTACCTGCTCCTCACCGCGAGCCACAGGATGGCGAACCTCTTGTCCACAAAGGCGCTTCCGGCGGGAGGGGGGACGCTTTAGGACGGCGCACCGGCGCTGGCAAAGCGGGACGGCGGGTCTCAGGCATCGGGTGGAGGGCGAAACGCCGAACGTTGGTTCCGGGGTGGTTGTTGTTTTTGGTTCATTGAGGGGGGGATGGAGAGAAAAAAGGAGGGAGGGGGGGAGTGAGAGAAGGAGAGAGAGACAGAGGGAGAGTGAGAGAGAGAGAGAGGGAGAGACAGACAGAGTCAGAAACAGGCCCTTCGGCCCAACATGCCCCATCTACACTAGTCCCACCTGCTGCCAATCCCGACCATGGGCGCTGTCTGTGTGGAGTTTGCGCGTTCTCCCCGTGACCTGCGTGGGTTTTCTCCGGGCGCTCCGGTTTCCTCCCACACCCAAAGACATGCGGGTTTGTAGGATAATTGGCTTCTGGTAAAGATTATAAATTGTCCCCCAGTGTGTGTGTGTGTGTGGGATAGTGTTAGTGTGCGGGGATCGCTGGTCGGCATGGACTCGGTGGGCCGAAGGGCCTGTTTCCGCGCTGTATCTCTAAACTAAACTAGACTAAACTGGTTGAAGAACATAATTCAAACATCTAGTTGTCCACAAAGTGTAAAAGATGTTTTCATTTTATTTGGAAAGGACACTAAAGAAAATGGAGAAAGAGTTGAGTGTAGGAGCAAAGAGGTCGTTCTGCAGCTGTACAGGGCCCTGGTGAGACCACACCTGGAACCACACACACGAACGCCACCACTCTGAAGTTAACTAACGATTGAATTTAATAGGTGCTAGACACAAATGCTGGAGCAACTCAGCGGGTGAGGCAGAATCAATGGAGCGAAGGAAATAGGCAACGTTTCGGGTCGAACGTTCTTCAGGCGCTGGGGTCAAACTTGCAAATCTTATCCGAAAATGAAAACTGCAATTCCTTAAAAATTCATCCCTCTCTCTCCCCTCTTCTATCTTTCCCTCTCCCTCTCTCTCTCTGCTGTCTCCTCTCCACTCCTCACCTCTCTCCCTCCCTCCCTCTCTCTCTCTCTCTCTCTCTCTCTCCTCTCCTCTCCTCTATCTTTCCCTCTCCCTCTGTCTCTGTCTCTCTTTCTGCCGTCTCCTCTCCACTCCTCACCTCTCTCCCTCCTCTCTCTCTCTCTCTCTCTCTCCCCCCCCCTCTCCTCTCCTCTATCTTTCCTCATCTCCCCTCTCACCGTCTCTCTCTCTCTCTCCTCTCCTCTACCTTTCCTCCCCCTCTCCCTCCATCTCTCCTTCCCTCCCTCATACATTCCCCTCTCTTTCACTCAATTTATCATTTTTCATTCAATTCTTCATTTTCTCCCTTTCCCTCCCTCCTCCTACCACCCCTCCCCCGCAGCCCTCTCTCTCTTTCTCTATCCCACTAGCTCCCTCCCTCTTTCTCACTGTCTCTCTCCTCTCCTCTCCTCCCCTCCATCTCTCCCCCCCCTCCCCTCCCCTCCCTGCCTTCTATCTATTCCGCTCCCTCTCTCCCCTCTACCTTTCTCTCTCCCTCGTCTCCTCTCTCCCTCTCCTTCCCTCTCTTCCACCTTCCCCCTCTCACTCAAATCCTCAATTTTCTCTCAATTCTACATTTCTCCCTCAATTTCTCTTTCCTTCCCTCCCTCCCCCAGCCCACACTCCTCCATCTCTCTCTCCTTCTCCCTCTCTCACTCCTGTCTGCAACGCGGACCAGAGAGAGACAAGGGGGCGGGTTCCTTCTCCTATCCTCTGACTGACGTCCCTCTCCTCCAATCATCCGCCGCTTCCGGCCATCTGCAAGACCCGCCCTAACCCCCGTTTGGGCGACGTCTCTCTCCGCCAATAGGGACGGCCGATCAGTCAGAGGGCCGGATGTCCCGCCCCGCATAATGTCACCGTTGCATTTCACATCTGCGGGGTTTTGCAAGATTATTGCAATGAATTTAATGCATTTCACATCCCGTGGGGTGCAATATCACTTTAATGCAACGCATTTGCTGCATTTAACTTTGCGCAAGCATGCAAAATTATTCCAACGTGCCTTTTATATGCTGAAGAGAAAAGTGAAGGGGACTAGGCCCCAAAACAAGCACCAGCTTAAAGATGTAATTTTTTAAAGAAGGAACTGCAGATGCTGGAGAATCGAGGGTACACAAAAAGCTGGAGAAACTCAGCGGGTGCAGCAGCATCTAAGGAGCGAAGGAGATAGGCGACGTTTCGGGCCGAGACCCTTCTTCAGACTGGGCTGAAGTCTGAAGAAGGGTCTCGGCCCGAAACGTCGCCTATCTCCTTCGCTCCTTAGATGCTGCTGCACCCGCTGAGTTTCTCCAGCTTTTTGTGTACCCCCAGCTTAAAGATGGCTGCAATGCAGGCCTGGCAGAGCATCACCAGAGAGGACACCCAGCAACTGGTGATGGCCACGAATCGCAGACTTCAATAGACAATAGGTGCAGGAGTAGGCCATTCGGCCCTTCGAGCCAGCACCTCCATTCAATGTGATCATGGCTGATCATCCACAATCAGTACCCCGATCTTGCCTTCTACCCATATCCCCTGACTCTGCTATCTTTAAGACCCCTATCCAGCTCTCTCTTGAAAGCATCCAGAGAACCTGCCTCCACCGCCCTATGAGGCAGAGATTTCCACAGACTCACCACTCTCTGTGAGAAAAAGTGTTTCCTCGTCGCCGTTGTAAATGGCTTAGTCTTAAACTGTGGCCCCTGGTTCTGGACTCCCCCAACATCGGGAACATGTTTCCTGCCTCTAGCGTGTCCAAACCCTTAACAATCTTATGTTTCAATGAGATCCCCTCTCATCCTTCTAAACTTCAGATTGTACAAGCCCAGCTGCTCCATTCTCTCAGCATATGACAGTCCAGCCAACCCTTGTA
Source organism: Okamejei kenojei (assembly GCA_035221665.1). Lineage (NCBI taxonomy): Eukaryota > Metazoa > Chordata > Chondrichthyes > Rajiformes > Rajidae > Okamejei > Okamejei kenojei. The sequence goes on from CM069139.1 coordinate 1,195,489, forward strand.
AACCTAGGCTGCACTCCCTCATAGAAACATAGAAACATCGAAATTAGGTGCAGGAGCAGGCCATTCGGCCCTTCGAGCCTGCACCGCCATTCAATATGATCATGGCTGATCATCCAACTCAGTATCCTGTACCTGCCTTCTCTCCATACCCCCTGATTCCTTCAGCCACAAGGGCCACATCCAACTCCCTCTTAAATATGGCCAACGAACTGGCCTCAACTACCTTCTGTGGCAGAGAATTCCACAGATTTACCACTCTCTGTGTGAAAAACGATTTTCTCATCTCGGTCCTAAAAGACTTCCCCCTTATCCTTAAACTGTGACCCCTTGTCCTGGACTTCCCCAACATCGGGAACAATCTTCCTGCATCTAGCCTGTCCAACCCCTTAAGAATTTTGTAAGTAATAGCAATAGCAAGAATGTCCTTCCTCAAATTAGGGAACCAAAACTGCACACAATACTCCAAGTGTGACCTCACTAGGGCCCTGTACAACTGCAGAAGGACCTCTTTGGTCCTATACTCGACTACTCTTGTTATAAAGACCAACATGCCATTCGATTTCTTCACTGCCTGCTGTACCTGCATTCTTACTTTCATAGACTGATGAACAAGGACCCCCAGATCTCGCTGTACTTCCCCTTTTCCCAACTTGACGCCATTTAGATAGTAACCTGCCTTCCTGTTTTTGTCACCAATGTGGATAACCTCACATTTCTCCACATTAAATGTCATCTGCCATGCATCTGCCCACTCCCCAACCTGTCCAAGTCACCCTGTATTTTCATAGCATCCTCCTCACAGTTCACACTGCCACGCAGCTTTGTGTCGTCTGCAAGTTTGCTAATGGTACTTTGAAGCCCTTATTGGATTCAATTTATTGTCATTGTCTCATAAGAGACAACAAAATGCACTTTTCCTTACAGTCATAAAAATAATTTAAAAAAAAAAAAAAAAGCACAAAACACAGAAGACACGACACAAACACCCCCACAGCAGCACCAAAATTCCCCACTGGGAGGGAAGGAACCAAAGTCCAGTCCACTTCCTCGCTGGTCTTGTTCACCCGTGGTCGGGGGCTCCCGGGCGGCCTGATGTTCAGGCCCTCTCGCCGGGAATGATGGAACCCCAACGTCGAACGGGACAACATCCTCAGCGGTCCGGACCTCCAAATCGGCCGCCTCCCACCGGCGTCCACGGCTCCCGAAATCCACAGGCCGAGCCGGGCGGAGATTCACGCTGGCGACCCCCGACAAAGGGTTACAGGACTCCGCTATGTTGTTCAGAGCCGTCCGCGTTAGGAGCTCCGCGAACCACAGCTCCGCGATGTTGGAGCAGCGGCCCAGCACTCCAGAGCTCCAATACATCAATGATTTGGATGAGCACCTTCATCCAAATCATTGATGTATATTGTAAATAGCTGCGGTCCCAGCACCGAGCCTTGCGGTACCCCACTAGTCATTGCCTGCCATTCTGAAAGGGACCCCTTAATCCCTACTCTTTGTTTCCTGTCTGCCAACCAATTTTCCATGGACGTCAGCACTCTACCCCCAATACCATGTGCACTAATTTTGCCCACTAATCTCCTATGTGGGACCTTATCAAATGCTTTCTGACAGTCCAGGTACACTACATATACTGACTCTCCCTTGTCCATTTTCCTAGTTATATCTTCAAAAAATTCCAGAAGATTATGTAAGTTATTGGGGCAAATCCTCCAAAATTATGGAAGAACGTGGATAAGGACATGGGCATTTCAAAAAGACAGATTTGCTGGCTGCAACGGCAAAACCCGCAATCCACAGAAAGACTCAGTTTCAAGTTTCAAACCGTCTGGCCCGTGGACTTGGACATCACACAACGGTGTGAACAAAGGCAGAGACGGAGATAACGAGATTTTCTTGGATACACAAAGGAAGGAAGCAAGCCTCAGCAGACGGTGGTAATCACTATCGTGGATGACCCATCCATCGAGACAATAGGAGCCCATCCAGGCGATGGGATAACGATCAGGCTGAGGGATCATGACATCAGCAAGCCCCTTATCATCGGAAGCCTATTGTTCATGCCAGATCGAAACTGGGAAACATCAAAAGAAGCCCTTTTATCCAGAGGACCACCTGGGGGGGTTCAAAGGAATCTCAGGTATAAAACAGGAGTCCAGCCACAACTCTTGGGGACTCTTTTGGCTCTTCCTGCACTATTGGACAGCTCGTGTGTCTGCATCAACTTAGCTGTGAGTATCCTGGTGACTTGGTGGACTTCCCGAAATAGGATAGGAGGTTGAGTGTATAAGGGAAAGGGGAGTAAAATATTGTTAAAGTAAGTTTTACGACGTGCCCGATAGTTTTCCTTCCATAGTCTTAGTTTAAAGCATAAGTTTCTGTATTATGTAGTGTTGGTGAGATTTGATTTCTCATTGTTTAATAAAGCCTGTAAATTTAGACTTGCTTTGAGTCCATCTTGGTTTCTGTTTTCTCTCATCAGCACACTCTGGTCAATTCAACCTTTGATCATATCCCACCATAATTCCGAGGTATAGAACCTAGGGGAATCCCTTTCGCGGGAAACGGAAAGACCCCCTACAGAATGGCGACCATGACAGGACCTCGGTGGTTTGGGATATGTGATTTGCCAGAGGGGGTGAAAGAACGTAGCAAGATGGAGGAGAGAATCTCCTCTTATCTATTTAAAAGGATCAATCTCACCAAACAATGGGTGATAGCATTGCTGACAGCACAGCAGCCTGCACTAGCTGCGGCTCAATGGACGGAAAGCAAAATGTATAATAAAGGGCAGGAAAAGGCAGTTTGGCTAGCGTGCCTATCACAGCAGGTAGCCAAACTGGAGAGACAGGTAGATAGACTGGAAGAGCAACTGAGAGAAGCTAGGGCCAGCGCTGAAGAAAGCGCTAGAGAAGGGGAAGGACTATCTGAGGAACTCAGTGAAACCAGGCAGTGTATCTTGCAGGCAAGGGAGTCCCACAGAAATGCCCAGGAATTCCTCCAATGCCAGGTGGCAGAGGCAAAGGAGAGGGAACGGAACGTCCAGGAACTCCTGGCTCAGAGTACACAGAAGTGCAGGGAGCTGGAGGGAAAGTTCCAAGATATACAAGCAGCATACAGAGTGGCCCGTAGCGAGCTAGGCGCTAGTGATCATGGGCCTTGCCAGGCAAGGATAGCACAGCTGGAGGAGACTCTGTCTAGGACTAGGGGACGGGTTCACCTGGTAGGACCAGGGGGGTCCCCCGGGGGCGGAGGGCATCCCTTAGCAGATGATTCCCTAAAGGCAAAGGGGAATAGACTGCCTCCTGAGGCACCGGGGATAGGTCCGGGTCGGCAGGTGGGGTTCGGGTTGTCCCGGGAGGGACAGGCCCAAGGAGGGGCGGGAGAACACCCTCAGTTAGCGGCTTCCGCGCCATGGGTAGCACACCACGAGGTGGTGGGTTTACCGATCATGGTGGGAGAGCCGGGGGCAAAGGGGCAACAGCCCCAGGTAGGGCAGATGTGCCCGGTATGGCAGAGGAAATATGGTCCCCCGGTAGGGCAGGCAGATAGGGGGCCCATAGAGAGTGATATCATCATTCCCCATGGGGCACATGTGCTGAGGGGGATGGTGGCTCACGTTCCCAAGTTAACCAGGGCGGGAGACCCATCATTGCATTTTATGGAGGTGCAGCAGGCAGCTGACATAAACGATTGCGATGAGGTAGAACGGGTAAAGCTGCTACTGATGACCCTAGATTCCTACCTCTGCAAGGCAGTGACCTCCAGGGAAGGAGGAAGACCTGAAACATGGGTAGCGGCACAGACAGCGGTTCTGGAGGCCATGGGGTTAAATCAGGGTAGTCCTTTCACCAGGGTGGCAGAGACGAAGCAGCAGGTAGCTGAGTCCCCGGACATGTTCGCAGACAGGCTGTGGACAGTGTATGAGGGAGCGTGTGGGATGCCTTTAGATAGGCAGAATTTAGATGAGAGAACAGCTCACTGGCTGAAGACTCTGGTGGCGAATTGCCTCCCGCGAGTTAGGGCAAAGGCCGAGCACTGGTTCGACCCAGCTGACCCGAACCTTAACGAGGCGGAGGTGATCAGGAAGCTCACCCTTGCATACCGCAATGGGGAGAGAAGTGAGGAGAAGCTCCCTAAGGGAAAGGTGCACGAAATAGTACCGGCACCCCCCAAGGGGAGGCAGTGGAAACAGGAAGGCCGCCGGACCTCTTCCGAGACGAGGCTGGTGTGCTACGGGTGTGGGAAGCCCGGGCACTACAAGAGGGAGTGCAGAAACCCAAGTAGAGCAGTGGGGGATAGGACCCCGGTAACGGCCAACCCAGCCACGGAGGTAACAATAGATGTAAGAGATCTAATTACCTATTTGCAGTCAAAGGCGGGCGGGTCCGGACAGGTAGCCATGGCAACAGGCCAGGGCGCGCCCGTATCCGCACCCCCGGCACCTTTATGACTGCCAGCGAAACAGCCCACATTCCTATGCCCATTAGTGTATGGCCCATGTGGGAGACCCTGGGTCAAGATGGAGGTCCAGGATGTGGTTGGGAGTTACCTGCTGGACACAGGTGCCTCCAGTACTATTATCCCCGAGAAGCGGAGGCTGACTTAGAAGTGGCCCTGAGGTCACTGGTTAAGCAAGGCGTTTTGAGGCCCATAGCCACCCACGTGAACTCACCGCTCTGGCCCGTACGGAAGCCAGACAATTCCTGGAGGGCCACGGTAGATTATAGGGTCCTGAACAAGAATATTCCAGCTTGCGCACCAACTGTGGCAGCTGTCGCAGACCTATTATACAAATATACTTGGCCTTGAGAGTTTCTGGTTAAACTATGGGCAGAGGTTGCCTCCAAATAGTACTATTCACTGAGGGGCGCAGCCCCGAAGTGAATAGTACTATTTTGGAGGCACCGAGGCCAATAGTTTAACCAGAAACTCGAAATAAGGCCAAGGATATTTGTTTTATATTTGGCATCAAACATTTAAACAAGAATAATTGCTTACCTTAAATCTTCTCTGTTAGTCTTGTGCTCAAATTTTCCAATCCAAATTCAATGAAATCCAAGTGTAAACATAAACAGTCAGGGAAAACTTCTTGAAAAGTCAAACCATTGTTTCAACATCTATTTACAATATTTACATCCTGTTTGTTTTTTGTTATGCATGGCTAATTGTTGTAAAAATTTACAACGCAGCCATGGAAATGGTACTGATGGGGCTGGAGATTTTGCTGGTTCATGTTCATTGTTCTAAAAAATCCGGTCATGTTGTGGTTGTGGTGACTGTGGTAGTTGTGGTTGTTGATCGACAATCTCTTTAACGTTCAGAATCCTTTCCAGTTGACTGTTTGATAGATCAATCGCAAAATCTGCACCATCACCATCAATGTCACCATTTTTCTTTATCATCTGATGTTGATGGTTGATCAGGATGAATTGCAGACAGGGTGTCAGACATCTGGCGCTTGGTATGGTCACTGGTACGTGCATAATTCTTTATCGAGGTCTCAGAACGGTGACCTGATACAGACATAATATCTCTAGATGCATGTCCTGCATGGTCTAGCAAAGTGATGCTAGTTGCTCGCAAAGAATGATTCGTATAATGTTTTGAACAACCAGCAGCTTCACAGATGACACTTGTCATGTTGGCGAGAGTCCATTTCCCCAAAGGTGAATTGGCGTACCACACTCCATCTTCAACAGAAACAGTCTGTTTTGGCCTCTGCCACATCCACTCACAGAGAGGGTTTAATTTGGATAAGTAATTTTTCATGTTTCATAACAGGGCACCTTGGGTTTCCTTTGAGAGCATGCATTTGTCCCCCTTGACTTTCCTCTTCATCAGTTTGATGGTTTTTAGTATGCATGTCACGAAGAGTGTAGTATTCAATGTCACCTTCCACATGAAGAACAAAATCCTCACCTTTCATCTGTCTCACATTTTTCCATTCCACGGTTTGCAAAGTATATCATTGTATCTAGAAACACCTTTCTTTGCAGACCAACAGCCGTGTCTAAATTGAGACTGGCTTGGATAAGTGCCATATCATCATTAGTGATAGGGGGGTGATGCTTTACATTGGCCTTACCGCTGGTCTTCAGTTTTACAAGAAGAGCCTTAAAAGTCTTGTTAGAACGAGAAAATTGCTCACCTTTCACAATGTCCACTCCTCTGGTTTTCATAAAATGGCGTTGAAGCGCAAACCGAATCGCTTGCATTGACTTCTTCGTGTACAGCTCTCCCTTCTTGTTTCGCGCTCCAGCGTAGAACTGTGACAAGATTCCATCAAGGTCTTCGAGGCCTAAAATCTGCTCAATTTTCACTCCCACCTCCGAACAAAATTGCCGAAAAACTGACAATCCATATTTGATTTGTTTTTGCGTGTTTTCACTATCCACTGAAGTAATAAAGTCATCCAAATCTTCGTCAGTAAACTGACCAAATCGCCTAGTACTGGACGCCGCCATCTTCGTATCGAGCAGACGATTGAACTTGTTTACAAATTTACATCGCGCGCTATACTCCCGAGTAAAGCTGTGATATCATTTCCCCACATAGCACATACTATTGGCAAAATGTCGTCATAAAAGTGATGTCATTTTGCAAATAGTAAATCGTGGAGTGTCAACATGCCAACATTCTGAAATAGCTGAAAATATATGAAATCACGTGACGCTCTCTCAACCAATCGCTAGAGGATAAATGTTTGATGCCAAATATAATAGAATATATTGCGAGCGTCTGCATCTGTATTTACGGTGCTAGACATCTCGAACTGTTTCTGGTCTATCCCGGTCAGGAAGGAAGACCAGTACAAATTTGCTTTCACATTCAAGGGGCAGCAGTACACGTGGACCTGTCTTCCCCAAGGGTTCCACAATAGCCCCAGTATTTTCCACCAATGTATGGCAGAATGTTTGAAGGAATTTAGTGAGCCCCACAAGATCGTCCAGTATGTGGACGATATTTTGCTAGTCACGGACACCAGTGAGGAACATGGGCCCCTAGTAAATGAACTGCTGGAGCTGCTCTGTAAGACCGGTTTAAAAATAAATCCCAAGAAGGCACAGATAGGGTTGCAAGAGGTAAAGTTCTTGGGACTGACCCTTAGGGCTGGAGAAAGGGGTATTGATGCAGCAAGAAGGCAGGCAGTGCAGGAACTCCCAGTCCCAACGGACGTGGGGGGGGTAAGATCATTTCTGGGAGTCACGGGCTACTGCCGAGACTTTCTAGAGGACTATGCCGCGACCGCAGCACCTCTGCACCGGCTGCTACGCAAAGGGGTAGAGTGGGAATGGGATGAGCAGTGCGAGTCGGCATTCGTCCATTTGAAGCGGGACCTACAAAAGGCCCCAGCTCTGGGTGCCATCGACTACAGGGAGGAATTTTTCCTGGAGGTAGCCGCAAGCAGCGATGGCCTGAGCGCAGTGCTCCTCCAGGAACGGCATGGCAAGTTAAGGCCAGTGGTGTATTCCTCCAGAGTCCCTCACCGAGGTAGAAAGGTCCTATTCAAACTGTGAGCGGCACCTGCTAGCCACATACTGGGCAATGAAGAGGGTACAGGTCTTCATAAGAATGTCCCCCATAACCCTCCTGACCCACCATACCCCAACCCAGATGCTGCTGGACGGTCGGATTAAGGATGGGACCGTTAGCAGTGCGAGGATCACTCGCTGGACCCTTCTCCTTTCCCAAATGGCCTTACGCGTTGAGAGGCTATGTGAGCCCAAGCTCGCAGCCAATTTGGTGTACCCAGGGGAGCCACACCATTGCTCGGTGGAAGGGGTATGGGAGGTGGACTTTGGGCTTAGAGCAGTGTTACATCCCACGGGTAGGGAAATCTACGTGGACGGGTCCAGTTTCGTGTCCGAGGGCATACGGCTCACAGGCTGTGGGATCTGGGACCCCGAGGCAGAGATAGCCCTAGCTCTTAAGCTCCCACATACGTTCAGCGCCCAGCAGGCCAAGCTGGCGGCGGTAATGCACGTGGTGACCCATCCTGAGCGTTTCCCCACTCCATACACCATATGTTCAGACAGCATGTTCACATGCAATTCCTGCACGGAATATTTGGCTATCTGGTCCCGCCGAGGGTACACCTCATCGGACGGGAAGCCCCTGACCACTAAACCCCTATTAGAGAAGATTGTAGCAGCCGTAGGGAAGGGCGGGGAGAGATATATCCATAAGGTGAAGGCTCATTCCAAAACGGAGCCACGGGGCGAGGGAAATCAGAGGGCGGATTGCTTGGCCAGGGAAGGAGCCAGGAGTGGGAAAGCATGGGACCCCTATGAGGAAGGACAGGTAGCAGCAGCCAGGGAGCGGCCTCGGGAAAAGGAGAGTGCGGGAGTGGTTTTGGCTCCGGACCTGACCACGGTCCAGGCACAAGACCCTATTTTAAAGGCTGCCTCAGCAGCCATTTGCAGGCAGTAGAAAATAGAGGGACCGTATGGGGGTAAAGACATGTCAGTGAAGGAAGGCATGTTATTCAAGGGAGATAAGTGGGTAGTGCCTTCCCTGTACAGAAGGGAATTTTTAAAACTAGCCCATGAGGGTCCAGGGGCAGGTCACCCCGGGCCAGAGACCACATGGCAGCGAGTAGAGATGACAGGATGGTGGCCAGGGCTCAGGGGAGACGTTCGCGACTTCTGTGCAAGCTGTCTGGTTTGCGCAGCAAACAACCCAGACCCCCAGATAAGGAAGGTTTCCATGGGACACATCAGGAGGGTGGAGGGGCCATGGCAGTCGATTCAAATCGACTACATCGGACCCCTTCCAACCGCACAAGGGGGTTACAAGTACTGCTTAGTCCTTGTGGATGTGTTCTCAAAATGGGTAGAGGCTTTCCCTTGCAGAGCAGCCACCGCAATGGGTACGGCAAAAATCCTGGTTAGGGAGGTGTTCACCAGGTGGGGACTCCCTCAGATCGTGGAGTCAGATCAGGGGAGCCATTTTACAGGACAGGTCATGCAGTCCACCCTTAGAATACTGGGCATCAAGGCCAAGTGGCATGTGGCCTACCACCCCCAGTCCTCAGGTCCGGTAGAGCGGTTGAACCGGACAATAAAGGAAAGGATAAGGAAGGAAACAGGGGACTCACCCAACCGGTGGGCGGAGGTTTTGCCCCTGGTCCTTATGGGGATTCGGGCCAGCCAGTCCAGGAGTACGGGGTACTCTCCCCATGAACTTATGACGGGCCGGATCATGAGAACGCCCATGCACGTTATGGTCCCAGCCCTAACAGAGGGACAGCTCAGGGAAGTGAACCGGGACAAGTTTGCCAAGAAGCTATTTGAGCAGCTTAGGCAGGTTCACTGGCAGGCAGCCAGAAACATGGGGGCCCAGCACCAAAGAAACAAGCTACTGCTGGAGCCTCGCAGGCAGTGCGAGTGGGCAGTGGGAGACCAGGTAATGGTCAGGAAATATGCTAGGGTAGGGGTGTTTGAACCCTTGTATGCAGGCCCATACAACATAGTGGACAAGGCCAGTCCCATGGTGTATGCCATTCAGCTTCCCCGTAGAGTCAAATGGTTCCACATCAACCAGTGTAAATTGTTTGCCCCATAAGGGCAGGGAAAAGTAAGAAAGGGGTACATGTTGGAGAACAGGATCAGGAACAGACCCGGGTTGATGTGGAAACCGTAGGGGAGCCAGGCGAGTCCACAGGTAGCCAGCCTGAAGTAGCCGGCTGTGTTCCAGGGCGAGGACTGGAAGCAGCGGAAAAGGAGGCTGACTCCAGCCCTCCGCAGGCAGGTACTGTAGACTGCCTAAGAGGGGCAGAACTATCAGAAAACAGAGGACCTGGTGTGGGAACCCCCCGGTCAGACGTGCCGAGATACAGATGGCTACCGACCGGGTTAGGGTGACTGAGGGCAGGCGGGTGTGTTTAACCTGTAAGGGGGACGTTCCTTTGGGGAGATGGTGGTGGCTTAGGAAGCTGAGCTCGGACATGAGGGATCGATCCTCGGACTGGGAAAGACTGGACAATGATACCTACCGGACCATCACGGGGTCACCGGGTGGGATCACTGTATGTTGGGACAAATGGTGGACCTTTGACCAGGGGCTTTATTTATGTCTATGGGGGTCTGCCAAGGTGTGTCCGGTAGGGGCATCAATCACCTTCGTCAAGTGGTGGCAGAACCCCGGGAACGGGATAGATTGGGACCGCAGTGGGCAGGCATGTGTGGCCCCCAGGGCTGGGATGACAGTAAAAGCCACCGAATTGCTGGTTCAGGTGAAGAAGCCCCTACCCACAGCCCAACCGATCGACCCTCACAACTGTCCAACCACCACCAAAGGACCGGAGAATGGGTTAGCACTTGTCCCAACCAAAAGGGTGCTGTACCAGGGAGTGCATTATGCTGTGGCCTCAGTTGTATTAAATTTGACTGAAGTGCGGTTACCTGCATGGTGCCCCCGCGAAACGGAATTATTATATCAGGCCCTGCTAAGAGACATGTTCCAGAAATTCCACAACCTGGATTTTGGGGACATAGACATAGAAGAGATGTACCGCGGGGGAGGGCATTTCAGTTTGGGGTCCGGTAGGCAAAGACGAGGGGTGGTTAACGATGGTTTTACGGCATTTAACACGGGGACGTCCATTATTAACAACATGGACAACGTCGAACTGGCCCTGCAGATCAATCAGTTGAAGGGCCAGTTACGAAAGGTTCTGGGGGAGGGGAATGCGGTGGTAGGATCGGGACTGCACGAAGAGGTGGCAATGACTGTACATCTAAAGGAAATCATAGCACAATTGGAGACACATGCAAAAAACTATAAACGCTTTGATTAAAGAGGACCGGAATGCGTCCGATCAGGCTGCACAGAATGAGGCGTGTGGGCTGTATGGTGCGTGGTTGTTGGGGGAGGGGAGGAGCAACCTGGAAGACCTGAGGCAAGGTCGGGTCCCCTCCTGGATAAGCAACCAGCACCTAGCAGCGCTACACCCTTATAACAGCACTTTGAGTCCTTGTCAGCTTCGTGTGGCCTCCGAGGCCTACCCGGTACCGGTGGATTGCGGGAAATCCAAATCCAATCATAATGGGAGTGGTCGTAAGAATCCCGGTGATGGGAACCTCGGCACGACCAGCTCCTCTGTACCGAGTGGAGAACGTGGGGGTTGTTCGTGGGGGGGTGCATATTCGCTATGGGAAGGTCCCGCCCTATGTCATAGTGAGGGAGCAAGCGGTGACAGGCATTGACCTTTTGGGTTGTCGGAGCCGGGGAGCACAGGTAATCCTGTGTCCCCAGCACATGGGCGCTGAGGCTAGGCCTCAGTGTGGGTTCAGGGCTGTTGGGGCACAGCCTATCAACTGCACCATGGAGGCGATGGCGGCAGACCATGTCCCTCCACAGGTGGCGTATATAGGCAGTGGGACGTACTGTGTCACCACAAGTGCCCAGCGGTATCAGTACGGATCACAGCTGTGGTGCCCGATACCGCACAGCAGCTTCTGCTTCAAACCCAGGGCAGAAGTCCATGTGGCACAGCAGCGAATATTACCCATCCCGGAACCGTCTTCGGTTCACCTCTCGGTACGAGAAAATGTCACTGACTTATTTAACTATGTTGCCCATTTTGGTATGATATTCCCCCAGCAAATGAAAAATTAAAGGAGTTGCTGGTGAAGGTCGAGTTGTCACACAAACACTTCTTCTCCCTGGAACAAAAGACTCTGGATATCGCCAGGGAGATCAAAGAGATTAAGTCTCCAAGTTGGTGGGACCTGGAGTCCTGGATCATAGTTCCAGCATGGGTCCGCATCGTGTCCCATGTTCTGATCATCTGCCAGATGATAATTGTGGTGTATTTGCTATGCATTAATTGCAAATTTAAAAGGCGGAGAAGGATGGCCAAATTACAACAGCTGGTAAATCGAGCCGCACGACGTCACCGGAACGACATCCCATCACTGTAAAATATCTGTACTCTAGTTCAATAGTCTTGTACATATGTTGTAATCCCTGCATTTTCAGGGAATGGTCGTGAGGGTACTGTATGGTTTGTGGGATTGATGTAAAGTAAAAGGTGTATAGTGTAAGTTAATGTGCTTCGAGGGCCTAGTTTAGTGATTAAGGGGGCTTTCGGGGTACATAATTTCACCTTCTCACCAGGAGTGTGTACAGCTCTTGAGGCTGGAGGATTGCCCACTAACTTTGTCAATCGATACGGTCTGTGCAAGCCTGGACGTATCGTAGGGGCATGTAAGTTATTGGGGCAAATCCTCCAAAATTATGGAAGAACGTGGATAAGGACATGGGCATTTCAAAAAGACAGATTTGCTGGCTGCAACGGCAAAACCCGCAATCCACAGAAAGACTCAGTTTCAAGTTTCAAACCGTCTGGCCCGTGGACTTGGACATCACACAACGGTGTGAACAAAGGCAGAGACGGAGATAACGAGATTTTCTTGGATACACAAAGGAAGGAAGCAAGCCTCAGCAGACGGTGGTAATCACTATCGTGGATGACCCATCCATCGAGACAATAGGAGCCCATCCAGGCGATGGGATAACGATCAGGCTGAGGGATCATGACATCAGCAAGCCCCTTATCATCGGAAGCCTATTGTTCATGCCAGATCGAAACTGGGAAACATCAAAAGAAGCCCTTTTATCCAGAGGACCACCTGGGGGGTTCAAAGGAATCTCAGGTATAAAACAGGAGTCCAGCCACAACTCTTGGGGGCTCTTTTGGCTCTTCCTGCTCTTCCTGCACTATTGGACAGCTCGTGAGTCTGCATCAACTTAGCTGTGAGTATCCTGGTGACTTGGTGGACTTCCCGAAATAGGATAGGAGGTTGAGTGTATAAGGGAAAGGGGAGTAAAATATTGTTAAAGTAAGTTTTACGACGTGCCCGATACTTTTCCTTCCATAGTCTTAGTTTAAAGCATAAGTTTCTGTATTATGTAGTGTTGGTGAGATTTTATTTCTCATTGTTTAATAAAGCCTGTAAATTTAGACTTGCTTTGAGTCCATCTTGGCTTCTGTTTTCTCTCATCAGCACACTCTGGTCAATTCAACCTTTGATCATATCCCACCATAATTCCGAGGTATAGAACCTAGGGGAATCCCTTTCGCGGGAAACGGAAAGACCCCCTACAATTAGTCAAGCATCATTTGTCCTTCGTAAATCCATGCTAAATCCTGTTACTGCTACCCTATGTGCGGCTATTTCATCTTTTATAATTGACTCCAGCATCTTCCCCACCACCGAGGGTAAATGGTCTATAATTCCCTGTTTTCTCTCCCGCCTTTCTTAAAAAGTGGGATGACATTAGCTACCCTCTAATCCACAGGAACTGATCCTGAGTCTATAGAACATTGGAAAATTATCACCAATGCATCCACGATTTCTAGAGCCACTTCCTTAAGTACCCTGGGATGCAGACCATCAGGCCCTGGGGATTTATCAGCCTCCAGTCCCATCAGTCTACCCAACACCATTTCCTGCCTAATGTGGATTTCCTTCAGTTCCTCCGTCACCCCAGATCCTGTGGCCACTACTATATCAGGAAGATTGTTTGTGTCCTCCTTTGTTCTTTTCAATTGTTGCCTGGAAATTGCACCTAATATTCTCGATAATTGTAATTTTATCGACTAGTAATATCAGGAGAAATTCTTTCTCGCTGGCGTCCCAGTTTCCTTTCCGCTCTTTTTGTCAGCCATGTTGAAGTTGTCGTCTGCTCGTGCTTCTGCTGTTGCATTGCACATGTGCAGCACAAGCAGACATCGTCACCATGGCAACTAAAACGCGGTCTAACTTTAGACTCAGCTAAAACCAAAGTCTAAAGTTAGACTCGCCCTAGACTTTAGTCTAACTAAACCTCGCTACCAGAATACCGGATTTTTCTTAAACCAAGCGTCGGGTATAGTTAGACCAAGCGGCAGGTTTAAGGTAAGTTTAAGGAAATTCTAACTTTGCAATTAGTGAAATACGGGCCTTAATCTATATAATTAAAACTCTGATCTTGACCACTTCCTCTTTGCACTGCATATTGATTTTAGAAAAAACGCTGCCACCTATGGCTGTGATTTTTGGCCATCCTACTCAGAGTCCCTCTCTGCTGCACAGGACGAGGAATATTCGATTAGATTAGATTACCTTTATTGTCATTCAGACCTTTCGGTCTGAACGAAATTTCGTGCCTGCAGTCATACATATAATAAAAGTAACAAAAACACACAATAAACACAAATTTAACATCCACCACAGTGAGTTCACCAAACACCTCCTCACTGTGATGGAAGGCAAAAGTCTTAGGAATATTCCCATTGATAAAAAATAAAAGACTTAATAATGTTTAAAAAATGTTGAGATTCTCTCACCTGTCAATCACGCCATGAAGGCCACGCTCCTTCTGGTGGGAGGGGAGGGACTATAAAACCCGGAAATGTGGTGGTGCCTCAGTTCTCTGCAAGATGGGGGAGCGGCTGGTCACGACTCTCAGTCTGAACTGTGAATAACACTGAACACATGTTTACTAAACTGTGAGTGGTTTTACTGACCTGTCAGTGCCCTTAATGTGGTTTGAATATGTAGTTTGAAAATGCAAAAGTGTTTTTTGGTTTGAAAATGCAAAATTGTTTTTTGGTTTGAAAATGAAAATTGTTTTTTCTTTTGAAAATGCAAAAGCTGTTTTTTTCTTTTGAAAATGCAAAAGCTGTTTTTTTCTTTTGAAAATGCAAAAGTTGTTTGGTGGTTTGAAAATCCATAAGCTGTTTTTTGCCTTATTGAAAAGTGTTTTTTTGCCTTATTGAAAAGTGTTTGTTGCCTTATTGAAAAGTGATTGTTGCCTTATTGAAAAGTGGTTCTTGCCTTATTGAAAAGTGCACTAGAATTTGGTGGCTTTGCACTCTGCTTGGTAGGAAACTGCACTTGAGTTTGGTGGCCTTGCACCCTGCCTGAAGTGGCATGCAACTGCACTTGAGTGTGGTTGCATTGCACCCTGCGTGAAGTGGCATGAAACTGCACTTGAGTGTGGTGGCCTTGCACCCTGCCTGAAGTGGCATGAAACTGCACTTGAGTGTGGTGGCCTTGTACCCTGCCTGAAGTGGCATGAAACTGCACTTGAGTGCGATGGCCTTGCACCCTGCCTGAAGTGGCATGAAACTGTACTTGGGTGTGGTGGCCATGCACCCTGCCTGAAGTAGCATGAAACTGCACTTGAGTGTGGTGGCCTTGCACCCTGCTTGAAATGGAATTTCAAGGAATAGCGGTGTGTCAACTGCCAACCCACCAGCCGTGAGTGAGTGAGCTGCCAGCACACCAGGCTTGAGTGACTGAGCCACCAGCCCAAGAATCCACTTGGCCCACAATGTCCGTACTAGCCCTCTGGAAACCACTCCCTTCGGCCCACAACACCCATACTAGCGCTGCTGAAAGCCCCCCCCCCCCAATGGCCACCAATATTGTAATTGGTGGAGAGGTGGAATATTGCGTTGGGGGACCAGCCCTCCCGTGTGAAGCTGGGACCCAACGGGTCCATATTCTCGGCATATGACAGTCCCGCCATCCCGGGAATTAACCTGGTGAACCTACGCTGCACTCCCTTGGTTGTCTGAGTGAGGGCTGCGGTGGAGGGCCTTGCCTTAAACGTGGAGACGGCTATGACAATGGGTAGCCCCAGTGGATTACCGTCTTTGCCAGACTCTCCAAAGTGGAGTCATGTTGTGAAAAAGGGTCGACGTCATGTTCCAGTGAACACTGTTTGTAAGCCAAGAGTGCGCACTATTACCACCGAGCAGAGAAAGAAATCCAGTAACACTGGTCATTTCTTTAAGGTCCTCCACTTCCTTTAAAGGTGTTATTCGTGAAGGTGTTGAATATCGTTTATCTCTGTATGCGGATAATTTATTGCTGTATGTAACTAATCCTGCATCTTGTCTTCTGGGTATTCTATCTATTCTGGATAATTATCATAGAAACATAGAAACATAGAAATTAAGTGCAGGAGTAGGCCATTCAGCCCTTCGAGCCTGCATCGCCATTCAATATGATCATGGCTGATCATCTAACTCAGTATCCCGTAACCTGCCTTCTCTCCATACCCTCTGATCCCCTTAGCCACAAGGGCCACATCCAACTCACTCTTAAATATAGCCAATGAACTGGCCTCAACTACCCTCTGTGGCAGAGAGTTCCAGAGACTCACCACTCTCTGTGTGAAAAAAGTCTTTCTCATCTCGGTCTTAAAGGATTTCCCCCTTATCCTTTAAGCTGTTGACCCCTTGTCCTGGACTTCCCCAACATCGGGAACAATCTTCCTGCATCTAGCCTGTCCCAACCCCTTAAGAATTTGTAAGTTTCTATAAGATCCCCTCTTAATCTCCTAAATTCCAGAGAGTATAAACCGAGTCTATCCAGTCCCTTTCTTCATAAGACAGTCCTGACAAATCCAGGAATCAGTCTGGTGAACCTTCTCTGCACTCCCTCTATGGCAATAATGTCCTTCCTCAGATTTGGAGACCAAAACTGCACGCAATACTCCAGGTGTGGGTCTCACCAAGACCCTGTACAAACTGAAGTAGAACCTCCCAGCTCCTGTACTCAAATCCTTTTGCTATGAAAGCTAACATACCATTCGATTTTTTCACTGCCTGCTGCACCTGCATGCCTACTTTCAATGACTGGTGTACCATGACACCCAGGTCTCGCTGATCTCCCCTTTTCCTAATCGGCCACCATTTTAAATAATAGTCTGCTTTCCTGTTTTTGCCACCAAAGTGGATAACCTCCACATTTAATCCACATTATACTGCATCTGCCAAACATTTGCCCCCCACGCACCCCAGCCTATCCAAGTCACCTTGCAGTCTCCTAAGCATCCTCCTCACAGCGAACACTGCCCCCCAGCTTAGTGTCATCCCGCAAACTTTGGAGATATTGCCTTCCAATTCCCTCATCCAGATCATTAATATATATTGTAAATAGCTGGGGTCCCAGCACTGAGCCCTGCGGTACCCCACTAGTTTACTGCCTGCCATTGTGAAAAGGACCCGTTTGCTCCCTACTCTTTGCTTCCTGTTGCCAGCCAGTTCTCTATCCACATCAATACTGAACCCCTAATACCGTATGCTTTAAGTTTGTATACTAATCTCTTATGTGGGACCTTGTCGAAAGCCTTCTGGAAGTCCAGATATACCACATCCACTGGTTTCTCCTTATCCACGCTACTAGTTACATCCTCGAAAAATTCCACAAGATTTCGTCAGACATGATTTACCTTTTTGTAAATCCATGCTGACTTTGTCCAATGATTTCAACCACTTTCCAAATGTGCTGCTATCCCATCTTTTAATAACTGACTCTAGCAGTTTCCCCACTACCGATGTTAGACTAACTGGTCTGTAAATTCCCCGTTTTCTCTCTCCCTCCCTTCTTAAAAAGAGGGGTACATTTGCTACCCGCCAATCCTCAGGAACTACTCCAGAATCTAAAGAGTTTTGAAAGATTATCACTAATGCATCCACTATTTCCTGAGCTACTTCCTTAAGTACTCTGGGATGCAGCCTATCTGGCCCTGGGGATTTATCGGCCTTTAATCTATTCAATTTACCCAACACCACTTCCCGACTGACCTGGATTTCACTCAATTCCTCCTTTGACCCACAGTCCCCTGCTATTTCAGGCAGATTATTTATGTCTTCCTTAGTGAAGACGGAACCAAAGTAGTTATTCAATTGGTCCGCCATATCCTGTTCCCCATGATCAACTCACCTGTTTCTGACTGAAAGGGACCTACATTTGTTTTAACTAACCTCTTTCTCTTCACATATTTATAAAAACTTTTGCAGTCAGTTTTTATGTTCCTTGCCAGTTTTCTTTCATAATCTATTTTTTCCCTTTCCTAATTAAGCCCTTTGTCCTCCTCTGCTGGTCTCTGAATTTCTCCCAGTCCCTCTGGTAATGCTGCTTTTTTTTTCTGGCTACTTTGTACGCATCATCCTTTGCTTTGATACTATCCCTGATTTCCCTTGTTATCCACGGATGCACTACCTTCCCCGATTTATTCTTTTTGCCAAACTGGGATGAACAATTTTTGTAGTTCATCCATGCAGTCTTTAAATGTCTTCCATTGTATATCCACCGTCAACCCTTTTAGAATTAATTGCCAGTCAATCTTG
The DNA here is from genome assembly GCA_035221665.1 of Okamejei kenojei. NCBI lineage: Eukaryota > Metazoa > Chordata > Chondrichthyes > Rajiformes > Rajidae > Okamejei > Okamejei kenojei. Next base: position 1,213,628 of record CM069139.1, read on the forward strand.
GCCAATTCACGTCTCATACCCTCAAAGTTACCTTTCTTTAAGTTCAGAACCATTGTTTCTGAATTAACAATGCCACTTCTCCATCCTAATGAAGAACTCAACAAACCATATTATGGTCACTCTTGCCCAAGGGGGCACGTACAACAAGACGGCTAATTACCCCTTCCTCATTACTCAAAAACCCAGTCTAAAATAGCCTGCTCTCTCGTTGGTTCCTCGACATGTTGATTTAGATAACTATCCCGCAACATTCCAAAAAATCCTCTTCCTCAGCACCCCTGCCAATTTGATTTAACCCAATCTATATGTAGATTGAAGTCACCCATTATAACTGTTTTTGCCTTTGTCGCACGCATTTCTAATTTCCTGTTTGATACCATCCCCAACTTCCTCTGCTACTGTTAGGTGGCCTGTACACAACACCCACCAGCGTTTTTCCTGCCCCTTAGTGTTTTGTAGCTCTACCCATACCGATTCCACAATCCTCCAAAGCTAATGTCCCTTCTTTCCATTGCTTTAATCTCCTCTCTAACCAGCAACGCTACCCCACCTCCTTTTCCTTTCTCTCTATCCCTCCTGAATATTGAATATCCCTGGATTGTTCAGCTCCCAGCCTAAACGTCACCCTGGAGCCATGTCTCCGTGATCCCAACTATATCATAATCATTAATATCTATCTGCAACGTTCAACTCGTCCACCTTATTACGAATACTCCTTGCATTGAGACCACAAAGCCTTCATGGCTTGTCTTTACAACAGCATATTACCCCTTATACAATTTTGCTGAAAAGTGGCCCTTTTTGATTTTTGCCCTGGTTTTGTCTGCCTGCCACTTTTACCTTTCACCTTGCTACCTAATGCTTCTACCCTCATTTTACACCCCTCCTGCCTCTCTGCTCTTGTACCCATCCCCCTGCCATATTAGTTTAAATCCTCCCCGACAGCACTAGCAAAACACTCCCCCAAGAACATTGGTTCCATTCCATTCCAGGTGCAAACCGTCCTGTTTTGTACCGGTCCCAACCTCCCCCAGAACTGGTCCCAGTGCCCTAAAAATTTGAATCCCTCCCCCTTGCAACCACTTTTCAAGCCACGTATTCATTTTGCATTATCCTCCTATTTCTACTCTGACTGGCCCGTGGTACTGGTAGTAATCCGGAGATATTACTAACCTTTGAGGTCCTACTTTTAAGTTTATCTCCTAGCTCCCTAAATTCACCTTGTACGACCTCATCCCTTTTTTTTTACCTATATCGTTGGTGCCAACATGCACCACGACAACTGGCTGTTCACCCTCCCCCTCCAGAATGTTCTGCAGCCGTTCAGTGACATCCCTGACCTTTTCACCAGGGAGGCAACATACCATCCTGGAGTCTCGTTTGCGGCCGCAGAAACGCCTATCTATTCCCCTGACAATTGAATCCCCTATTACTATTGCCTATCATTCTTTTTCAAGGATATAAACTAAATCTTCGAAAGTGAATGTTACCCCATTAACATAGCAGGTTTGCAACTTCAGGAAGCTGATTTGACCTTTAAAATATCTCGTTCTGGTTCAAGTATCTTGGCATCAAAGTGACGCGTACATTCTCAAGTCTATTGTCTGCCAACTTTACCCTGCTCATGACTAAAGTGAAATCTGATTTTCAGAGATGGAATAATCTGCCTCCCTCTTTAATTGAGAAGATTAATGTTGTTAAAATCAATGTTTTGCCTAAATGTCTTAATTTGTTTCAATAAATTCCCTTATTCTTACCAAAACATTTTTTTGCCTCCTTAGACAAAATGATTAGCTCTTTTATTTGGGGTGCGAAGCCCCGAAGGTGTGTAAATCATTACTCCAACGATGTAAGTTCAGTGGTGGTCTCGCTTTACCGAACTTTCAATTCTACTACTGGGCTAAATACGTTGTTGGGTTGATTTTCCTTATTTAGTTTGGTGCGAACTGGAAGCCGGCTCTTGACCTGCTTCTTCCTCTATATCTGCTCTTATATATTCCTCTCTTCCAACCAAGATTTCATTGTTTATCAAAAATCCTGTTGTGCTCAATGCTTTAAAGATTCGGTATCAATTCAGGAAACATTTCAAATTTGTAGCTGCATCTCCTTTAGGTCCATTATGTAACAATCACCTGTTTCCTCCCTCACATTTGGATTCCGTATTTTCAGTATTGCATAACAAAGGTATACAATGTTTTCTTGATCTGTTTTCAGATGGTATTTTTAACAGCTTTACAAATTTATCATCATTGTATGGATTACCAGCAAATTATTTTTTTATGTACTTCCAAGTTAGACACTTTGTTTCTAAATGTTTTTTCTAATTTTCCCTCTTCACCTCCACGACAAATACGGGATAGTTTGATTACTTTCAAGACACAACAAAGAGGGATTGTTTCAGAGATGTATAACCGCATTCTGGATCTTTGCGATCAGTCCAACTCTACAACAAGGCTGCCTGGGAGGAAGAGCTGGGACTTCAACTTACTGAGCAGTGGTGGGATAACGTTGTGGGTGGGCTATGTGCTGTTACGTCTTACACTCGTCTTGCACTCATTCAGTTATACACAGGGTCCATTTTTCTAAATCAAGACTAACTGGGATTTATCCAGAGGTGGAGGATAAATGTGATAGATGTTCGGGCCCACACTGTCATCTGAGCCATATGTTTTCCTTTGTCCACAATTACATAATTTTTGGTTCGGCTACTTTAATATAATGTCTACCGTAACGGGAATACCTCTACAGCCCTGTCCATTGATTGCCATCTTTGGGGCCCTGGATGGGTCAGGTCGATTAAACAGTGGAAATCTCCTAACCCACCCTCTGTGTCACAGTGGCTCAAAGATGCAGTGTTTTTTCTTAAACTTGAGAAAATTAAATATACATTGAGGGGATGTACTGTTCATTTTTTTCACAAATGGCAACCTTTTTGATCATACTTTACAGACTTGCAGGTTCTGCCAGACTAAGGGCTGGTTTGTTACATTTTGTTATGTGTAGCTGCACTCTTCACTCTTAATTAGCCAGGATGGGGTGGGTGGGGTGTGAGACTGATGGTATGGTTGCATTATTATATATATATATATATATATATATATCGATACACACACATATATATATATTTGTTTCCCATCGTTAAATTTATTTATTTATTTATTGTTTTTCTTTTATGTTTCTGTATATTTTTGTATTTTTCTTTTGTGTATTATTTGAGTGCTAAGGTGGAGGTTTATAACTGGGGAGTTTGACCCCAGTTTTCCCCACAGTCGTGTACTTTATGTGGTGATTTACCTCACCTCCCCCATAATGACTCTATCCCGCTCCGCTGCTGATTTATTTATATTATTTACCTCAGGGTGGCAGCGAAGCCACCAACTGCCGCTTCTCCACCGTCATTTTCATCCGGTCGATGAGGAGACTCGGCTCGGGGCGGGACCGGCGGGCCGCCATGTTGGTAAGGGCAGGTGAGGTCGGCAGCCGACGGCCATCTTTGTGAGGTGCTGATGACGGCCGTCTTGATGAGAGGTTGCCGGCGGCCATCTTGGTGAGGTCATCTTGTTAGCGTCTCGCCGTTCATAACGCCACCTTGAGAAGGTACCAAAGGTTCCATTCTCTCCTCTAAACCTGTCTTGTCCACGCACCTGTCCAAGGGTCTTAGTTCCAACCCTTCGCCCACACCAGTTCCCATTTGCCTTACTTTGGCTGGGAAAGCACATCTCGGACCCGCAATCGCTCAGCATAGGAGCACTGCAAGGCTGCGTACTCTCTCCTCTCCTCTCTCTACACCAATGACGCACCTCCACAGACACCATTGTCAAGCTTCTCAAGTTTGCGGACGACACAACCCTGATTGGACTGATCCAGGATGGGAAAGTATCTGCCTACGGACAGGAAGTGACAAGTCTGGCGGTCTGCTGCCATCGCAACTACCTAGAGATCAATGGCTCTTAAGACAGTGGAATTGATTGTAGACTTTAGGAAAGCTCCCCCTCCCCTCACCCCACTCACCATCAACACCACAGTCACATCTGTGGAGTCTTTTAAATTCCTGGGAACCATCATCTCCAAGAACCATAAGTGGGGGCTACCATCGACTCCACCATCAAAAAGGAACAACAGAGGATGTACCTCCTACGGCAGCTGAGGAAGCACAATCTGCCACAGGAAATGATGGTCCAATCTACACGGCCATCGTAGGGTCCGTCCTCACCTTCTCCATCATGGTCTGGTTTGCCTCAGCCACCATTGCACGACACTTGGAATTTGCAGCAAATCGGGGCCGATCAGTTGAGAAGGTTATTGGCTGCAACCTTCCCTCCATCGATGAACTGTGCACTGCAAAGGCCAGGAAGCGAGCGGGTAATATCATCTCGGACCCCTCTCACCCTGGCCACAAACTCTTTGAATCACTTCCCTCTGGAACACGTTTACGGAGTGTCAAAGCTGCCACAGCCAGACATAAAAACAGCTTTTATTCACGAGAAGTTGCTCTACTCAACAGCCAAAAACTGTAGCCTCTCTTTGATCAGCATCTATGGAGAGAAGGAGTAGGTGACGATTCGAAAGATAAATCTTCATAACATAGTCTCTTGATTAATAGTTTTGGTATTGTCGAAGCAAAACAGTAAGATATTAATCCAACCTTCTTCTTTGACTCGTACATTTTAATCTAGTCAAATCCGTATGTCTCCGCATCGCTCCGCATGGTCGAAAGATTATTCCTTCTGACTATGCTTCCTCTGAACTAAAAAAAAGCTAACAGCTTCTGCGCAAGAATCCCCAGCAGCAAACAAGCCTCCAACTACGTAATAAATCCCACCCACATCATTACAGGCAGACAACATTTAAAGGCAAATTCTATAATGATGACTCATAAAATTATGCCCAAATGCCCACTACAGTGATAAGTCCCACATAGGAGATCATGGCACATGGTATTGGGTGTAGAGTGCTGACATAGATAGAACATTGGTTGGCAGACAAGAAACAAAGAGTAGGTATTAATGGGTCCCTTTCAGCATGGCAGGTCAGTGCTGGGACCGGCAGCTATTTACAATATATATCAATGATTTAGATGAAGGGATTACAAGTAACATTAACGAATTTGCAGATGACACAAAGCTGGGTGGCAGTGTGAACTGAAGAGGATGCTCTGAGGATGCAGGGTGACTTGGACAGGTTGGTGAGGTGATGTTGGTTGAGGGCAGATGCATTTTAATGTGGATAAATGTGCGGTTATCCACTTTGGTAGCAAAAACAGGAAGGCAGATTATTATCTGAATGGTGTCAAGTTGGAAAAGGGGAAGTACAACGGGCCCTGGGGAGTCCTTGTACATCAGTCACTGAAAGTAATCATGCAGGTACAGCAGGCAGTGAAGAAAACGAATGGCATGTTGGCCTCCATAACAGGACGAGTTGAGTATAAACAGCAAAAGAGGTCCTTCTGCAGTTGTACAAAGGGTCTAGTGAGACCACACCAGGAGTATTGTGAGCAGTTTTTTGTGAGATACGCTTTGTGCTCACAATCACAACTCAAAGACTAAATCTTGGAAGCAAGAGATTCTTTATTATTTTACGAGTCTGCAGAGTCGGGTGCCTCTCCAAGTTGAGACACGCCGAAGTCAGAGAAGTCATCCCCCTTTATACACACAGTTTTACATTCAACCTCCCCTCCGGACCCTTCTCCAATCAGGGTCTGAGGTGCACAATCTGTAGGTACATCCCCCCAGTACCTCCCACATCATACATCGCATGTTCATGGTAATGAGCAGTTTCTTGACCAGGGGTGTGTTGTAATATTCATTTATTTTATTAAGCATGCTCAGTTGCTCATGACCTATCCTAGCTTTACTCACCTCCAAGTGAACCCTCTCAGTTCTCCTATATCAGTACTAAAGCTAAGCTATAGTGACAAGGGTCCCATCTATCACTCCCATTCTACTGATAGGGATCTCTCTACATCACTCACTCCCTTCTACCACTATACAATGCTATTGCTTCTTACTCAAGGATGGGTCTGGTAACTTTTATACACAGCTGTGTCAGAACCCTCTCTCTCTGGCCCCTATCAGTTTGAATCCTCTTTAAAACTCCTTACTATAATGGGGTTTAATCACTTTTATCCCTCACAATCCTCCCTTTTTTCTTTTGCTGCGCATCTACTGATTAAACCCCAATTTCAAGTTCCCTTAACTCGAATTGACGTAACATTGTCCTAATCTTTTTTTCCTGTGGATCCTGGACGTTCCCTGGTCGCATTATCATTATTTTCTGTATTTTCCCCTTTCTCTCCCATAGGCATGACTACAGCCTGCATCTGACTTATACTCCTTGTAATAAGTTCCCTAAAACAAGGGATGCAACAGGGGATAAAGATCAGTCCAGCCTCTGCACATAGAAGCACGAGTCCCACCGTTTCCACCATGTTCCTCCGAGGATGGAATCCCATCTATCACATGCCTGTCCATTGTCATCGATGTTTAAACAGCAATTAGAGAGGTTGAATTTCCCGCATAAACCCCTCCTTCTTCTGCCAGGAGGTAATCTAGGGCCAACCCGGTTCTGGTATATTGCTGTCTCTCATCTGTGTCTGCTGCTTTGCCAGCATCTCCAGTGCCCCCGCAGTTTGGTTGGTAATTACCTCCAGTATCTGCCTGAAGTCTTATGATCCGGTTTTAACATGTATACTGGGGTTCGGTAGCCCCAGGATCCATCCTGTGCCCAAGTGGCTGGTCCATAGTATGAGATGATTCTTGCTGGTGGCCATAAATCATCTTTCCATTCTCCAATGTCTATTTTCCTCTTCTTCCGATATAGGCAAATACAGATGTTCCTAGCGACCGCCCTTCTTTGGTGTTTAAACAGGAAAAAATCCCGGTTGTACCAGTCCAATAAAGCAGGTCCCGCTCCAATTTGTCGGTAACACTGAGTATGCCTTGTGTCCGCATATCCATAACAATCCTTCAGGGGCCGGTCCACTAGAGGTAACCTAGAGGACTTAAAGCATACGGTATTAGGGGTTCAACTTAAAGCATAACGGTATTAGGGGTTCAGTATTGATGTGGATAGGAGAACTGGCTGGCAAACAGGAAGCAAAGAGTAGGAGTAAACGGGTCCTTTTCACAATGGCAGGCAGTAACTAGTGGGGTACCGCAGGGCTCAGTGCTGGGACCCCAGCTATTTACAATATATATTAATGATCTGGATGAGGGAATTGAAGGCAATATCTCCAAGTTTGCGGATGACACTAAGCTGGGGGGGCAGTGTTCGCTGTGAGGAGGATGCCTAGGAGACTGCAAGGTGACTTGGATATAGGCTGGGTGCGTGGCAAATGTTTGGCAGATGCAGTATAATGTGGATAAATGTGAGGTTATCCACTTTGGTGGCAAAAACAGGAAAGCAGACTATTATTTAAATGGTGGCCGATTAGGAAAAAGGGGAGATGCAGCGAGACCTGGGTGTCATGGTACACCATTCATTGAAAGTAGGCATGCAGGTGCAGCAGGCAGTGAAAAAAGCGAATGGTATTTAGCTTTCATAGCAAAAGGATTTGAGTACAGGAGCAGGGAGGTTCTACTTCAGTTGTACAGGGTCTTGGTGAGACCACACCTGGAGTATTGCGTGCAGTTTTGGTCTCCAAATCTGAGGAAGGACATTATTGCCATAGAGGGAGTGCAGAGAAGGTTCACCAGATGATTCCTGGGATGTCAGCGACTGTCTTATGAAGAAAGACTGGATAGACTCGGTTTATACTCTCTGGAATTTAGGAGATTAAGAGGGGATCTTATAGAAACTTACAAAAATTCTTAAGGGGTTGGACAGGCTAGATGCAGGAAGATTGTTCCCGATGTTGGGGAAGTCCAGACAAGGGTCACAGCTTAAGGATAAGGGGGAAATCCTTTAAGACTGAGATGAGAAAGACTTTTTCACACAGAGTGGTGAGTCTCTGGAACTCTCTGCCACAGAGGGTAGTTGAGGCCAGTTCATTGGCTATATTAAGAGTGAGTTGGATGTGGCCCTTGTGGCTAAAGGGATCAGAGGGGTATGGAGAGAAGGCAGGTACGGGATACTGAGTTGAATGATCAGCCATGATCATATTGAATGGCGGTGCAGGCTCGAAGGGCCGAATGGCCTACTCCTGCACCTAATTTCTATGTTTCTATGTTTCTATTCCATATCTCTCGCAACACCGGGATTCCTTGATAAGGGGTTGTTCCCGGGGGCAGTTCCATAGTCCAGTCGATTCCATTCCGTCGGTCTTCATCCAGATAGTGCAGTTTCTCCCGTCTTTCTTAGTTGGATACCATTTAGGCTCCTCTAGCCACCACACTCGGGACTGATTTTACACTGGGTGACGATGCGCTGGCAGGGGCTGCTGCCTACTAGGACGGCATCCTTTGCCCAGGGCCTAGCGATACACTCAATCCCAACCGGAGCGTCTGTCAGGACCCATGCCTGGGGATCTCGGTCTTGTCCAACTGTCAGGTTCCACTCCATCAGGTCCCATACTTCAACAACGGATCCTCTCCACGGCCAACGTGAATTCATCAGTGGTCCGCCACAGACCCAACAGTTAGTCACATTCAGGATTCCAGCTATCCGGAGAGCCAAGTCCACAAACAGGTTTTTTTCTCCTTCAGGGATCTCAATCTGCTTCTTTATTTCTTCGTACAGTGTCTGGTGCAATTGAGGCTGAGTAGGTGGGGGAGGGGGAGGCTTGGTGACTACTACTTCTGTAAACTCTTTTATTACTTCCTCTTTCATCTTATCTATTGTCCATCTTAAGACCTGGAAAGGGAAACCTAACTGTCCTGCCCTGGTTACACAAACCCATCTCTCTCCCTTTGGACAGGTAACGTACCGAAACCTCCCTATATATCCCCTATTGCCTACCATAAAATACTTATTTCCCCCCTCTTCCACGAATTGTTCTAGTCCTCAGGTTATAGCAAGCATCGTTACACATGGGAATGATAGGGTAAATGATCTGGTTGTCCGCCCTCTGTATCTGATAGGATGATAACATTTATCACAATTATTAATACTTTTTACCATAATTACATGCAAAGCAAACAATACCACACCACGACTGCTCCTTTTCATACTGTCAGTTATGCATTCAATTCTTTTTTTTTTTTTTTAAAGTTAATGTTAGGGGCTTGTTTCCTGGCTTCACCATCCACTGTTCCTCCTCATCAGGAGCGGGTGGATCAACGGGTCCTTTAACCCGGATTGCGTGGGTCCACCCTTTTTCTTTTGTTCGTACTGCTGTCTCGGTTGTCAGTAATACTAGGTATGGGCCGGTCCACCTGGGCTGGAGTTTCTCCTCCTTCCAATTCTTGACCAGTACCCAGTCGCCGGCCTTTACAGCATGTATTGGAAAGGCGAGTGGTGGGCTTTGAGCCAATAGTCCTTTAGCTTTTAATTCTGTAGGGGAACGGGGAACTTAGATCCAGATTTATTTCACTCCCGATAGGGCATTTGAGAAAACACTCTCCCAAATACATTTATTATTGGCATGGAATCTCTGGCCCCTGTTTGGCTCTGTCATAGGACTCACTGTGTGTCGGTGCATCACTTATTTCAGACTTTTCAACCAGGTCTGTTGTTACTGACAACATTGTCTTTCCTTTTTCACGCTCTTTCTTTCTAAAGCAGTCTCATCAATTTATCCCTCTGCTTCCCACTTTAATCCTTTCTGATCTGCCTTCTTTTCTCATTCTAAAACTCAATGTCTTACTTCTCAGATAGTTTATCCTCCTTTGCAAATTTATTCACCTTCCTTTTAAAATCTTTCCACTGACTTCTTTGATCCTCATATTTTAACACCACCCCCCTTCTACCTCGGGGGCAGTCATCACTTTCCCTTCTACCCCTGAGATTCTAACTTTGTTTTTTTCACCCAATCTCATTCCTTCTGGTACCTTAGTTATACGCTCGATCTCTCTGCTCCCGAATCTACCATAAATACCATATCCTCTCCCTGGGGTCCTAATTTCAAGTTTACCAGAGGTTCCCGTGTGTATCCCATACACCCCAGGGAGCGGAACCCCCGACTTCCCTATTCTTCCTCCATGAGTGTGTACGACTGCACCTCCCGTCGTAGCTTGGGACATTTCCCTCCTGAAATGACCCTCCTCGTTACAATAATAACACCGGGGTGGCCCCGTGTACCACCCTCCTGATCCTTGTTCCTTGTTTTCCCGGGGACCCCAACTTCGGTCCCTCCATTCACCTCTTCCTCGTCCTCTGTCTCTGCCTCTTCCCCTTCCCTGGTCTCCATGAGCACCCGGCCTTCTATCACCTTCATCTCCCTTCTTCTTTACCCCTTGCTGTACTGCCTGCAACATCATTTTTGCATTTCCCTTCTGTTTTTCCTCATCCCATCATACACATATGTCTGAGGCCTCTGTTAACAATTGATTTAATGGTTTGTCATTCCAATCGCTCCCAATTTTTCCAGTTTCTTTCTAATAATCTGCCATGACTTGGTTACGAAATTAAACCTTTAGTAACACTGCTGATCCTGCATCTGCTGCTACCCCCGGAGCCTGCAACCCCTTTCCCAGATCTTTAATTCCTGCTTGTCTGACCATCTGTCTTTCTTCTGAAGTAAATAAACTTCCCATTAATTGACATCATTGTCTGCCAACTCACCTTTTTTTTTCTTTTGTTTCCTCCCTAGGGGCCCCATTAATTTAATTACTTCCCTTCTCCAACCATAATGTTTATCTAAACAAACCATAAAAGCTGCTTGTTGTTCAGGCAATTAACTTATTTCTAATTTTGTTCAAACCATTCTCCCTACAATTCCCAAATTCCAATTCCAGTTTAAATACATTACGACTAACAATTTTCCAAATTAACTTTACTGAAAAGAAATCATCAACGAAAGCCAAGCAACCTACATTTTCCAACTTTCCGCCCCTTTTAAGTTGCGATGATACAAAGCGTCTTCCGTTACCTTACAGCTATTCGTAACCGTCCCCCATTGCTTACAATTTCTTAAAGGAACACACACACTGGGGTACCCTTACGGCATGTGGCCCACAGCAAACAAACCTATCACATATACAAGCTTCCGTCATTCATACAAAACCGGTTTTTACACACACAGCACATTAGTTCCATTCTTACTTCAATGAGATTGTTTGAAACAACTCAATATTTTTCATAGAAACATAGAAATTAGGTGCAGGAGCAGGCCATTCGGCCCTTCGAACCTGCACCGCCATTCAACATGATCATGGCTGATCATCCAACTACACAGTATCCCGAACCTCCTGCCTTCTCTCCATCACCCGTTCTGATCCCTTCAGTCCTCTAGGGCCACATCTAACTCCCTCTTAAATATGGCCAACGAACTGGCCTCAACTACTTTCTTGAGGCAGAGATTCCACAGATTCACCACTGTGTGAATTTTTCCTCATCTCTGTCCTAAAAGACCTCCTCCCCCAAAATCTTTAAACTGTGAGACCCCTTGTTCTGGATTTCCCCAACATCGGGAACAATATATCCTATTTAAGCCTGTCCAACCCCTTAAGAATTTTTTTTTTAAATTCTCTATGTAATCACCCCTCAATCTTCTAAATATCCAGCGAAGCAAACCGAGTCTATCCCCGTCTTCATTTGACCCCCCACCTTGACCACCACACCCACCCAGGCGCTCCCTCAGGATAGCGCTCCTTTGGCCATTACTTATCATAGTTTATCCCGCTTACTCTTATTCCACCTACCCCCTGGTGTTCCCTTCACCCCATCCGTGCAAAACATTCGCCCCAACGGACATCGGGCGGAATGTGTGGCTCTATACCAGTTGTGAGCCTTATCCTGTCCCCTTCCCCGGACCCTCACTTTTACGAACCGGTTTCCCATTGTCTCGTCGGACTATTCCCCCGGCCGACAGACCCCGGTCGCCCAGGCAATACTTAATAGTCAGTTTTCTTACCTGGGTCTTGTGCACAAGAATCCGCTCGAGCCGTTCCTTATTTATTCACCTTAACAACCCACTCTTGCTTTCCCGAGTCTTTTTACTTACCAAATATCACTCACTCAAACTCTGCTGATGGCAAGCAAGGAGATCAGAGACTGCTGAAAATCAGCAGGTTTTTGCACCTTCCCTTCCTTCTTTGCCTCCACCAAGCAGCCGGAGTGGCAATCCCGACGAGCCCCCAGTTTGTGAGATACGCTTTTGTGCTCACAATCACAACTCAAAGACTAAATCTTTTTGAAAAAAATCAAGAGATTCTTTATTATTAAAAACAAAAATTACGAGTCTGCAGAGTCGGGTGCCCTCTCCAAGTTAGACACGCCGAATTCAGAGAAGTTCATCCCCCTTTATACACACAGTTTTACATTCCAAAACCTCCCCTCTCCCCTCCGGACCCTTCTTCAATCAGGGAATGAGGTGCACAATCTGTAGTACATCCCCCAGTACCGGTACCTCCCACATCATACATCGCATGTTCATGGTAATGAGCAGTTTCTTGACCAGGGTGTGTTGTAATATTCATTTATTTTATTAAGCACCTCAGTTGCTCATGACCTATCCTAGTTTACTCACCTCCAATGAACCCTCTCAGTTCTCCTATATTAGTACTAAAGCTAAGCTATAGTGTCAAGGGTCCCATCTATCACTCCATTCTACTGATAGGGATCTCTCTACATCACTCCCTTCTACCGCTATACAATGCTATTGCTTCTTACTCAAGGATGGGTCTGGTAACTTTTATACACAGCTGTGTCAGAACCCTCTCTCTGGCCCCTATCAGTTTGAATCCTCTTTAAAACTCCTTACTATAATGGGGTTTAATCACTTTATCCCTCACAGTTTTGATCCCCAAATTTGAAGAAGGACTTTCTTGCTATTGAGGGAGTGCAACGTAGGTTCACCAGGTTAATTCCCGGATGGCAGGACTGTCATTTAATGGCTGAGAGAACGGGGGGGGTGGTGGCGGCGGGGGGGGGGGGTGGATTAGTGGTCATATGAGGGTGTTGGACTGCTGGTGGGTGGGGCGGATTGTTTAGCGTGAAGTTTAGGAAGGTTCAGAGGGGATTGCTTATTTGTATTCTTATTGTAACATATAAGATTATTAAGGTTGGACACGCCTAGAGCAGGAAACCATGTTTCCGATGTTGGGGGATTCCAGGAAACAGGGACCACAGTTATGAATAAGCAGTAAAGCCATTTAGAACGGAAATGAGGAAACACTTTTTTCAACCCAATGAGTTGTGAGTCTGTGGAAATCTCTGCCTCAGAAAGGTGGTGGAGGATTGGTTCTAATAGGATACTGTCAGGAGAGAGCAAGATAGAGCTCTTAAGATAGTGAGTCAGGGATATGGGGAGTAGGCAGGGAACGGGGTACTGATTGTGGATGATCAGCACACGAGCACATTGAATGGCGATGCTGACTCCAAGGGGTCGAATGGCCTACTCCTGACCTATTTGTCTAGTGAGGTTCCCTGTGGGAGGAGGGGGGCATTAGGCACCTCAGTGCAGTAAGAACACGTGCTGTGAGAGTCTGCCAGCTGGAGACTCCAGGCTGGTGCTGTGCCTCGGATCTTTGTAAAGGCAACAGCTGCGGCCAATGGTCGGGCGGTGGAGTCGGCCAGGTGGACAAGAGTCGACAAAGAGGGAGTGGAATCTCACGAAGGTGAAGCGTCGGAGTGCAGGACTGTGGGGATGAACGGGAAGGCAAGCGAGGATCTAGTGGCTCCGGCGACGGCTGCGTGGGTGGTGGTGTCGGATGAGTTGGTGAAGGTACGGAACGACCTCCCATTCCCATTTCTCCCAAGTGGGAATCATGAACTGAAGTCTCCTCCTGGCGATCCCTGGAAGCGATGACGCGATGCCTACTGTGGACACGTCGGGCGACAATTCTGTCAACATGTTGGACGGATGACAGAAGCCAAGAGAGCTACATCGTATGACACATGAGCTGAACGAACCTCAAGCTGGCTACCTCCCATTCCCCTTACTCCCCCAAGGCTGGCTCCCACCACACTGTCACGGGATGTGGGTCGGAGCGCATACCACACACCCGGGCGGGTGGATGCAGGGGGCAACGGCTCCAGGCAGCAGATATACGGGGTCCATAACCCGGCAACATCCCCGTCAGCTACAGTCAGAGTTGGGGGACAGATGGTCCCTCCACCCTCCCAGAGTCACTGACCGCGCTGCACCTGCACCACGACCCCCCTACAGGGTGACGTTCACCCCCCCCCCCAACTCTACACACCAGGGTGATTCACCCCCCCGGACCCCCACATGGGTGATTCAATCTTGGCACAGCTTCAGTACAGCTGCCTCATTCCGGAAGGACACCGTAACTCCCATTTTGTTTCAAAATTAACTTGCATCTTGGTATTCCAGAATGGGCACCATCCTTTGACTAAAACAGCTTGTAAGACTTGGAAGAATGCCACTACCTTGTACCTTGCTGGGACAGGAGTTCAGTCAGATATATAATATGGTGCTGTGCCCAGACAATACATTCTCTATGTTAATACATTGTTAGTACATTGTTTTCAGTGAGTCGTATAAACAAGGCTTCTAAGATTTCCAGACTTTATTCTGCTGGATATATTCTCTTTTAAAATTTTAAAACTGCTCACTCTGTTTTAGCAATATCAATTTTTATTCATGAACAAACTTGACCAAAATTAAACTCTCAGTGAGGTCAGATAAACTTAGCTCTTTTGTGTGGTACGTAAGGCACAAATGCGTCAAAACTTTATTTTAAAAAAAAACACGTTAAAATTGCCTTAAGTTTTGGTCCAGTGGAAGCACAGCTGGAGGTACTGTGAGCATTCGGCTGTCCATGCTGCTTGGCTCACTTTGGCATTTTCACTTGGTTACAGTATGAATGAGAAGGTGCTGGTAGTGGTGATTGTCTGCTCCTTGACAGGGGCAAGGAGGGCTTAAATTAGGAACTCTTCTCCATCCGTTTCCCACCACAGATGGCTGACCTGCTGAGTTCTACCGGCACTTTGGAAGGGAATGGACTGCGTGTAAGTGTAGGGTGAAATGCACGCCTAGTCTACCTACAAGGAGAGAGAGTGCGTGATTGAGAGAAAGAGCATGTGAGAATGTGTGTGTGAGAGAGTGCGTGTGTGTGTGTGCGCATGTGTGAGTGCGTGGGCGTGTTGTTTGTTGGTGTGTGCGTGTGTGGAGTGAGTGTGAGATCGAGAGCATGAGAGAGCATGTGTGAGAGAGGCGCGTGTGAGAGAGTGTGTCAATGTGCATGTGTTGAGTGAGTGAGTTACGTCTTTGAGAGAGAGCGTGTGCGAGAGCGCGTGTGTGTGCATGTGTGAGTGTGAGAGAGTGCGTGTGAGAGGATATGCAAGAGAGGAGAGTGAGTGTGTGATAGTGGGGACTGTGTGTTGATGAGGAGAGAGAAGGGGAGTGTTTGTTGTGTGTGGTGTGAGTGAGAGGGAGTGTTTGTGGGTGAGAGAGGGATCTGTGTGTGTGTGTTGTGAGAGAGACTAGAGAGACAGAGTGATAAAGTTTGTAAGGAGATGTTTGAGAGAGAGAGTGTGTGTTGTGTGGGCAAAGATGAAGAGAGAGGGAGTGTGTGAGAGCAAAGAGAGGATGGAGGTCGTGTGCGCGAGAGCATGGGGGGGTGCGTGTTGTCAAGAGAGGGAGTGTGTGTGTAGGAAAGAGGTTGTGTGTGTCAGAGAGAACAAGAGAGAGACGGGTGTGTGTGTGAGAGAACAAGAGAGTGAACATGAGAGAGAAGAGGAGTGTGTGTGTGCAGTAGAGAGGGACAGAGAGAGGGGGTGGGGGAGTAGCGGGACGGCGGAGATTGGGGAGGGGGGAATCTATTTCAGCCTGGGAGTGGCAACGGAGGGAAGGGGTGTCGAAGTTGTGTGTGAGAGAGACAGGGAGCGAGAGAGGGAGTGTGTGAGAGAGGAGGGCGACACGACAGGGTGGAGTGGAGAGAATTTGTACGAGTAGGGGGGGTATGTGGAGGGAGGGGAGAGAGGTTCTTCTGGGGAGGTTACTCTTTACAGGAGTAAAGAGGTTCTTCTGCAGTTGTATAGGGCTCTGGTGAGACCACATCTGGAGTTTTGGTCTCCTAATTTGAGGAAGGACATCCTTGTGATTGAGGCAGTGCAGCGTAGGTTCACGAGATTGATCCCTGGGATGGCGGGACTGTCATATGAGGAAAGATTGAAAAGTTTAGAAGGATGAGGGGGAATCTTATAGAAACATTTAAAATTTTAAAAGGACTGGACAAGCTAGATGCAGGTAAAATGTTCCCAATGTTGGATGAGTCCAGAACCAGGGGCCGCAGTCTTAGAATAAAGGAGAGGTCATTTAAGACTGAGGTGAGAAAAAACTTTTTTACCCAGAGTTGTGAATTTATGGAATTCCCTGCCACAGAGGGCAGTGGAGGCCAAATCACTGGATGGATTTAAGAGAGAGTTGGATAGAGCTCTAGGGGCTAGTGGAGTCAAGGGATATGGGGAGAAGGCAGGCACGGGTTATTGATAGTGGACGATCAGCCATGATCATATTGAATGGCGGTGCTGGCTCGAAGGGCCGAATGGCCTCCTCCTGCACCTATTTTCTATGTTTCTATGAGAGAGAGTAATGTATATGTGCAGCTTTAAGGGAAAGTGTTCAGGTGGCATTTGGAGTATTGCATACAGTTCTGGTCATTACAGGTCTGATGTGGAGGCTTTGGGGAAGGTGCAGGGGAAGCGGCACTGCAGATGCTGGTTTACAAAAAAAGGACACAAAGTGTTGGAGTAACTCAGCGGGACAGGCAGCATCTCTGAAGAGAAGGAATGTGTGACTGAAGAAACGATCCAAAATTTTACCCATTCTTTCCACCATTTTGTGTTTACCTAACCAGCGCCTATCCACGTGGCGGTGTGCCAGCAGGCTGGAGGAGCAGGAAAAGGCCTTGCCACAGAGCGGGCAGGTGAAGGGTCGCTGGCCTGTGTGGACTCGCCGGTGCTCCTGCAGGTGGTAAAGGCGGGTGAAGCCCTAACCACAGGAAGGGCAAAAAAAAAAAAAAAAAAAAGGGGAAGGTACGCTCACCGCTGTGGGTGTGCCGGTGCTGCCACAGGCTGGACATGTGGGTAAAACTCTTGCCACATTCAGCGCACACAAAAGGTCTCTCTCTGGTGTGTAACCGCTGGTGCTCCCGCAGCCCCCATACTCTCTTGTCCCAGTGGGAGCTGCTGCTCGCCGGCATGGGTCCGCCGGTGCTGCCGCAAACCCCGCGAGCTGTCAAACTCCTCGCCGCAGTATGGGAAGTGGTACGGCTAGCCACTGGTGTGCACGCGCTGGTGAGACAGGGCTTGGGAAGCCATGGCAAAGCGGGCTGGGGACGAGACGGTTGCCGGCATGCACTCGCTGGTGGGACAGCAGCTTGGAGGAGCGGGTGAAGCCCTTGCCGCATTGGGCGCAGGTGTAGGGATGCTTGCGCGTGTGGGTGCGCTGGTGCACCAGCAGGGTGCTGGACTGGGTGAAGCCCTTGCCACAATGGGCGCAGGTGTAGGGTACGCTGTTGCTCCAGCAGGCTGTGGGACTGGGTGAAGCCCTTGCCGCACTGGGCGCAGGTGTAGGGGCGCTCGCCGGTGTGACTTCCTAAACTGCAACACCCTCCCCACCTCCAAACAATGTGACCTCCTCCCTGTGGCTCCCTGCCCCTTACCACTGCTGCCGCCACCTGCTCCTTACCCCCCTTTGCTCCCGCCCCCTCCTGCCCGCCACAATGTGAACCCACCCCCACCTGGCTCCCTACCCCCTTCCTTGGCTCACTTGACCCCTCTCTCTCCTCCCCCATTTCCCTGCCCCCCCCCCCCCCCCATTCATCCCCATGCACCAAACCCACTCTCCTTGAATCATCCCCTAACCTTTGCTCCCTGTTTCCGCCCCGCTACTCACTTCACCCCCTTTCCACCTCCAGCCTCTCACCCCTCTCCTCCCTCCCTCCACTCTCTCTCCCTCCCTCTGTCTCTCTCTCTCTGGCAGAAGTAATTCTGTTCCTCAGACGTTATTAATAAATTTTAGGTATGTACTTTTGTAGCAAACCTAACTACCGAGGCATTTACATTTAATTTCTATTGCACATGAGATTTTGTTGTCATAGTTTAGTCATTCAGCTCATACCTGTGGCCTTAGTTTAATAAATTTTGGAGTAACTCTTTTATAATTTTTTTTATTCAATGGAATTTTAATTTTGTCATGGTCCTTTCTGTCATATTGCTTTCTTTTTGCACAATGAATTATGATTTTTATTTCAAGCATAAACATTTTTAAAAAGCCACACGAGCACAGATACAACCGTTAGACTCAAAACTTTATGGACATGGGTTTAAAAGGCAGCCTGATGATTCATGTGGTTCTTATGAAATGCCAACTTGTGTAATGTCATCACAGAAGATTTCGAATTATTTTACCGAGGGATCGGGGTGGGATGTTTTGGGCACGACTCCACAGCCCAGTCTATTCCGCTCCCCTGTGTGTTTATAACATTATTTACCCCAGTTGTACCGCAGATCGGGTTTATTCCGCTCCCCTGTGTGTTTATAACATTAAGGAAATGGCCGTTCCAGGCATCCCAAGCTGCTGAGAGGGTTCTCCCGACACCAGAGCACCATCACCTGGCGTGAGGGCCTGAAACATCGGGCCGCCGTAGCTGCGACTGCGGAGGCCTCAATTGGCCCGACTATGGGTGGACATGGGGACGGGGACTGGACTTTGTGCCTTCCCTCACAGTGCGAACCGTTGTGGGGGGATGTTTTTATGTTTATTGTTAAATTCTTTAACGTTGTGTCTTATCTTTATCTGTGTGCTGCATGGCAAGTCAAATTTCACTACACCAATTGGTGTATGTGACAATAAATGTCCTTTGTATCCTTGTATTTACCTCAGCTTTATCCCAGACCGGGTTTATTTTTTCCCCGTGTGTTTATAACATTATTCACCCCAGTTTTACCCCACACCGGGTTTATTCCTCTCCCCTGTGTGTTTATATTATTTACCTCAGTTTTACCTCAGACCGGGTTTATTTCCCCAGACGTGTAGTTTATTTGGTAATTTATTGATTATTTACAGAGAGGGGTGGGGGGAGCCAGAGGGAGATGTTTATAACGTGCTTTATCTCAGGACGCTGCTCCAGACAGTGAGTTTATATTATTTACCCCAGTTTTCCCCCAGACGTGTAGTTTATGTGGAGATTTACCTCAGGTCTCCCCCAGATTTACCGGGTTTATTCCCCCAGATGTGTAGTTTATGTGGCGATTTACCTCAGGTCTCCCCCAGACATTGTTTATTTCGCTCATTTCGCTGTTGGTTTATTTATAACGTTTTAGGGAGGTTTCACGCAAGGTCACAGGGGAAGTCCAGGACAAGGGGTCACAGCTTAAGGATAAGGGGGAAATCCTTTAAGACCGAGATGAGAAAGACTTTCTTCACACAGAGAGTGGTGAGTCTCTGGAACTCTCTGCCACAGAGGGTAGTTGAGGCCAGTTCATTGGCTATATTTAAGAGTGAGTTGGATGTGGCCCTTGTGGCTAAGGGGATCAGAGGGTATGGAGAGAAGGCAGGTACGGGATACTGAGTTGGATGATCAGCCATGATCATATTGAATGGCGGTGCAGGCTCGAAGGGCTGAATGGCCTACTCCTGCACCTAATTTCTATGTTTCTATGTCACTAGGTCATAGGGCTTGACGCACGGAGCCGGTAAATCCATCTGGAGGACATCCGTAACTTCCGGTACATGTTATTAATACAAGAAACATGTACTTTCCTACCTGTTAAAAACCGCCAAACTTGAATTTTTGCACTGTAAAAAATTGCGTAAGTCGGGGTAAGCTTGAGAGACATTTACCCAACTTCAGAATTCCAAAAGTGAAGCGAAATGAAGTTAAAGAGAAGGGAGAGCTGAAGGGACAACAACAGCTAAAGTGCTTGGTGAACATTGGCCGTGCAGATATCAGAATTGAACATATTGGGAATTATCACGTTTGCTCACTGCATGTCATCAACAGTAAGGCATTATTTGTGGTTTTTCTTGATTCCTTTGGTATCTAAAAAGTCTCTGAAGTGATAAATCTGGCTAAATTTTGCTTCAGAGGCGTTTTCTTTTTATATGTAAAATCCCACGAGAAGCATGGGCGATTTTAAAATTTTACAGCCAGATTCATCACTTCTGAAAGTTTTTAGATGCCAAACGAATCAAGAAAAAAAACACAAATAATGCCTTAGTTGATGAAATGCAGTGAGCAAACGGCCAATGTTCGCCAAGCACTTTGGCTGTTGTTGTCCCTTCAGCTCTCGCTTCTATCTACCGTCATTTCTCCTCACTTTTGGAATTCTGAAGTAGGATAAATGTCTCTCACGCTTATACCGATTTCCATAATTAATTATGGAAATCGGTATAAATTGACAATTTCGGCGGTCGGGTTTAACGGGCCCGCTACGCTGGAAACAATGGTCAGTGTTGACCTGCGGTTCATCGCTTGTACTCCACTTGGAGTAGCGTAGCAACAGTACGGGTCATGGGTCATGACCCCACTGCCGTGAAACCTCCCTATTGACCTCGGTGAATAAGAGGGGGAGGCTGGTTTATAACTGGAGAGTTTGCCCCCAGGGTCTCACGACCCGAAACGGTCGCCATATCTCCTTCGCCTCCTTAGATGCTTTACTTTTTGTAACCCGCTGGCATCGGAGTTCCTATCTTAAAACTAAAACTTTGCCCCCTAGTACTTGTTGTGGACACTGACCTCACTTTTCTCCCCCACATTGACGATCCCGCTCCGCTGATCTTTTATTTACATTATTTACCTCAGCTGGACCGTCGGCAGCGACGTCACCAACTGCCGCTTATCTTTTCTCTTCTCCGCCCGCCCGGCCGCCATCTCTCAAATCTCTCTCGCCTCCCCTCTCTCTCCCTCTCTCTCTCTCCCTCTCTCTCTCCCTCTCTCTCTCTCTCTCCCCCTCCCCAGGGTCCGGGGTCAGCGCCGGTTCATCTTCATCTTGTTCCCGCCCGCGCTCCAGCTGCAGCCGCCTGGAGGACCGGCCCGGAGGACCAGACCAGGCGGGGCGCCTGGGGGGGGGGGGGGGGGGGGGGCGCTCGCATCGGCTCACCCCGCATTTACGCACCCGGCAACCAATCACAGGCTACTGCAATTTACTCACATGGCAACCGAACCTTAAAGAATTGGGTCTCAGCCCTGAAACGTCACGCTATTCCTACGCTCCTTAGACACCCCGCCGACCCGCTGTTTCTCCAGCTTTTGTGTACCTTTTTTTAGTGTAACCAATTTACTCACATGGCAACCAGTGAGAACCTTAATTCGCCCCCATTTCACGGTCGAAGCCAATCAGCGGCTGTTGCCGGGCGCATCTGCTCACGTGGCAACCAATCAGAGACGGCTCCCAGTGGGGCGGGAGGATTGGACTGGGGGTTACACAAAAAGCTGGAGAAACTCAGCGGGTGCAGCAGCATCTAAGGAGCGAAGGAGATAGGCGACGTTTCGGGTCGAGACCCTTCTTCAGACTCTCCAGAGACTGGAGTTTCTCCAGCT
Organism: Okamejei kenojei; assembly: GCA_035221665.1. Classification (NCBI taxonomy): domain Eukaryota; kingdom Metazoa; phylum Chordata; class Chondrichthyes; order Rajiformes; family Rajidae; genus Okamejei; species Okamejei kenojei. The sequence goes on from CM069139.1 coordinate 1,235,179, forward strand.
TTTTGTGTAACCCTCGATTCTCCAGCATCTGCAGTTTCTTCGTTAACAGGATTGGACTGGGGTTGGCGCGCGGAGCGGAGTGTGGGGGATGTTGAAGGCCGGGCCCCCGCGCCCCGCCCACACCCCCGGCCCCGCCCACACCCCGGCCCCGCCCACACCCTCCCCGCGCCCCGCCCACACCCCCAGGCCCACCGCCACACCCCGGCCCCGTCCCACAACCCCCGCGCACGCTCCCGCCCCCGTCCCCCACCCCCCGCCTGCCGTCCCCCCGCCCCCGTCGGTCCCCTTCCCGCCCCCGTCCCCCGTCCCCCGCTCCCCGTCCCCCGAGCACAGACACGGCAGCACCACCATCTCACTCACTCACTCGGGGGCTGATGGTGGCGCAGCGGCCGCCCTAGTGGACGAGGTGTAATGTCGGGGTTTGTTTCCCCTCATCCCTTCCCATCCCCCCCCACTTCACCCCCTACCCCCCACTCCACCATCCCCCACTCACCCCCCTCCCCCACTCAACTCCCCCCACTCCCCCCCACTCACCCCTCCTCCACTCACCACTCCCTCTTCCCCTCCCCCACCACAACCTCACCACCCCACACTTCACCCCCTCACCCCACACACCACTCATCCCCTCCCCCACGTCATCACGCCTCCCCACTCACCCCTCCCCTCTCTCTTCATCGTCCCTCCCCCACTCACACCCCACTCACCTCGGCCCCCTCCCCACTCTCAATCCCCTCCTCCCACTCAACACCCCTCCCCCACTCACCCTCCCCCACTCACTCACCCGGCTACCCACTCTCTCTCTCCCCCCTCCCTCCCCACTCACCCCCTCCCCACGCAACCCCTCCCCCCCCCACCCCCCACCCCGTCCTCCCGCGTCACTCACCCCATCCTCCCCCCACTCATCCCCACCCCTCCTCACCTCCCCCCCCCTCCCCCCACTCACCACGCACCCCCTGCCCGCACCCCCCCCGCCCCTATCCTCACGGCCACCCCCTCCCCCCCCACCACCCCCTCCCCCACTCACCCACTCCCCCCCACCCCTCCTCCCACCCACTCACTACCCACCCCCACTCACTCACCCCCTCACCCCCACTCACCATCCCCGCCACTCACTCCCCCCCACTCACCCCACTCACTCCTCCCGCCTCCTCACCCACTCACCCTCCTCGCACCCATACCCCCCCCACCCCCACTCCCTCCTGCTCTCCCCTCCCCCACTCCCTCACTCCACTCACTCACTCCCAACTTCACCCCCCTTCCCCACTCACACTCACCCCTCCCCCCACCTCAGACCCTCACTCCTTCCCCCCTCCACCCACTCACTCCCGCTCCTCCCCTCCCCCACCACGGCCCCTCACCCACTCTCCCCTTCCCCCACTCACCCCCTCCCCACTCACCCCCACTCACCCCTACCCCTCCCACTCACCCCCCTCCTCCCCCACTCACCCCTCCTCCCCTCTCACCCTCCCACTCACACACCCTCCCCCTCCCCTCACATCACCCCTCCCCCCCTCCCACCCACTCACTCCCTCCAACCTCCCCCCTCCACCCACTCCCCCTCACCGCCTCACTGCACCCCTCCTCCCACTCACCCCTCTCCCTCCCCACTCACCCACTCACCACACCTCCCCCACTCACCCATCACTCCCCACTCACATCACTCCCTCCCCCCCTCACCCACTCAACCCTACCACCCACTCACAACCCTCCTCCCCACCACTCACCCCCTCCCCCACTAACACCCCCTCCTCCCCCACTCACACCCTCCTCCCCCACCACTCACCCCCCTCCCCCACTCACCCTCCACACCCCTCTCCTCCCCCCCCCCTCTCAGGTACCAGTATGTTGACGCGTTGGTATGTCCTGTTTGCCAGCTGTTGACCCTCTGTGTTTCCCCTCTGCAGGTTTAGGAGCCGTTGCTGTGGACGGAGACGGGACGTGAGCGGCCCATATGAGGGCAGCCAGGTGCCGTGAGATACCCCCCCCCCCCCCCCCACCCCCCCCCCCCCCCACAAAATCTGGTGGGTAGTAGTGTCTGGGATCAGGGGAGTGGGAGCGGTCCGGACTGTGAGATACAGAGACAAAGAGAGAGAGAGGGAGACAGAGGGGGAGGGAGAGAGAAATAGAGAGATATAGACAGAGAGAGAGAGGGAGAGACAGATAGAGAAGAGAGGCGGAGAGAGAAACAGAGAGAGATGCAGATACCGAGACAGTGAGAAAGAGTGAGAGAGAGAGATGCAGGCAGATAGAGAGAAAGATAGAGAGAGAGTGAGACAGAGACAGCAGAGAGAGAGAGACAGAGAGAAACAGTGAGAGAGAGGCAGACAGAGTAGAGAGAGAGAGAGAAACAGAGTAAGAGACAGTGAGAGAGGGAAAGAGAGAGAGAGAGACACACACACACACACACACAGGGGAGAGACACAGAGTAAGAGGGACAGAGAGAGGCAAAGATAGACCAGAGAGAAAGAGGGGGAGACAGACAGAGAGGGTCAGAGAAAGAGACAGTGAGAGAGACAGAGGGAGAGAATGAGAGAGAGGCAGTGAGATACAGACAGAGATAGAGACAGATGCAGAGAGAGAGACAGTGAGAAACAGAGTGAGGACAGAGACCAGAGACAGACAGAGACAGAGTGTGTGAGAGGGAGACGGGAAAGAAAGAGGACAGTGGGAGAGAGAAAGGGCGAGAGGCTCAGAAAGAGAGAGAGAGAGGGGGGACAGAAAGAGAGAGAGAGAGAGACAGAGAGAGAGAGAGAGAGAGAGAGAGAGAAAGAGAGACAGAGTGAGATGCAGTGAGAGAGAGTGCGAGAGGGAGACAGAGAGAGAGAGAGATGGTGAGAAACCAGAGAGAGAGAGCAACAGAGTGAGACAGAGAGACCAGAGACAGAGAGACAGTCAGACTGAGAGGGAGAGAGAAAGAGCGAAGAGACTTAGAAAGAGAGAGGGAGAGACAGAGAGAGAGAGAGAGAGAGAGAGACAGACAGAGTGAGGGTGAGTGACAGAGTGACAGATAGAGGGAGAGAGAGACAGGGAGAGTGAGACAGACAGAGAGAGAGAGACAACACACACACACACACACACACACACACACACACACACACACACACACACACACAGGAGTGAGAGACAGAGTGAGACAGAGAGACCCAAGAGATATACAGAGAGAAAGAGCGACGCATAAATGAAGAGGGAGAGACAGAGCGATAACAGAGAGAGAGATAGAGGCAGCGAGAGAGAGAGGAAGAGAGAGAGACTGGACAGAGAGAGAGAGAGAAACATAGAGAGAAAAAGAGAGAACAGAGACCAGAGAGACAGAGGGGCAGCGAGAGAGAGGGAGAGACAGACAGAATCTGAGAGAGAAAGAGGAATATCCTGTCAGGACCTGGAGACTTATCCACTTTTATATTTTTCAAAAGTGTCAGTACTTCCTCCTCTTTAAAATCTCATAGTTTCCATAGCTACTCTACTTTTTTCCCTTACCTCACATAGTTCAATATCCTTCTCCTTGGTGAATACCGAAGAAAAGAAATTGTTCATATATCTCCCCCATCTCTTTTGGCTCTGCAGATAGCTGTCCATTCTGGTTCTCTAATGGTCCAATTGTATCCCTCATTATCCTTTTGCTATTAATATAGCTGTAGAAACCCTTTGGATTTACTTTCACCTTTCTTGCCAAAGCAACCTCATATCTTCTTTTAGCCTTCCTAATTTCTTTCTTAAGATTCTTTTTTACATTCTTTATACTCCTCTAGCACCTCATTTACTCCATGCCTCCTATAATTATTGTAGATATCTCTCTTTTTTCGAAACAAGTCCAATTTCCCTGAAAACCAGGCTCTTTCCAATTTTTTACTATTTCCTTTCAACCTAACAGGGACATAAAGATTCTGTACTCTTACAATTTCCCCTTTAAATGTCCTCCATTTCTCTTCTACATCCTTCCCATGAAACAAAGTGTCCCAATTCACTCCTTTAAAATCCTTACGCATTCCCTCAAAGTTAGCCTTTTCCTCCAATCAAAAATCTCTACCCAAGGTCCAGTTCTGACTCTCTCCATAATTATATTGAAACTAATGGTATTGTGATCACTGGTCCCGAAGTGCTCACCAACGCATACCTCCGTCACCTGACCTGCCTCATTTCCTAACAGGAGGTCCACGCACTGCCCCTTCTCTGGTCGATACTCTATGTACTGCTGCAAAAAACTATCTGCACACATTTTACAAACTCCAAACCATCCAGCCCATTTAACAGAATGTGTTTCCCAGTCTATTTTTGGAAAATTGAAATCTCCCACATTCACTACCTTGTGCTTACTACTAATATCTGCTATCTCCTTACATATTTGCTCTTCCAATTCTCGCTCCCCATTTGGCGGTCTATAATACACCCCTAAAAGTGTTGCTACACGTTCCCACTTCTCTCAGTTTCTACCCAAATAGCCTCCCTAGACGAGCCCTCTAATCTATCCTGCCAAAGCACTGCTGTAATATCTTCTCTGACAAGCAATGCAACACCTCCCCCTCTGGTCCCTCCAATTCTATCACACCTGAAGCAACGAAATCCTGGAATATTTAGTTTCCAATCACAGCCCTCCTGCAACCATGTTACTGATTGCCACAACATCATATTTCCAGGTGTCCAATCCAGGCTCTAAGTTCATCCACTTTACTTACAATGCTCCTAGCATTAAAATATACACATTTTAGAAACCCACCACCCCTTATTCTCTGTCTATTATCTTTTTCAAATTTCTCGCCTACATTTGGGTCCGAGTGCTTCCCTTCTCTGCCTCTGTGGGCCCCACACCATGACCCCCCCCCCCTAGGCCCCTCTACCCGAAGTCCCTTCCCCCAGCCTTTCAAGTTTAAAGTCTCCCCAGTAGCCTTTGCAAATCTCCCTGCCAGGATATTGGTCCCCCTCGGGTTCGTGCAACCCGTCCTTTGTGTACAGATCATGCCTTCCCCAAAAGAGGTCCCAGTGATCAAGAAACTTGAATCCCTGCCCACTGCACCAGTCCCTCAACCACGCATTTATCCTATTTTCTATGTTTCTATGAGACAGAGGGAGAGAAACGGAGACAATGAGACAGTGGGACAGAGAGAGGAGACGGAGAGAGAGAGGGAGAGACTGATTGTGGGAGAGAGAAAGAGATAGAGAGAGGGAGAGACAGACAGTGAGAGATACAGCGAGAGAGACAGAGAGTGACAGTGAGAGGGAGAGACAGAGAGAGAGAGAGAATATACAATAGACAATAGGTGCAGGATTTGGCCATTCGGCCGTTCGAGCCAGCACTGCCATTCAATGTGATCATGGCAGAGACACAGAGAAAAAGAGAGAGAGAGAGATAGCGAGAGTGACAGAGAGAAACAAAGAGAATAAGAGAGAGACAGAGACGAGAGAGTGAGATAGAGAGACAGAGATAGAGAGGGAGCGAGAGAGAGACAGACAGAGAGAGAGGGAGATAGAGTGAAACAGAGAGCGAGAGGAAGACAGAGACAAAGAGAGAGGGGCAGCGAGCGAGAGAGACTGAGAGATAGAAAGAGGGATACAGCGAGAGACAGTGGGACAGAGTGAGAGACAGATGGAGAGACAAAGAGAGAGCGAGGGACACAGAGCGAGACAGAGAGAGAGAAACAGAGGGGGAGACGGAGACAGACAGACAGAGAGAGAGAGAGAAAAGAGAGAGAGGGACAGACAGAGGGTGAGAGAGGCAGAGAGAGAGAAAGCGGGAGACAGATTCAGAAGGAGAGAGAGAGAAAAGCGAGACAGAGGGAGAAAGACAGACAGAGACAGAGACAGTAGGACAGAGATAGACAGAGAGGGAGAGAGAAAGAGATAGAGACAGAGAGGGACAGAGAGAGAAAGTGAGATGCAGTGAGAGGAGGAGACAAAGGACATTTATTACCACATACACCAATTGGTGTAGTGAAATTTGACTTGCCATGCAGCACACAGATAAAGATAAGACACAACATTAAAGAATTGAACAATAAACATAAAAAACATCCCGCCACAATGGTTCCCACTGTGAGGGAAGGCACAAAGTCCAGTCCCCGTCCCCTTTTTCACCCATAGTCGGGCCTATTGAGGCCTCAGCAGTCTCCGCTACCGGGGCCTATGTTACAGGCCCTTCTTCGCCGGGTGATGGTGCTCCGGTGTCAGGAGAACCCTCTCTGCGGCTCGGGGTGACTAACGGCCGCTTCCTTGCTGAAGACCGTGGCTTCCGACGCCAACAGGCTGTGCTGAATGGAGCTCCACAACTGGCGATCTCGCCGAGATATCCCAGGCCCCCGACGTTAAAGTTGAAGTTCAGCGCCGCCGGCCGCCCCACAGTCCCTCAGCTCCGCGATGTTCACCTGCGGTCTTCAGCTCACCGGAGCTCCAGCGGGGCGACCCAAACAAGGCATCACCCGCTTCGCTCCACAATGGCGTTACGCCGCTGCCAAAGCCGTGGTTCTGGGCGGTTCCCCCAGGAAACGCTGCTCCAGGCCCGCTGTAGGCCACGAGGGACAGACACAGAAAGTGAGAGAGCGATACAGATAGAGTCAGAGAGAGAGGCACAGACAGAGAGAATCACAGAGGGAGAGGGAGAGGCAGAGAGAGACAGAGACTAGAGAGAGTGAGATACAGTGTGAGAGAGAGAGTCAAGGAGAAACAGAGACAGAGAGGGGAAGAGAGACAAACACAGAGGGGGAGAGACAGACAGTGAGAGACTGAGACACAGAAAAGAGAGACCAGAGACAGAGTGAGAGACAGACAGTGAGAGGGAGACAGAGAGAGAGAGAGAGAGAGAGAGAGAGAAAGAGCGAGAGACTCAGAATGAGAGACACAGAGAGAGACAGAGGGGGAGAGAGAGAGAGACATAGGGAGTGAGAGAGAGGCAGCGAGAGAGATAGGGAGAGAGAAAGAAAGAGAGGGACAGAGATAGAGACACAGTGAGAGAGAGAGACAGAAACAGAAAAAGAGAGACAGAGCGAGCCATAGTGGTAGAGACAGGCAGCAAGAGAGAGGGAGAGAGAAATAGAGACAGACCCGCTCAGAGGGTCAGAGAAAGGCAAAGAGACAGACAGACAGAGAGGGTCAGAGAAAGAGAGAGAGAGAGGGACAGAGATAGACAGATGAGACGGAGAGAAAGATACAAAGGGGGAGAATGAGAAGAGGCACAGGAGAGATGGAGGACAACGGTAGAGCTGCTGCCTTACAGAAAATGCAGCGCCGGAGACCCGGGTTCCAGTCTACGGGAGCTATCTGTACGGAGTTTGTACCTTGTCCTGTGATCTGCGTCCGTTTTCTCCAAGACTCCAAAGACCTACAGATTTGGGTTAATTGGCTTGATAAAATGTTAAATTGTCCAGATGGCGATATGCAGAGTACTGCCAGTCGACTACAAATTCAAAAGGTTCAGAAGGAGAGAGAAACAGAGAGAGACATACAGAGAGAAACAGAGACCAGAGACAGAGATGCAGAGAGAGAGAGTGGGACAGATTGACAGTGGGAGAGAGAAAGAGAGACAGAGAGAGCACAGAGAGAGAGAGAGAGGGGGGACAGAGAAGGACAGAGTCAGAGGGTCAGAGAAAGGCAAAGAGAGAGAGAAAGAGGGAGAGAATGAGAGAGAGTGAGATACAGAGAGAGAGAGTGGGACAGAGAGTGACAGGGAGACAGTGAGAGAGAAAGGGAAAGAATGAGAGAGACAGGGATAAAGAGGAAGAAAGAGAGAGAAAACAAGAGCAGAGAGATATAGAGAGTGGGAGAGACAGGAAGAGAGAAAGGGAGACACAGAGAGAGTGGGAGACAGAGAGACCAGAGAGGGAGAGAGACAGAGGGTGGGAGAAAGAGAGAGACAGCGAGAGTGAGATACAGAGAGACCAGAGGGAGAGAGAGTCAGAGAAAGACAAAGAGAGACGGGGAGAGACAGATGATAGAGAGAGAGCTAGAGGAACAGAGAGAGAGAGGGAGACAGAAACAAAGTGAGAGACGGAGACAGAGAGAGAGAGAGAGAGAGAAGAGACAGAAGGAGAGACACAGAAAGGGAGAGAAAGAGAAAAAGAGACAGACAGTGAGACCAAAGACAGACGGAGAGAGAGAGTATAGAATAGAATAGAATGCCTTTCATTGTCATTCAAACAGCTTGGTTTGAACTAAATTGCATTTCTACAGTCTGAACATTACAAAAATACCCAAGACCCACACTTACACAGCTTACACAAACATCCATCACAGTGAATCTCCAACACCTCCTCACTGTGATGGAAGGCAAAAGTCTTATCTCTTCCATTTGTTCTTCTCCCGTGGTCCAGCAGTCCACCTGCAGCTTCGAGGCGACTGGGGCTCCTGATGTTAAAGCCGCCGGCGGGCGATGGTAAGTCCCGCGGCCGGGCGATGTTAGGCCCCGCTCCGAGTCATTTCACCCCGCAATTCCGGCGGGAGAAGTTGCTGTTGCGGGAGCTCCGAAAAGTGGTCTTCCACCAGGGACCTGTGAGCTCCCGATGTTCCTGTCCACCGGGCCTGCGGCCGGAGCCTCCGAAGCTCCGAAGTCGGGTCGCAGCCACGCACCACCACAGCTCCTCCTGCTCCGAAGTTGGCCAGCTCTGCAATGGCGAGTCCGCGACAGGAGCCCTCGAGTTGGTTCCGGCCGGAGGCTCCACGGTTAGGCCCAATGACACCGGAGACCCGACAGGGAAAAAGTCGAATCCCCGTACAGGGAAGAGATTAAACGGTCCCCCCACCCACATATACACACCTAAAAAATAATAGAATTTAAAACCAAAAACATATCTAACAGGGCAAAAATTACAAAAAGACAGACTGACTGCAGTCGAGCCGCTGCTGTTAGGCGCCGCCAGATTCCAGAAGGAAGGAGAGATGGAGAGACACAGAGAGAGACAGTCAGTGAGAGACAGGGGGAGTGACAGATAGAGAGAGAGAGAGAGATAGATAATATATATTTAGAGGGAGAGACAGAGAGAGACAGAAAGGCAGAGTGAGGGGAGAGACAGAAAACATTCCTGGGATAGATGAGAGACTGGATAGCAATTATAAGAGATCTTATAGAAACTAACAAAATTCTTAGTTTGACGTCAGTGTGGGACTTTCTTCACACATGAGTTGGATGGAAAGGATACTTGAAATGAATGGCCTACTCCTATATATAAGCATCTGGATAAACGGTCTGATCAGGAACAGTCAACATGGATTTGTGCCTGGAAGGTCATGTTTGACAAACCTTGAATTTTTTGAAGCGGTAACTAGGGAAATTGATGAGGGTAAAGCAGTGGATGTTGTCTATATGGATTTCAGTAAGGCCTTTGACAAGGTTCCCCATGGAAGGTTGGTTAAGAAGGTTCAATCTTTGGGTGTTAATGGCGGAGTAGCAAGATGGATTCAATAGTGGCTGAATGGGAGATGTCAGAGAGTATGGCTGTTTGTCAGGTTGGAAGCCGGTGACCAGTGGGTGCCTCAGGGATCTGTGTTGGGTCCACTGTTGTTTGTCATGTACATCAAATGATCTGGATGATGGGGTGGAAAATTGGATAAGTAAGTATGCAGATGATACTAAGATAGGTGGTGTTGTGGATAATGAAGTAGATTTTCAAAGTCTACAGAGAGATTTGGGCCATTTGGAAAAGTGGGCTGAAAGATGGCAGATGTAGTTTAATGCTGTTAAGTGTGAAGTGCTACATCTTGGCAGGACAAATCAAAATTGGACATACATGGTAAATGGTAGGGAATTGAGGAATGCTGTGGAACAGAGGGATCTAGGAATAACTGTGCATAGTTCCCTGAAGGTGGAATCGCATGTAGATAGGGTGGTAAAGAAAGCCTATGGTGTGCTGGCCTTTATAAATCAGAGCATTGAATATAAGAGTAGGGAAGTAATGTTAATATTGTACAAGGCATTGGTAAGACCAATTCTGGAGTATGGTGTACAATTTTGGTCGCCTAGTTATAGGAAGGATGTCAACAAAATAGAGAGAGTACAGAGGAGATTTACTAGAATGTTGCCAGGGTTCCAGCAACTCTGTTACAGAGAAAGGTTGAACAAGTTAGGTCTTTATTCTTTGGAGCGCAGAAGGTTAAGGGGGACTTGATTGAGGTATTTAAAATGATGAAAGGGATAGACAGAGTTGACGTGGATACGTTTTTCCCATTGAGGGTAGGGAAGATTCAAACAAGAGGGCATGACATGAGAATTAAGGGACAGAGGTTTCGGGGTAACGTGAGGGGGAACTTCTTTACTCAGAGGGTGGTGGCTGTGTGGAATCAGCTTCCAGCAGAAGTGGTGGAGGCAGGATCGATTTTAACATTTAAGAGTAAAGTGGATAGGTATATGGACGTGAAGGGAATGGAGGGGTATGGTCTGAGTGCAGGTAGATGGGACTAGGGGAAAACAAATGGTCGGCACGGACTGGAAGGGCCGAGAGGGCCTGTTTCCGTGCTGTAATTGTTATATGGTTATAGATAGATAAACAGATAGAGACAGAGACAAAGAGACAGAGGGGGATACGGAGGGACGGAGACAGAGAGAAACAGTGAGAGAGAGAGAGACAGAGGGAGATGGAGTAAGAGACGGGACGGTGAGTGGGACAGACAGAAACAAAGAGGGGTACAGAGAGAGAGAGAGAATGAGATACAGACACAGGGAGAGAGACCCAGTAAGAGATGCAGAGACACAGAGGGAGAGACAGAGAGGGACAGAGAGAGAGAGAGGAAGTGAAAGAGACAGACAGAGAAAGGGAGACACAGAGAGACGAGGAGAGAGACAGAGAGAGAGTGAGATAGCGAGAGGGAGAAAGAGAGACAGTCACAGAGAGAAAGAAAGACAGAGTGCTGGAGTAACTCAGCGGGTCAGGCAACATCTGTGGAGAGAATGAATGGGTGACATTTTGGGTCGAGACCCTTCTTTGGTTTAGTTTAGTTTAGAGATGCGACACGGAAACAGGTCTTTTGGCCCGTGGAGTCCGTGCCGACCAGCGATCACCCCGTACACTAGCACTATCCCTCACACATTCGGGACAATTTAACAATTTTGCAGAGGCCGATTAATCTACAACCCTGAACGTCTTTGAAATGTTAGAGGAAACCGGAGCACCCAGAGTAAAAACCCACGCAGGACAAGGGGAGAACGTACAAACTCCACACAGACAGCACCCGTAGTTGGGATCGAGCCCGGGTCTCTGGCGGTGAGGCAGCAACTGTACCGCTGCGCTACTGCCGCGCAGAATTATATAACAGTTTCCTCCGGCATAAACGCTCCCAATATGTGCTAGTAATGTCCTGTTTGCCAGCTTGCTGACCCTCTGTGTTCCCCTCCTATAGTGTTTTGGAGCCGTTGCTGTGGACGGAGAGACGTGGACGTGAGCGGCCATTGAGTGCGGCCAGGGTGCCGGTGAGACCTCCCCATCTGCTCGGTGTGCGGGCTGAGCTTTGATGGAGGATCACATGACGGGGCACAACAAGGAGAAGCGTTATGAGTGCGACGTGTGTGGCAAGGCCTGTCAGAAGCCGAGCCTGCTGGAGGCCCACCGGCGGGTGCACACGGGAGAACGCCCCTTCGACTGCTCAGAGTGCGGCAAGAGCTTCACCCGCTACGACTCAATGGTGCAGCACAACCGCATGCACTCCAATGAGAGGCCCTTCACCTGCTCCGACTGCGGCAAGAGCTTCAAGACGGCTGATGTGCTGAAGATCCACCAGCAGATGCACATGGGCGAGAAGCCCTATGGCTGCTCCACTTGCGGAAAGAGCTTTGCCCAGTTGTCGGGGCTACGGCAGCACCGGCGGGTGCACAGCAGTGCGCGGCCCTTCGCCTGCTCTGACTGCGGCAAAGGCTTCAAGTCGACGCCAGAACTGAAGATGCACAGGCGCCTGCACACCGGCGAGCGGCCCTACACCTGCAACGACTGCGGCAAGGGCTTCATGCGCTCCAGCCACTTGCTGGTGCACCAGCGCACCCACACTGGCGAGCGCCCCTACATCTGCGCCCAGTGCGGCAAGGGATTCACCCAGTGCGGTCAACTGCTGTCCCACCAGCGCACCCACACCGGTGAGCGCCCCTACACCTGCGCCCAGTGCGGCAAGAGCTTCACCCATTCCAGCAACCTGCTGGTGCACCAGCGCACCCACACTGGCGAGCGCCCCTTCAACTGCGCCCAGTGTGGCAAGGGCTTCACCTCCTCCAGCAACCTGATGAAGCACCAGCGCACCCACACCGGCGAGCGCCCCTACACCTGCACACAGTGCGGCAAGGGCTTCACCCTGTCCTCCAAGCTGCTGTCCCACCAGCGGGTGCACGCCGGCGATTGTCCCGTCCCCAGCCCAGCATGTGGAGAGCGCTTTGTCATGGCCTCACACGCCCTGTCTCACCAGTGCGTGCATACCAGTGGCCAGCCCTACGACTGCCCGTACTGCGGTGAGGAGTTTGACAGCTCGCGGGGGTTGCGGCAGCACCAGCGGGCCCACGCCGGCGAGCAGCTGCTCCCACTGTGACAAGAGAGCATGGGGACTGCGGGAGCACCTGCGGCTACACATCGGAGAGAGACCCTTTGTGTGCGCTGAATGTGGCAAACGTTTCACCCACATGTCCAGCCTGTGGCAGCAACTGCGTACCCACAGTGGTGAGCGTCCCTTCCTCTGCCCGTCCTGTGGTAAGGGCTTCACCCGCCTTGACCACCTGCTGGAGCTCCAGCGAGTCCACACTGGCCAGCGCCCCTTCACCTGAGCTCTCTGTGGCAAGGCCTTTGCCCGCTCCTCCAGCCTGCTGGCACACCGCCACGTGGATAGATAGGCACTGTTCAGGTAAACACAAAATGGTGAAAGGAATGGGTAACGTTTCTGGCCGTTTCTTCAGTCACCCATTTCTTCTCTCCAGAGATGATGCCTGTCCCGCTGAGTTACTCCAGCACTTTGTGCCCTTTTTTGTAAATCAGCACCTGCCGTTCCTTGTTTTTAAACCATTCTGGTTAACCATCTCTGCACCTTCCCCAAAGCCTCCACATCAGTCCTGTAATGGAGTGACCAGAACTGTATGCAATACTCCAAATACTACCTGACCAATGTCCTTTCAAGCTGCACATATACATTCCTCTCTCACCCCTCTCCCCCAACTCGTACACAAATTCTCTCCACTCCACCCTCTCGTGCCTCCTCCTCTCTCACACACTCCCTCTCTCACTACCTGTCTCTCTCACACACTACCTCTTTCGCTCCACCTCTCTCACACACTCCCTCTCGCTCCCAGTCTCACACACACGCTCAACACCCCTTCCCTCCGGTGCCAAGCCCAGGCAGAAATAAATAGCTTCCACCCTCCCCACGTCTCCTCCGTGCCTGTCCCACACCCTGTCTCCATCCCTCTCTCTGACACACACCCCTCTCTTGCCGTCTCTCACACAACCTTTCTTGGAATGTATGCGGGATAGTTTTCTAAACTAACATGTAGAGGAACCAATGAGAGAGCAGGCTATCCTAGACTGGGAAGGGTTAGTTAGGAGCCTTGTTGTGTGTGGCCCCTTGGGCAAGAGCAACCATAATATGGTTGAGTTCTTCATTAGGATGAAGAGTGACATTGTTAATTCAGAAACACAGGTCCTGAACTTAAAGAAAGGTAACTTTGAGGGTATGAGACGTGAATTGGCCAAGATAGACTAGCAATTGATTCTTGAAGGGTTGACGGTGGATATGCAATGGAAGGCATTTAAAGACTGCATGGATGAACTACAACAATTGTTCATCCCAGTATGGCAAAATAATAAATCAGGGAAGGTAGTGCATCCGTTGATAACAAGGGAAATCAGGGATAGTATCAAAGCAAAAGATGAAGTGTGCAAATTAGCCAGAGAAAGCAGCCTACCAGAGGACTGGGAGAAATTCAATAGAGGAGTGATAATTTTTCAAAACTCTTTAGATTCTGGAGTAGTTTCTGAGGATTGGAGGGTAGCTAATGTAACCCCACTTTCCAACAGAGGAGGTCAAATGGCTTAATTAGGAAAGGGAAAATGGATTATGAAAGAAAACTGGCAGGGAACATAAAAACTGACTGCAAATGTTTTTATCGATATGTGAAGAGAAAAAGATTAGTTAAAACAAATGTAGGTCCCTTGCAGTCAGAAACGGGTGAATTGATCATGGGGAACAAGGACACGGCAGACCAATTGAATTACTACTTTGGTTCTGTCTTCACTAAGGAAGACAAATAATCTGCCGCAAATAGCAGGGGATCGCGGGTCAAATGAGATGGAGGAACTGAGTGAAATCCAGGTTGGCCGGAAAGTGGTGTTAGGTAAATTGAATGGATTAAAGGCCGATAAATCCCCAGGGCCAGATAGGCTGCATCTCAGGGTACTTAAGGAAGTAGCCCCAGAAATAGTGGATGCCTTAGTGATAATTTTTCAAAACTCTTTAGATTCTGGAGTAGTTCCTGAGGATTGGAGGGTAGCTAATGTAACCCCACTTTTTAAAAAGGGAGGGAGAGAGAAAACTGGGAATTACAAACCAGTTAGTCTAACATCGGTAGTGGGGAAACTGCTAGAGGCAGTTATTAAAGATGGGATAGCAGCGCATTTGGAAAGTGGTGAAATAATTGGACAAAGTCAGCATGGATTTACGAAAGGTAAATCATGTCTGACGAATCTTATTGAATTTTTTTAGGATGTAACTAGTAGAGTGGATAAGGGAGAAGCAGTGGATGTGTTATATCTGGACTTTCAGAAGGCTTTCGACAAGGTCCCACACAAGAGATTAGTATACAAACTTAAAGCACACGGTATTGGCGGTTCAGTATTGGTGTGGATAGAGAACTGGCTGACAGACAGGAAGCAAAGAGTAGGAGTAAACGGGTCCTTTTCAGGATGGCAGGCAGTGACTAGTGGGGTGCCGCAAGGGTCAGTGCTGGGACCCAGCTATTTACAATATATATTAATGATTTGGACGATGGAATTGAATGCAACATCTCGAAGTTTGCGGATGATACGAAGCTGGGGGGCTTCTGTGAGGAGGATGCTAGGAGGCTGCAAGGTGACTTGGATAGGCTGGGTGAGTGGGCAAATGCATGGCAGATGCAGTATAATGTGGATAAATGTGAGGTTATCCACTTTGGTGGCAAAAACAGGAAAGTAGACAATTATTTGAATGGTGGCCGATTAGGAAAAGGGGAGATGCAACGAGACCTGGGTGTCATGGTACACCAGTCATTGAAAGTAGGCATGCAGGTGCAGCAGGCAGTGAAGAAAGCGAATAGTATGTTAGCATTCATAGCAAAAGGATTTGAGTATAGGAGTAGGCAGTTGTACAGGGTCTTGGTGAGACCACACCTGGAGTATTGAGTACAGTTTTGGTCTCCAAATCTGAGGAAAGACATTCTTGCGATAGAGGGAGTACAGAGAAGGTTCACCAGACTGATTCCTGGGATGTCAGGACTTTCATATATAGAAAGACAGGATAGACTCGGCTTGTACTCGCTAGAATTTAGAAGATTGAGGGGGGGATCTTATAGAAACTTACAAAATCCTTAAGGAGTTGGACAGGCTAAATGCAGGAAGATTGTTCCCGATGTTGGGGAAGTCCAGGACAAGGGGTCACAGTTTAAGGATAAAGGGGAAATGTTTTAGGACCGAGATGAGAAAAACATTTTTCACACAGAGAGTGGTGAATCTCTGGAATTCTCTGCCACAGAAGTTAGTTGAGGCCCGTTTGTTGGCTATATTTAAGAGGGAGTTAGATGTGGTCCTTGTGGCTAGAGGGATCAGGGGGTATGGAGAGAAGGCAGGTACAGGATACCGAGTTGGATGATCAGCCATGATCATATTGAATGGCGGTGCAGGCTCGAAAGGCCGAATGGCCTACTCCTGCACCTATTTTCTATGTTTCTATGTAACCTGTCTCTTGCTATTACGCACACTCCCTCTCTTGCTCTCACACACTCCCGCTCTCTCACACACTCCCTCTCTCATATACACTCACTCACATTCCCTCTATCTTACTCTCACACACACGCTGTCTCTCACACGCACTCCCTCTCTCACACACACACACAAACACTTCCTCTCTCTCTCACACACATACACAGTCCCTCTCTCACACACACTCCCTCTCTCTTGCTCTCTCACAAGCTCACATACACATTCTCACACACGCTCTCTCACTCACATGCACTCGCGCTCTCACGCGCTCTCTCTCACACACTTTCTCCCACACACGCACCCTCACACACGCACTCTCTCACACATGCACACACACACACGCATTCTCTCACACATTCTCACACACACACACTCACACATGCACACTCACACACATTCTCACACACGCTCACGCTGTCTCACACACACGCTCTCTCACACTCGCTCTCACACACGCTCTCCTTGTATATAGACTAGACGAGCATTTCACACTACACTCGCACTCAGTCCGTCAAGGCCTGCTGGATCTCCCGGTTGCCAACCATTTTAACTCCCCTTCCCACTCCCACACTGATCTTTCTGTCCTGGGCCTCCTCCATTGCCAGAGTGAGGTTGAAAGAGCTAATATTCAAATCTAAAATTGAGTTGTTCTTCTACAAAACCATGGTCTAGTAGAACAAAAGAATGGCTCGGTGCCAAGTCTGAACGACTTTGCAAATTATATGGAACACAATATGGAGGACAGGTTGTCTTTTTACTAAAGACATTAAGATGGAAGCCTGTGTAATGACACGTGCTTCTTTCAAGGCCATAGGGAAGCCAAGATTGAAAAGAATAGCTGACGCTCCAGAGATAACTTGTTATTGGATGAGCTTGATTTGGACCCAGCTTTTCCTCTATTCTGAAAGGCTACAGAATCTTTCAATCATGCCACATTCAGACTTGGGAGGAGTGTTTTACTGATGACAAAAATGTATAATTGCGCTAATTTACCTTTATTGTGAGAGTGGAGCCCGAGAAGCACTGAGCAACGTTTGTGATCATTGTAGATCTTGCCACACCCGTCTGATGAATCAATTAAAGATTGCCATGGTTTACCTTTAACATTTTTGTTGCTATCTGCTTTTTAAGAAACAGACTTTGACAAGGTAACACACAAGCTGGAGGTGTTAAAGAAGGAACTGCAGATGCTGGAGAATCGAGGGTACATAAAAGGCTGGAGAAACTCAGCGGGTGCAGCAGCATCTAAGGAGCGAAGGAGATAGGCGACGTTTCGGGTCGAGACCCTTCAGACCCTTCTTCAGACAAGCTGGAGGAACAGCAGTGTCCAGACCCGACACGTCGCCCGTCCATTCCCCTCCAAAGTGCCGGTAGAACTCAGCAGGTCAGCCATCTGTGGTGGGAAACAGATGGAAAAGTGTTCCTAATATAAGCCCTCCTTGCCCCTCTCGTGGAGCAGACAATCAACAATACCTTCTCATTCATACTGTACCCCAGTGAAAATGCAAAAGTGACCCAAGCTGCACACAGCCGACTGCTCACACTACCAGCTGCCACTGGCCCAAAAACTTAAGGGCATTTTAAAGTTTTTTTAAAATAAATTTTTGGCGCTTTTGTCCCTTACGTAACAAATGATTCGCTGTGAAATAGTTTAATTTGGTCAAGTTTGGTTCGTAAATTAAAAAAGGAGATTTGCTGAAAAACCCAAAGCAGTCAAATTTAAAAGAGAACTAGACTAAGTGGGACCCGTTGGGTCGCAGCTTCACACGGAAGGGCAGGTCCCCCAACGCAATATTCCACCTCTCCACCAATTCCAATATTGCTGGCCAGTGTGGGGAAGGGGTGGGGGGGGGGGGGCCTTTTCTGGAGCGCTAGGATGGATGTGGTGTGCCGAAGGGGCTGTTTTCCAGAAGGCTAGTATGGACATTGTGTGCCGAATGGATTATTTGGCCGGCAGCTCACTTACTCGAGCCTGGCAGCTCAGTCACTCAGACCTGGCAGTCTGGCAGCTCAGTAACACAGGCTCAGTAAGTCTTAGTGGCTCACCGACAGCGCAGCCATTCCTGCCTATTAGGTTCCATTGTGATGAAGAACACGATGGCATGGCAAGTGCAAAAAGGATTTATTGAAGTTTAAAATGTCAATGATTCTTAAAATATAACAACAATTTAAATGCTAAAGATGAGATTTATTGAGTTCTTTCTTGTTGTGTCTCTTGTTATGTTCCGCTGCTCACTGCCTCTTGATTGCTCTTTGCTGTTGATTTAAAAAAATACTATTTTAATATGGAGACATTGAGCGGTCAAATTGTAACAAAGAAAATCTGAGAATTTACCTCAAAAGTCATTCAGTGCAGGCCTGCACATCCAATCTCACAGCACTTGAAGCAGAGTGCAGGCCGCAAATCCAACCTCACTGCACTCCAAGCAGAGTACGGGCAGCAAATCCAACCACACAGTACTCCAAGTAGAGTGCAGGCAGCAAATCCAACATCACAGCACTTCAAGCAGAGTGCAGATCAACAAATCCAATTTCACAGCATTTCAAGCAGAGTGCAAACACATACACTCACACACACACTCACAAACGCACATACATGCACACATACACTCATACACATACACTCACACCCATACACTCACGCACACACACACACTCATTCAGGAACAGCTTCTTCCTGACAGCCATCAGGCTATTAAACATAGCGAATAAGCTCTGAACTACAAAAGACTATATTATTTGTACTATTTGTTATTTATTGAACACTTACACTCACACCCTCCACCTCACACACTCACCCTCCACCTCACACACACCCTCCACCTCATACACTCACACACACCCTCCACCTCATACACTCACACACACACACATACCATCCACCTCACTCACACACGCACTCCACCTCACACACACCCTCCACCTCACACACACCATCCACTTCATACACACACCCTCTACCTCACACACACCCTCCACCTCACACACGCACTCTCACACACACACTCACACCCTCCACCTCACACACGCACTCTCACAGACACACACTCACTCTCACACAGACACACAATCACAGACACACACACAGGCAGACATACACGCAGACAGACACACATACAGACACACACACAGACACACCACACACACACACCACACACACATATCTCACACACACACACACACATTAACAGTCACAAAATGAGCTGGATTTTTGAACTAAACACACTCGGATCTAATAAATAAAACATTTCAGATTCAAGTACAGGCAGGACAGCAGGCCAAACAACTCATTTCATTGTCACTAAGGGCTAACAAATCATTTATTCAAATACATTGCACACTCACAGTTGAGTTGAGTTGATCCACAGCAGAATGAGAGTCGTGGCCTCTCCCTCGCCATCTTGCAGACAGACTGAGCCTCGCCCAGGCTGCCGGGATTTTATAGCCCCACCCATCCACCCCTCCGGAGGGGCATTACCTTCATGGCGGTGATTGACATGCGACAGGATCTCTAGATTTTTTTAAACACTAATAACTCTTACTTTTCATCGATGGGAAAAATCCTCGGGGCCTGATAACCGGAGGAGGACTGTGAGCAAGATGGCCAAACATCACAGCCATATGTGCTAGCATTTTTTTCTAAAATTATACAACAGCGCAAACAGGAAGTGGTCAAAATGAGACTTTTAATTATAGATTCATCCTTGAAGAAGGGTTTCGGCCCGAAACATTGCCTATTTCCTTCGCTCCATGGATGCTGCTGCACCTGCTGAGTTTCTCCAGCACTTTTGTCTACTTTTAATTATAGAGATGCTTACATATTCACATATTCTGTTGTGCTGCAGCAAGTAAGAATTTCAATGTCCCGTCCAGGACACATGACAATAAAACACTCTTGACTCTTGAATGATAGAGTAGACTCGATGGGTCGAATGGCCTAATTTTGCTCCTTTCACATAATCATGAATTATAATGCTGTGGATAAAATACAGGGGACCTGTCATTGCGGGGAGTCATCACTGGGTGGGAGTGTTGACCACAAAATAATTAAGGGGGGTCACCATTAAATAGGAGAGACAGGGAGAGACAGAGACGGACAAAGTGAGAGAGAGACAGAGAGACAGAGAGACAGAGACAGAGGAGAGAGAGAGGAGGGGGGGGGAGAGAGAGAGAGAGACAGAGACAGACAGAGAGACATAGAGAGAGACAGTGAGACAGAGACAGACAGAGAGACAGATAAAGAGAGAGAGAGACAGAGACAGACAGAGAGAGAGAGAGAGACAAAGAGAGGAGCGAGAGAAAGAGAGAGAAAGAGATGAGTGAGAGAGAGAAGAGGAAGAAAGGAGAGAAAGAGAATAGGGAGAGAGAGAAGGGGTGCGAGGAGGTCAGTGTCGGGTTTAGAGATATCACTTCCACCCTGCACCTCAAATCACCACCATTCCAACTTGAAACACAAGGAACTGCAAATGCTTTTTTTTAAAGACACAAAGTGCTGGAGTAACTTTGTTGGAGTGATAGGTGGATACAGGCGTGAGGGAGTGAGAAAGAGAGCGAGAGAACAAGAGTAGAGAGAAAGAGAGGAGAGAGAAAAAGAAGAGAGATGAAGAGAACTAGAGGAAAGAAAGAGGACAGAGAAGGAGGGGAGAGGGGGAGAGAAAAAGAGCGGGACAAAGAGGAGTGGGAAAGAGGAGAGAAAAGAGGGGAGAGAAATAGATGAGAAAGAGAAAAGGAGAAAGAGCGAGGGAGAGAAAGAGGAAAGAGAAAGAGAGGGGGGAGAGAAAAAGAGATGATGAGCGGAGCTGGAGGAGGAGGTGAAACAGGAAGCTGGAGGAGAGAAGGGCGCGGAGAAGATTTACGAGGATGTTGCCGGAACTCGAGGGGCCTGAGCTACAGGGAGAGGTTGGGGCAGGCTGGGACTCTATTCCTTGGTGCGCAGGAGGATGAGGGGTGAACTTATAGAGGTGTACAAAATCACCAGGGGAATAGATCTGGTAGACGCACAGAGTCTCTTGCCCAGAGTAGGGGAATCGAGGACCAGAGGACATGGGTTTAAGGTTAGAGACGCGGGGATGGGAAAAATTGAATAGGAATCTGAGGGGGAACGCTTTAAGGTGAATAGGTAAAGGAGGGGACAGATTTTGTGATATGAGACTGAATTAAAGGGTGCACACCACAAAATCTGCCCCCCCTTACCTATTCACCTATTACCTTACTCCCCCCACATTCTTTCTCTCTCCCCTCTCTCCAGTTTTTATCTCTTCTCTTTTTCTCCCCTCTCTCTTCTCATTTTAATCTCCTCTCTCGCCCTTTCTCTCCTCTCTCTCTCTCCCTCTCTCTCGTCTCTTTCTCTCTCCTCTCTTTCAGCCTCCTCTCATTGTCCCGCTCTTTCTCTTCTCTCTACCTCCCCCTTTCTCTCTCCTCTTTCTCCCCCTCTCATTCTCTCTCCTCTCTTTTTCCCTTTCCTTCTCTCTCTCTTTCTCTCCCTTCTTTCTCTCCTCTCTTTCTCTCTTCTCTTTCTCAATGATGCTCCCCCAAGACAGATGATTGTGAAGGTGGCTTACGATCATGTTTTTGAAGATATGAAGATAATAATACATAAGAAAAATCTCAAATATGAGGGAGACAACATCAGTATCTTCAGAGATTAACCTGCGGAAGTGGCCAAGAGAAGATCTTTATTTACAGAAACATGAGGTATCCTGAGGAATATAAAGAAGCTGAGATATGGCCTGATGTACCCAGCAACATTAAGAGTAACTTATGATAACAAGGAACACCACTTCACCAAACATACGGAAGCTCTTGAATTCGCTCGAAACATCCAGAAGAAACTGGAAGAGGAAGTAGAGGAAGAAGCAGATGAAGATGAACAATACTGAATATTATTGATCACTTACCTGATGATACTGCCCACCCACAGAAAAGGAGGAAGATTCACACTGAAAGAGGATCCGCAGGGAAGGAGGAGGAACAATGGACATGGACTTTATCTTGGGGTTAAGGAGGGATGGATGGATTATTAATAAATATAGTTTTGTATTACCTACCCCTTAAAAATGTACGTTAGCTCTCCTAATATAGTGCTATGACATTAACTATATTTGATATTAGTAGTACTATTAATTAATTATTAAGTATATAAATTTAATACCCCACCCCGACATATATAGCCTTTAAGGCAAAAACGGAGCTGGAATTATTAACATCTTTTTTTTCACGCAAGTCCGTAGATTATGGATTTCAGTAAGGCCTTTGACAAGGTTCCCCATGGAAGGTTGGTTAAGAAGGTTCAATCGTTGGGTGTTAATGGCGGAGTAGCAAGATGGATTCAAAAGTGGCTGAATGGGAGATGTCAGAGAGTAATGGTGGATGGCTGTTTGTCAGGTTGGAAGCCGGTGACCAGTGGGGTGCCTCAGGGATCTGTGTTGGGTCCACTGTTGTTTGTCATGTACATCAATGATCTGGATGATGGGGTGGAAAATTGGATAAGTAAGTATGACAGATGATACTAAGATAGGTGGTGTTGTGGATAATGAAGTAGATTTTCAAAGTCTACAAGAGAGATTTGGGCCATTTGGAAAAGTGGGCTGAAAGATGGCAGATGGAGTTTTAATGCTGTTAGGTGTGAAGTGCTACATCTTGGCAGGACAAATCAAAATAGGACGTACATGGTAAAATGGTAGGGAATTGAGGAATGCTGTGGAACAGAGGGATCTAGGAATAACTGTGCATAGTTTCCCTGAAGGTGGATCGCATTGTAGATAGGGTGGTAAAAGAAAGCCTTTGGTGTGCTGGCCTTTATAAATCAGAGCATTGAATATAGGAGTAGGGAAGTAATGTTTAAAATTGTAACAAGGCATTGGTAAGACCAATTCTGGAGTATGGTGTACAATTTTGGTCGCCTAGTTATAGGAAGGATGTCAACAAAATAGAGAGAGTACAGAGTAGATTTACTAGATTGTTGCAAGGGTTCCAGCAACTCTGTTACAGAGAAAGGGTTGAACAAGTTAGGTCTTTATTCTTTGGAGCGCAGAAGGTTAAGGGGGGACTTGATTGAGGTCTTTAAAATGATGAAAGGGATAGACAGAGTTGACGTGGATACGTTTTTTCCCATTGAGGGTAGGGAAGATTCAAACAAGAGGGCATGACATGAGAATTAAGGGACAGAATGTTTAGGGGTAACGTGAGGGGGAACTTCTTTACTCAGAGGGTGGTGGCTGTGTGGAATGAGCTTCCAGCAGAAGTGGTGGAGGAAGGATCGATTTTAACATTTAAAAGTAAAGTGGATAGGTATATGGACGTGAAGGGAATGGAGGGGTATGGTCTGAGTGCAGGTAGATGGGACTAGGGGAAAACAAATGGTCGGCACGGACTGGAAGGGCCGAGAGGGCCTGTTTCTGTGCTGTAATTGTTATATGGTTATATGGTTATATGGTTATATATATGGATTTAAGTATGATTGGTATTATATAGTTAGTTCAAGGAGACGTGTGTATAAGATAATGTCACAGATATTAAATTTAATCGATCTGATGTTTGGGTATAGGATTCGGTTAGATGAGCTGAGACATCTACTCCATTATAAACCACCTTAATAATAACATGTATGACATAAATACTAGAATTGGGGGTGATGGAATCACCTTCTGTAGCTGGAATGTTAAGGGAATTAACGAACCAATTAAAAGAGGTAAGGTTTTAGCTCAATTAAATAGATTGAAATCTGATATTATTTTCTCGAAGAGACACACCTTAAAAAAGACGCGGTAATAGATTAACAGCAAAATGGATTTCCAAAGTATATCACTCTTCATTTACACATAAGTCTTGAGGGGTAGCAATAATTATTTGTAAAGGTATACCTTTTAAACAAAGCTCAATAATAGAAGATGTTGAGGGTAGATATATAATAATTACAGGTGAATTACATTCAAAAAAAGTAATCCTTATGAATCTATATGGTCCTAATTTTGATAACCTATTATTCTTCAAGAAAATATTTAACAATATCCCTATATCCACTCAACATAATCTGATAATTGGAAATTAGAAAATTAGATGAGGAGAAAATGATACATAAAATTAGATCTGAACAAGGAGAAATATTGACTTTACCAAAAGATATCAATGATACATTTTTACAATATTATCAAAATCTTTACTCTTCTAAACTAGCAGGGCAATCAGATGGAATGGAAACATTCCTACAAGAATGTCATATTAACAGTTTAGATCAGGAAGGTAGAGACTTGTTAAATGCTGATATATATCAGTAAAAGATATTGAAGAATCAATTGGATCATTAAATAACGGAAAAAGCCGCAGGCCCTGATGGCTTAAGTGTTGAATTTTATAAGAAGTTTTATGATCTGATCTCTCCACGTTCACATATAACCATATAACCATATAACAATTTACAGCACGGAAACAGGCACCCTCTCGGCCCTTCTCAGTCCGTGCCGACCATTTGTTTTTGTTTTCCCATAGTCCCATCTACCCTGCACTCAGACCATACCCTCCATTCCCTTCACGTCCATATACCTATCCACTTTACTCTTTAAATGTTAAAATCGCTTCCTGCCTCCACCACTTCTTCTGCTGGTAAGCTGTTCCACACAGCCACCACCCTCTGAGTAAAGAAGTTCCCCCTGTTACCCCGAAACCTCTGTCCCTTAATTCTCATGTCATGCCCTCTTGTTTGAATCTTCCCTACCCTCAATGGGAAAAACGTATCCACGTCAACTCTGTCTATCCCTTTCATCATTTTAAAGACCTCAATCAAGTCCCCCCTTAACCTTCTGCGCTCCAAAGAATAAAGACCTAACTTGTTCAACCTTTCTCTGTATAATATATAAATATGCTTATGAACAAGGAAGGTTACCAGAATCATTAAATGAATCTACAATTACACTTATACCTAAAGCTGATAAAGATTTGGAAGACCCTGGGTTATACAGAGCAATAGCTCTTTTAAACACTGATCAAAAAATACTAACTAAAATTTTATCTCGGAGGCTAAGTTTAGTGATTAATAACTTAATACATCATGACCAAACAGGTTTCATCCCAAAACGCTATTCATCTTATAATCTGAGACGTCTATTCAATATCATATACTGAAAAAAAATGTGAATGATATTGAACTAGCTGTCATATCCTTAGATGCTGAAAAAGCATTTGACCAAGTTGATTGGCCATCTTTATTTAAAATAATGCAGAAATTTCAACTGGGGGATAGATTTTCCAAATGGGTAAAAATCATATACTCGAATCCAACTGCAAGAATATTAACAAATCAAATGTTATCAGCAAAATGTAATCTCTTTAGGGGTTGTAGACAAGGATGCCCCGTTATCACCATTACTATTGCTCTGGTAGTGTAGAACCATTAGGCCGAAATTGATTAGATCAGAACCAGAAATATATGGATATAATACCAAAACTACAACAAATAAAATATCTCTATACGCAGATGACATCTTAATTTATATCAATAAACCGGAGATTAGTATTCCCAATCTACTTATGTTATAACCTAAGTTTGGCACATTTTCTGGGTATAGAATTAACTGGAATAAAAGTGAAATTATGCCTATAACTGGAATGATAAAATTAAATATAACTAGAACAATTCCCCACTTAAAATAGTCACGGACAAAATTTTAAATATCTAGGAATTAATGTATCTAAATCCTATAAACCTGTCTATTTAAATATAATTACCCTCAATTGTTAAAATAAAACGAAAAAAAATTTTATATTGGAAAAGACTACTATATCAATGATCGGTAGAATAAATGACCTATAAAAATGATTTTTTTGCCACAATTGTTATATTTATTTTAAGCCATCCCTTTATATTTCCCTAAAATCGTTTTTTAAAAAAAATAGATACATTGGTTAATAGTTTTATTTGGGACTATAAAAACCATCGAATAAGTAAAACAAAACATCTATGTAATCTAAATAAATGGTGCGACTAGCACTACAAATTTCTATATTATTTCTGGGCAGTTCCAGATTAGTAAAATATGAATTTTTGGTTGGTAAATTTAGATTATGAGCCAAGCTGGCTAAAAGATGGAAAAGGAAGACTGTTTGCTTTTGTGGTAGGTTCGATTCTTTTGCACCAAGGGAAGTACAAACTAAAGTATGGAGACAACCCTTAATTCATAGCAATAGACGTATTTGGAACAAATAGTTAAGAACCCTACATATGGATAATTTGTCACTTTGTTTGCCCAATTATGAATAATCCTTTATTTAGGCCCTCTGTATTGGACAAGGGGTTTAGACACTGGAATGTTTAGGAATTAAAAGGATAGAACACCTTTACAAGAAGGAAACTTTCTTTCATTTCAAGAGTTACAGGTATCTCTATGGATTGCAGTCAAATAACATATTTAGGTATTTACAAATTAGAAACTATATTAAGTCAAATACACAAGACTATAAAAATAGAAAACCAGGATTATGAGATGAATTGTTTAATAAACACCCAAATACAGAAAAATTAATAGCGTATATATACACAATACTATCTTGGATAGGGAAATCCCAACCGGAAATATATCGACAAACATGGGAAAATGAAATAGGTTTATCTATAATGAAAGAAACTTGGGAAGAAAGCCTACAATGTATACATCATTGCTCATTAAATGCTAGGCATATATTGATACAATTTACGGTATTACACAGATTACATTATTCAAAAACGAAATTAAATAGAATTTATCCTAACATTTCTTCTATTTGTGATAAATGTCAGAACTTGGAAGCTAACTTAATGCATAGTTTTGTAACATGTATAAAACTCAACTATTATTGGACAGAAATCTTTAGAGTTATCTCTGAAGTTCTTAAAATTAAACTGGACCCGGATCCAAAATTAATAATATTAGGAGTTCCGGATTCAAATCTAATATTAACAGTAAACCAAAGAAATTTCTTGGATTACTGTTTGATAATAGGGAAAAAATTAATATTGAAATTTTGGAAGGGAACATTCTTTTCTTTTTCTACTTTCTAAAAAATAGAAGTTTATAAGAATTATTTGTAACATCCATATACTTATTGAAATAAGTTAGCTGTGTATTTGAAAAGTTGTAATACCGTTGTTATCTTGGATTATTACTAATAAAAATATTATTAAACAAAAAAGTTTATTTCGGAAATATAGAAAGAGCTTTGTTTTCAAATACAAATGGTAAAACATTTATTTTAGTAATTAGTGAGAAAAAAGTTTATGTAGGAAATATAGAAAGAGTTTATTTTTCAAATAAAAATTTAAAAAAAGTTAATTTTAGTAATTAGAGGGGAAAAAAGTGTATTTAGGAAATATAGAAAGGTTTTGTTTTTCAAATAAAAATTAAAAAAACATTATTTTCGTAATTAGAAAGAAAAAAAGTTTATTTAGGAAATACAGAAAGATTATTTTTTAAAAAATTAAAAAAAGTTAATTTTAGTAATTAGAGAGAAAAAAGTTTATGTAGGAAATATAGAAAGAGTTTATATTTCAAATAAATATTTTGTAAAGTTTATTTTAGTAGAAAAAAGTTTAGTTTAGTAATTAGAGGGAAAAGATTTATGTAGGAAATATAGAAAGATTTTGTTTTTCAAATAAAAATAAAAAACGTTTGAAGTGGGCGCATGCGCGGGGCTCTTCTAGAGTGTGCGCATGCGCAGGACATTCCCGGAGTGTGCGCATGTGCAAAGTATTTCGGGCGGAAAAAGCCTGCGGAATCAGCCGTTTGCCAGACGTTTCTGAGTAATGTATTAAAGAAATAAGTTGCTTAAAGCTTAAATAAAGTTAAGTAAATTACAAGTAGTGAAAGTTTCATTTACCTCACAACAATTTAAGCAACTTATCTTACAAGTCAAACAGTCCGACTTGGGATGGAGAAACTATTGAAACCCCAACGCTTGGATCTGGATCCCAACTCACCTGCTGCTGCAAAGAATTGGAAGCACTGGCTTCGTACACTAAATCACTTCTTTGATGAGTGTGGCAATGGTGCACCCGACAGGCTTAAGACATTAATAAGCTTCGTCTCTTCTGATGTATACAAGCACATAGAGGAATGTACAACTTATGATTCTGCTATTGTTGTACTAAGCAGACTCTTTGTTCTTACAAGAACTTCAAAGACTTAGTAAAGACTGTGCCTTCAAAGCAGTTACGGCTGATCAATATCGACAGGAAGTTATTCGAGACTCTTTTGTCAATGGCTTGGCATCGCCTTTAATACGACAGAGACTATTAGAACACAAAACCTTGGATTTACAGTCAGCTTACAGTCAAGCTTACTCTTTAGACTTGGCTCAGAAAAATTCAGATGCTTATGGCTCATCTAATGTGTATTCTGCTGCAACTACTACAAACAAATTCACCCAAGTACAAATATGTAGCAAGCTGAAACAATCTCTACCGGATAAAGGTGCCCTTCTGCAGATATAATTAACAAAAACGAAATGTTACTTTTGCGGGGTAAGTATTCATAAAGAGATATGCCCTGCTCGAGAGGGCAACTTGCAATAGTTGTGGCAAAGGGACACTTATTCATGTGAGTAAGCAAGTCCAAAGCAACTATAAAATGTGACTGCTGCCATGTATAGGCTTCTTTATGTGCAATTACAGCTGCAATTGCCTCAGGAGCTTGTTCTCATGTGCAGCTACAATGGTATCCATTAATGGCCATACACTTAATGTGATTACCTGCAGTTTCAGAAAGGTTTTATAAGTGAACAGTTGTGTCCTCGACAAATCTAACCAAAAATCCTTCAAATAAGACATCCTTGATGGCTCTGACACCTTCTACTCTCAACACTCAACATTAAGGATCTTGTAGACATTTTCTGTGAGCAAAACTAGCTATAAATCTGGATGTCCTAATTTTTTTGAAAAATTGTGTAAGTGAAATAATTCAAGCTCAGGATTTTACAGAAACTGCACAGATCACTTCAAATAATGTATGAAGGAACTATGCCTGATCTTTATTGTCAAAGCCACCAGTATGTGTGGGTGTTTCTTCTAGCTGCATCTGGTTGAATGTGGCTTCATTATTCACTAATTTATCCTCCGTGCAAGCCCAATAGCTACAAAATCAAGACACTTTAGTAAAGATGATAGGAACTTTATCAACACAGAAGTAACTAATCTTTACAAGAAGTTTTCATAAACCTACAGCTCTTCCCTTGGGAGGGCACTATTGTCGTGGTTAAGGAAACCCCTTGGAGAGACATAGAAAAGACTCTGGCAATGCTTACTTCTCAAACTATTAAAACCAGTTCACGGAGCTTATGATGAAACATATCCACTACCTCGAAATAGAAGATGATTGTCAATACATTAGCTAAGTAGAAGATACCTAATTTTTCTGACAAAATTCAGCCTTTGATTAGGGCAAAAAATCTTTCCCCCTTAAACTCTAACAGCCAAATTGGTGCTTTTTACTTTCTTTAAAGAAACAATTGAATCTTTGCGACATTTACACCAATCGACAAGGATCTCCTCCCTCCCCTTTGTTTTTAATGTATGCCTCTGATTTTAGCAGATTCAGCAAACATTAAATCAAGAATACTATCTCTCTATGGCTTCGTGTCTGGTACTATCAAGGGTAGTGATTGCAATACCCACCCGGTATCACGAATAGGAAAGCTACAGCAATTATTGAAGCAGTGAGGAAAATGGAAGTCATCTTCCTTGCTCGCCGCATTCACGTTGCTAACAGATCAGCGTCAGTAGCTTTTATGCTGATAAATCGGAATCGAAGATTAAGAACAGTTAAAGTACATGAATGGATTTGAATTATCTGCGCATATAGTTATCATTTGTGTACAGCCTCTGGTAAGGATAATGTTGACTCGCCAGATACATTAACCCGATGCACTTTGTGCCTATGTTAATTTTTGACACTCACTGGATCTTCACAATGGGAGTGTTATCTCTGGGAGTCACTCGTTTGTTACACTCGTATGTTCGTTCAAAAATACTTATCTTTGCTCTACAGAAGATGTGAAGATGACTGTGTGCTTCACGTAGAATCTGTGCTGAATTTAAACCGAGGTTCTTCCGTCCTGTAGATGGAAGAGTTGATCATAGCCTACTCAACACTATGGAACGTTTTTGAGTATGACTTCAGAGGGCCTTTATCCATCCTCCTCTCGAAATGTTGTATTTGACTTACATTAGTTGACGACTATTCAAAGGTTCCATTTGCTTTTCCTTGTCCAATCTGTCAGATGCCTATGGTTCGTTATCAAATGTTTAGATCAACTGTTTCATTCTGTGGATTCCAAGTTACATACATTCTTGATAGGGGCACCTCAATCATGTTGAAAGATTTATGGACTACCTTTCTAAGAGAGAACTGCAAACCAGGCTTAAAACAACACCAATTCCAATCGTTATTGGAATATGGCAGGTTGAGAGGTATAACGGAATCATTTGGAAAGCAGTGAAACTGGCTTTAAAGTTCAAATGACTTACCCAGATCAGCAGTGGGAATGTTGTTCTACCAGATGCATTACACTCCATCAGTTCTCTACTTGACCAAAAATCGGGGGTGGCCCCCCCGGGGATACCTATGACTACTCCACATGGAGCGGTTCTTTACTTCAAAAGCGTTCTTCTAGTGGTACTCTCTGCCTTCATGGGTTTTGACTAGCCTCGTGGGACCGGGGTGTTTTGTCATTATGTTTCCGTTTAAATAGAAAAGAGCCTTTTCTTTGTAATGGTTGGACTGACTTATGTCAACCTTTCTTATGCAAACTATTCAAAGTATCAGGATGGAAAGCCAAGTCAACCGTTCTCACTTCGTGACCTTGCACCATGTCCGTCTTCTCGTCAGCTCCGTCACTTCTTGGATACCACTATTCGAGAACTTACTCAACACTCAGCAACCCTTATGGTAACTTTCTATTACGTATTCCTAAATTGTAAATCTTAATTAAACAATATGAGTGAAGATGAATAAACCAAGCAATTAATTCTGGCCCCCCACCCACCAGGCTATGGGGAAAAGCCATTACCTCCTGAAGGCCTCCAGTTCCT